>OX453299.1:10196133-10796133 GCA_949710035.1 Crambus lathoniellus | reverse complement strand
TTAAAGAAAGAAGTAAGAAAACTATTTATATAGTGACACACACTCGGCCGGCGCTGGCGGTACAATAAGGTGGTAAACATGTAATAACAATTTTGCACTAAAAAGGTATCCACTCAGCATGTGTCGGATGTCATAGACACTCCGACGCTGATTCTTCCGTGGGTACCTGTGTTTATAATAGCACTACTAGCCACTTTCGATCAACAATTAGGTGTTATTGTTGCCACACTATATTTCTGATAACGCATAGCATAATAGGGAAAGTAGCTAGGTACATAGTAATAAATAACGGGAAATATTTTTTGCAACTGTTATTTAAACATTTGGTATGTTATTATGATCAGTTGAAAAAAATATTTGAGCAGTTACTTAATTTTCGGGTGGTTGTAAATTTACTACAGCAGTAAAACATGAATAGTAATAAAAAGAAAATTTAGCGGTTCCTACAATGAAGACTCAAAAATTGTTCGAGCAGTGTAATAAATGAATGGCCAGCAAAATATATATTATAGTTTACTAACACTAGGCTAATTACCACTTTGTTACTAACACTATGGATATCTGGTCTGAAAATAAAATTTTATTTATTTATTATTATTTAGAATGATGGAATGGGCAGTTAGATACATAGTTCGGCAGTTCACGGTGAGCAATTATTATTTCTAGATCTTTTACTTTTTTTATTTTAAAAGTTAGAAGTGAGCAAGTTTGCCGGAAGATCTGTAGAACACGTGATAGGTTAGAAATTTAATTTAAATTTCGCGGTTATTTTTTTTTGTGAAAATAATAAACCTCTTGCGGGTTACAGAATTCATCTACCTACCAAGATTAATTTTTTATAGAATTGCTTAAAACGATATTTCTTACCGACAAATTCCTATTTATTACTGGCCACACGTAACCGCTCGTTTATTAATTTTTACCGCTCATTTAATTATTTTCCTGCTCAATTACATATTCACTGATCCATTTCATTATTTTTTGTTACTCATTTATGTTTACTTTACTGCTTAGTTTTAACTGCTGAACTAGTTATTAATCGTGACATTTATAATTTTTAACTTACCAAAACTGCTATTTACAACTGCCTCTTTAATCAGTGCCATAAATAACATAAACTAAATATATATATAAATAAAAAACAAAATGAACATATACTATAACACAGCGAAAGTAAATACTAGTAGTTTTAACCTTTTTGGATTTCAAGCAAATACTTTTTTAAAAGCCGCTACAGTACAACAGGCTTTTAAAGGAGAAAGTATGTTATTCCAGCATTTCGTAGCAGAGTATCGAAAACTGCCACGAAATGCAGCTGTGTTGTGTGTTGGACATACCAGGCGGGATGAAAACCCAACTTTACGACGGGAAAATGAAAGTTTGTTAAACAAATACGGAGGATGCTGAGTTTTAGTAATGCTAAAGAGTAAAGATGCAAAATGGAAAGAATGTCTAGATGTCATGTTATATTTAAATACGGGGTCACATGAGCTCTACTTGGAATGTGATAATAGAAACGGGCACAGGCATTCTGAACGCGTTGGATAAGCTTTTTAGTGTAGTTAAAAAGACATTCTCCTATCATTACGTCCGCATAATTTAGCTTTGAAAGTATTAGGGCTAAGCACAATACTTTGAGCCTATAAAAGCACGCTTTAACACTTTGCAGAACATGATTATGAAACTTAAGCCTATTGTCAACGAGAATCCCTAAACTTCTACCTTCTGTTACTTGTTCAATAACTGCATCTCCAACTTTAAGAACAGGGTGCCTACCATCAACTCTTAATGCGGTTTTGTTAAGGGCCTAAACCGATCTGCTTTGCTTATTCGTACCACGACAGCTTAATTGCGATCAAGATTCAAGATTGCGTAAATGACAAGCGATTCAGCGACATTTCACAGCAGCTTAGCTGTCATGAACTCTTATTTAACTTATAACTCGGTCGAGCTCAAGGAATTTATAAGTACTTTGGTCGAGCTAACATGACACCTGCGGGTTATACCCGCCCCTCTCACTCTCCGGGCATGACAGAATCGAGTGAAAGAGACGGGTAGAAAACATAAGGACACAAATCGTTCGTTCATTGACATTCAGCCATTCATTTGCGATCCAGTATTTAAAAGGTCATGGTACAAAATAAAGCAATTCATTTTAGGAAGGAACCTATTCGGGAATGCACCAGTTTTGAATCGCTTTCTTAAAGTTGATGGTTTGAAAGAGTTATTTATTATTATTTATAGTGAGAGTTTATTTATTTATTATCTCATAATATTTTCTAAAATTATGGATAGATGTATTAATTACTCTTCATAAACCCTTTTTTGCACGTTAGGGTATTTAGCAAGCATCTTCAGGGTGTATCCAATAGCAACCGCAGAGGTGTCGGTGCCGGCGATTGTGAGCGTCAGGACTTCTTCTCTCAACTCGAGATCTGAGTATCCGTTTTCATTACCTGACAAATGGATCAGGTGGTCGAGGAACGTAATCCTTTTGTTGCTCGAATCTGAAAAAAAATTGAAATTATATTAAAATATTATATAAGTAGGATCAGTAGGATATATTATAGTAATCAAAATAATTTTGAGTTGGCTGAAGACTTACTTCTGCCACACAATCGGACCGTGTACGTGGTGGAAATATCCAATAACGTTCAATTACCTACCATAAAGATAGTTTTTCATGCTAGAAGTAATTCTACTTATCCCCGTTCACGACATATTTTATCTCTCTCTCTCATTTTCGAACGTTACTGGATAAACTCTACTAAACAGGAATAAGAGGACTAACCTCACACTTGGTTCAAGTCCTACCTTGACAACCGGCACCAATATGTGGAAATACAAAATACGGTCTTTGAGACAGGTAATAAGATTACGTACACCAGATCTGATGCAATCCACATTACCGGGTCAATACCACAGGGTAGCGTCCTGGGATGCCTCTTATTCCTGATTTATATGAATATACTCCTTGATATCCTCGATAATCTTTGCGTTCTCTTTGCTGACGATATTTACGTCCTTGTTCCTTGCTACTCATCAGAATTAAAAATTAAATTAGATTAATTTTATGTAATGTGGAGCATTACATAAAATTACAAAATGGCTAGAAGAACATACATAATCTCCAACACAACCTTAATAGCCTAAGAGCCCACGACGGCCAGACCTTCCTTATTTTATAAAAGCTAGAAATTTTTCTGTGCATGTCCCCTATACTTACAGGTATACGACCAGCGAATATAGAGTTTAGGTTGCGGTTACTTCGGCAGCTATCAGGTAGTAAAGGTGTATAAAATAGTACACAAAATTCGTTAAAGTATATAGCTCAATTATTTTTATATTTTCTTAGGGATAACTTTAGAAATCTCGTCATCCATTGCCGGATACTTATGACAGTTGCTACCCCCTGCCAGACCAGTGATCGGAAAACCCATTTATAAGGTTAACAGGTATAAGTATAAACGGTTAACAGTTCATTCTGTTAACAGGTAAAATCGGTTAACAGTTCATTCGGTTAACAGGTAGAATCGGTTTACAGTTCATTCGGTTAACAGGTATCATTGGTTAACAGTTAATTCGGTTAACAGGTTATCAGTTCATTCGGTTAACCTTTTAAAACTGTTAGGAGTCGGCTGTAAGCCAGCGCGTAGGTATTGACGAAGCTAATCTGTGTATTTGTGCCTTCACGCACACGAACTTCTCCGCCCTAGCACGAAAAAATTGTAATTCAGAAAATTAATAAAATTAATAACTAGTTATTTAAATTTTTACTTTTTTGCATTTACAATGCAATTTTTATCATAGAAAAATGGAAAATAAAGTATTTAGAAAAAATCGACCCGTCTCACAACCAGCTCCGATGGGACTCGAACCCATGTCAGCCGAACGACGCCCACTGCTGGGCATAGGCCTCCCCCAAGGATCTCCACAACGATCGGTCCTGCGCTGCCCGCATCCAGCGGCTTCCCGCGATCTTGACCAGATCGTCGGTCCACCACCAGGGGGCCTGCCCACGGAACGTCGTCCGGTACGCGGTCGCCATTCGAGAACCTTTCCGCCCCAACGGCCATCGGTTCTCGCGCTATGTGTCCCACCCACTGCCACTTCAATGATGCAATTCTTCGAGCGATGTCGGTTGTTTTAGTTCTCCTGCATCCTCATCATTTCTGATTCGATCGAGCAGGGAAATACCAAGCATCGCTCTCTCCATTGCTCGCTGGGAGACTTTGAGCCTTCTTATGAGACCCATAGTAAAAGACCACGTCTCACTTCCATAGGTCATTACTGGCAACACACACTGGTCAAAGACTTTTAACACACAAACACAAATTTTTAAGATTGACTCAGATTCGGTAAGTGAACTACTTTCTCCTAGAAACATGGGTCGAAAAACGAAAAAAATTTTTGGACTTTGGACTTTCATACAAAATCGATCACGTCATCAATCTGATTTGTATGAAAAGTAAAAAAAATTAACGTATCTCGTGGTTCTAGGAGAAAGTTGTTCACATACCGATTCTGAGTCGATCTTAAAAGTTTGTGTAGTGTTTAAAAATTGATCATGTATGTAGATAGATTAATACGAAATTTCATTATTTAGAAGAAAAGCGTAATGATGAAACTATTTTTAACTATTGATAGTATTTTGTTAAGTACAACTTGACACCAAAGCAAAGGTTGCGTGGTAAGATAAAGTAATAATATAAGTAGGTACTGATTAATATTTTAAAAAACAGACTGATTTATTAACAATTTTATAAATGTTGGTAACATTTATGTTACATAGTAAGCTTAAAGTTTAACTCGTTTTTTTATAAAGGCAAAATGCCGTAAGACTGTTTTGTTTTAATTATTAAAATTAAACGTTATTTCGAAGTTGTGGTTTGATTCCACTCTTAATAAAATAAATACCCGAACCTATCAGAAAAAATGTGTTTTGTACCCCTGGAATTTAGGATGGGGCGAATGCGTCTACAAGAAACGAGGAAAATTAGACGCCATAGCCCCGTATATTTTTGTTCAACTAATTACCCTAAATTAGGCCCAGAATTTGGCGAACAAAATAATAATGAACTGTAACACTAATGCTTTTATAAATTATCGTGATTATAATTATGATTAGCTCTGTCCATTACATAATACAAGTGAAAGACACTTCCACCCCACCTAGGGTTATGGCGTCTAAAAATATCAGGTTTCATAGAAATGTCATTTACACCTAGAACTTATTCAAAATGCCATTAAATAGTATTAAAATATGAAATTAGATAAAATTTCCTAACTTGTATCGTAAGTTGTAGTTTACAAGGATATATAATATGTTTGTTATAATCAGATAAATGGCATATTTTTCTGATTATAACAAACATATTTTGTAACAGTTCAAAGTATTTTGACGAAATAGCCCCGGTTGACCTTACCTGTAACTGAGATAGCATTTAGCTCTGTAACTTTGCATTTTAGTTATATTATTGTATTTACTGATGTATATCTTGTTGGTGCTAAATAAATAAATATGGGAATAAATTACTCTTTTGCTATGTAACTTTAAGGTTATTACTCAATGTTGAACTAAAAAAGCTAAAAAAATGCCAAATGCTTACTATAAACAGCAGAGTCCATCTCTAGTTGCGTTTCAGTTTTAAGCTCTTCTCGCTTTCGCCTTATAACCTAAAATAAAAGATTGAATTAACTATAAAGGACACAGCACATTACATCAACTCGGAAAGTGATCGACACCGTATCGCCTTTCGTCTCGCCGTCAACCAGGCGTCAACCTAACGCAAGCACGTAACCAAACCGGATCAGCGTCGGTACGTCGGCTCGGCTTCGGCTAGGCGACGCCGCGCTTACGGCTAGGCGATGCCGCGCTTACGGCTCGCCGCATAGTGGTTCCATATAAAAAAAGAAATGAGAAAAAAAAAATTATAAAAGAATGAAAAAAAATGTCAAAAAAATGAGAAAAAAAAATGATGTTCATTTTTATTTTCAGACCACTGTGCGTAGAGCCGTAAGCTCGGGTACGGAGAGACGTGAGCGCGTGGACGACTAGCGGTAAGCGCGGGGATAGCACGTTACGATTCCGATTAGTGTGCTTTGTAGTAGGGGGTTTCATACAAAGAATACTAAACCGCTCGAGTTGATACGTTTATGATTCCTTTCCGAGTTGATGTATGTGCTGTGACCTTAAACCTATAAAATAACTTAGGATGGTGACTGGTCAGAGAAGCGATTGAAATAAAAAAGCATAAGAATAATTGATGACATGGGTTTAAATTGTCAAATTTAAACTCACACTGGAATCCAGTGATTCGATTGTGTAAAAACAACAAAAACCAAAAAAGTTATCCGCGGAGTGATACTGTGTGTCGCGGACAAGTTCGAGTTGAGTGCGAGAACGAAAACAGTGGTACGGGTATCAAGCGCAAATAAACGAACAAGAAAGAGAGTAGACAGATTCGTCTACTCCTAATACCATCCACCCGCATTAACTTTCTTCAGTTACTCCGCTCCGTGATCATGGCGTGTGCAACTGCGCCAAAATATCAGGAACTCCAAAACAAATATAAAGGGAAGTAATTTTTCCAACTGTTATTTAAACATTTGGTATGTTATTATGATCAGTTGAAAAAAATATTTAAGCAGTTACTTAATTTTCGGGTGGTTGTAAATTTACTACAGAAGTAAAACATGAATAGTAATAAAAAAAATTTTTGCGGTTAATTCATCCTACAATGAAGACTCAAAAATTGTTCGAGCAGTGTAATAAATCAATGGCCAGTAAAATGATAGAATGGGCAGTTAGATACATTAGTTCGGCAGTTCACGGTGAGCAATTATTATTTCTAGACTTTTTACTTTTTTATTTTAAAAGTTAGAAGTGAGCAAGTTTGCCGGAAGTCCTGTCGAACACGTGATAGTTTAGAAATTTAGGGCGATCGCGAAGCGCAGCGAAAGGATCGCCTTAAATTTCGTGGTTATTTTTTTTGTGAAAATATTAAACCTAGTGCGGTTTACAGAATTCATCTACCTACCAAGATTCATTGTTTATAGAATTGCTTAGGATGAGATTTCTTACCGACAAATTCCGATTTATTACTGCCCACACGTAACCGCTCGTTTAATAATTTTTACAGCACATTTAATTAATTTCCTGTTCAACTATATATTCACTGATCCATTTCATTATTTTTTATTACTCATTTTTGTTTACTTTACTGCTTTGTTTTAACTGCTGAACTAGTTATTAAGGCGCTACTCGGAAAAAGTATGGACTTTTTGATTTAAAACTATAGGTCGGTTACAGTTGTTACAAATCTGGTAATAAGATATATATTTCTTCATACCTTTATCTGGAATCGTATAGTTTCAGAAATACGATTTTATGATTTTGGCTCGACACTTTTTATTATCGAAAATACCTTAAATATGGATACATACACTATTGAAAATTGGTTTAATTAGTGGACACCAATAATATTTAGGATCGTATAGAAGCATTTTTTTAAACTCGCTATAGTTTTTGAATACGAAGTGATTTTGTGTTTTTTTGCGTAATCGGCAAAATCGGTCTCGCTCCCGCACGCGTCGTTTTCTCATTGCTATCTCGCTTTAGCATAATTTTTCCGAGTATCGCCTTAAACTAATTGATCTCGACCTGGACAGGGAGCGCAGGGCATTGTCGGTGAGATGTAATATGCTGGCTCGTAGGTTTGCTCGTTGTTCTAATGAAGTTAAAATAACACTATTTAAGGCGTACTGTCAATCTTTTTACACGAGCAGCCTATGGCTTGACTATACTCAAAAAGCGTACAATGCCCTGCGAATCCAATATAATAACGCATTCAGGATACTGTTGCGGCTGCCCAGGTTTTGTAGTGCATCAGGTATGTTTGCAGAGGCGCACACCGATGATTTTTATGCAATCATACGGAAGAGAGTTGCTTCCCTGATGGGCCGCGTGAATAACAGCGCCAACAGTATCTTGGAGGCAATCTCCCAAAAGTTTGACTGCCCCATCCTGAAGCACTGGGCGGGTCTGGTAAAGGGGGTTCGGTCCTATTCAGTGTTTTCGTCCCGTCTTTCATAATAGTTGTAGTGATAATGACCATGTAAGTTTAAAATGTAACTTAGGACGGAATGATACCAAAATGCACAAACATAACACTATCGCTCCTTTTTAATGTGTTAAGGACAGTCTTCGGCAATCGAGGGTCGGGATTCGGGAATGTAAGATAATTATATAGAAAACGATGCTCCACAACCTTGAAAACAATTATACAGCGAGCCAATGAATGTTTCTTGTTCTTGAGAAATTCGAATTAATTCGAGATAATGCTTATGATTATGTGTAAAAAAAACAGAAAATCACTAAAACGTGTAAATTGCACTCCCGTATTGTAACAACTGAGTTGTTACTTGTTACCCAAGGAGCCGGAGCGGCCGAAAAGGGCCAGACGAATTATATAGTAATTGCTACCTTATTTCTATAAGAAATAAGGTAGCATTTTAGTTTGGCCCCGTTCCGTCGCATGAATTTTATCAAATAATAAAGTTAAAACTGTACTTAAAGAAGTTCTTGAAATCTTCATTTTTCAATAAACATATTCTTACTTTGTGTAAAAAAATCACAAACTTGCCCAAGTTGTTAAAGTTCACTACAGTTCTTATGTTTTACACTTTTAAGCTGCATGCAAGTAAAAAAAGTGTCATATAAAAATATAACAAAAGTGAAAAAAAAGCTAGACTAAGCACAAATAATATTAAAGGCAAAAGGTGTTTTTTAAACATTTCATACGATTTGTAAATGGTTCCTAGGAACTTTAAACTCATTTACTGTAAAACCGCGTTTTTTGCAGAGTGACGGTTTGATTCTGAATCTGCGATATTATAATTATAAACTAACCTCATCAGTAAACCCATGCAATTGCTTTAGGCAAACTTTTTGCTCTGCGTACTGTGGAGACCGCTTAAACAGCCAATGGGGCTGCAGCCACAAGTTGAAAATCCTCGCGGACATCAGGTACAGAACTGTGTTCATGGACTCCAGGAATGAAGATTTAGGATTGTTTTGAGCATTCACTCTCACTCCCATAACTGTTTCTGTACAAACAAACAAATAGTGATTACAATATTTTGATATTTATTTTTTAACCGCCTCTGTGATCTAGTGGTTCAGACCACCACCGACTTCAGACTAAGAGGTCTCGGGTTCGATTCGCAGTCGTCGTCAGTTCGTGTCCAAGGGGTACATATTGTATTTGGTTTGGACTTGTTCTTAGTCCGCCTGGCTAGCTACCACCATCTTATCTAAGTCCGACGCCATAACAATGATGTTTTCAGCATTATTGTGTTCCGGCAGTTAAAGATAAGATAGCCAGTTCCTCAGTGATTGAGGACTCCGGGAGTAGTGCGCTTCCACTTTCAGCCTTATCACCACTTCACATCAGGTGTGATAAAGGCGAAGTGCTAACCCGTTGTGCATAAAAAAGAATATATATTTGAAAACTATTAAAGGTTTGGCGGGCGAATTCACGAACCATCTAACTAAACCATATATCTACATACCTTTTGATAGATTTCATGATAATCTGTTATGAAATAATAATTAACACTCGTTAAGCAAAAATTAGTTTATTCGATGGATGGGTTCACAAAAGTACAGAGAGGAAGTAAGTAACCACAGACGCACAAATTATATGAGATGAACTGTCACAGATTAGGCAATAAGAAAGGCGGGAATTTTAAATACAACACCCCTACCAGATTACAGCCTTCTAAAGTATTACAATTACAACTCTACATGACAATAGTCATACATAGGTACTACCATACTATAAAATTAATATTTAGTAACAAAAACTAAGTTATAAAATAAAAAAAACAAAACATTTATGTTCAGACTATTAATTCACTTTTAGTTAACATGCCAATTTTGCTTCTCAAGTACTGAAACTTGTCTCTTGGTAGTGCCTTAGTTAATACATCAGCTAACTGATTATCTGTTGATACATATTTTAAATCAATTAATTTAGCATAGTATTTTTCTTTAATGAAGTGGTACTTAGTGTCAATATGTTTGCATCTTTTATGAAAGTTAACATTTTTAATAACACTTATTGCACTCTGGTTATCAATATTGATGCACACTGATTGTTGTTCATATAAACCAAGATCACTTAAAAGCTGTTTTATCCAAATAGCCTCTTTGGTAGCAGCACAGGCTGCCATAAATTCGGCTTCTGTTGTCGATAAGGCGACTGTATGTTGGCGCTGGCTAGACCAGGTTACAGCAGCTTTATTTTTAATAAAGACATAGCCTGTAGTTGAACGTCTTGTTGTGATTTCACCGGCATAGTCAGCATCACTATAGCCAATCAGTTCTGAGGCCCTTGTGTCTGACAGATAACAGAGACCAAAGTCCATTGTTTCTTTTAAATATTTTAAGATTTTCTTGACTGCTGTCCAATGGGATTCATCAAAACAATTCAAGTATCTACTCACCAGGCTTACAGCATACATGATATCTGGCCGACTCACTATTGCAACATGCATCAGCGACCCAACTGCCTCTCGGTATGGAATGTTCTTGTCTGGTTGACTGTCACTCTTCTCCAGCTTTGAGTGGGGGTCAACTGGAACGCTGTTGGGGTTGGCATATTCCATATTGAATTTGATCAACAATTGTTTGATATATTTACTTTGATGTATAAAAATAAATTTTTCAGGTTTTATTTCTATCTCCATTCCAACAAAGTTTCCTGGTGAGGATATTGTGATATCAAATATAGTTTTCAGATCATTAATTACTGATTGTAACACAGAGCCTGACTTACAAAACAGAAGGCCGTCATCCACATAAATACACAGATAGCATTTTATCCCATCAATATTTGCAACATAAACACACTGATCTGCTTTACTATTTGTAAAACCAAATTTGTGCAGTACCGAGTCAAATTTTGTATTCCAGCACCTTGGTGCCTGTTTAAGTCCATACAGTGACTTGACCAATTTACAAACCATGTTGGGATTACATGTTAGACCTTCAGGAGGATACATAAAAATAGTTTCCTTTAGCTCTCCATACAAAAAAGCTGTCTTAATGTCAAGTTGGACAATTTTATAATCATTTTGAGCAGCTAGAGATAATAACAAACGAATTGAGTCATACCTGACTGTCGGCGAGAATGTCTCCTCGTAGTCAATACCTTTAGTTTGCAGGTACCCCCTTGCACACAGCCTAGCCTTGAACCGAGGACCTGTTGGTTGATCTTTGATTCTGAAAACCCATTTAGAAGTCATTATGTTAATGTTTTCTGGTTTTGTCACCAATGTCCATGTTTCATTCTTGTGGTGGGCCTCAAGTTCCTCTCTTATAGACTCTTTCCATTTCTCAGCATCAGTGGAATTGATAACCTCACTGTAAGTACTAGGAATTTGATTAGGTAAGTGGTATTCATCGCAGCAAAGGTAAGTTTGTTCACTTCTTTTCTGTCTAGGTCTCAAGGTGACATGGCTTTGCGGAGGAGATTTGATGTCAAAATCTGGTAAGTATTCTTCTGAATCTTCTATAACAGTATCATATGAGCTATCAGTGTTGTCTGATTCTTCTACACTATTATTGTTTGATTCTGATAATGATTTTATTGTTTCAGGTATCACCGAGGTGCTCATTATATTTACTATGTGATCTATTTAACTGTTCAGTTTCAGATAGATCCAGTGCAGCATAGTTTCGTTTCACTGAGGATTCCAGGAATACAGCGTCTCTGCTTTTTATAATAGTTCTAGTGTTGGGCTTAATAAACCTGTAACCTTTTGTATTATCACAATACCCGATAAAAAGCATTTTATGGGCTTTTGGATCCCATTTCTTCCTGTGTTCTTTTGGCAAGTGAACCATGGCTTCACATCCAAACACCTTCATGTGACTAACATTGGGCTTATGACCAGACCACAATTCCTCTGGAGTTCTGAATGATAACGATCTAGTTGGTGATCTATTTATTATATAGGCAGCAGTTTTTATGGCTTCAGCCCAGTAAGACTTGGTGAGACCAGCATTCAGGAACATACATTTGGCTCGCTCCACAAGTGTCCTGTTTAATCTTTCTGCAGCCCCATTTTGCTCCGGAGTGTAGGGTGTGGTTGTCTGATGCCTTATACCAGCATTTTTTAAATATTCTGAAAATTCCTTAGTCACATACTCTAGCCCGTTGTCTGTGCGAAGATTTTTAATTTTGCATTCTAGTTGATTTTCAGCTTCAGCCTTAAACTCTTTGAATTTTGTTAGAACTTCAGTTTTGTTCTTCGAAATGTACAGAAATACCTTCTTTGAATAGTCATCGAGAAATGTTAAGAAGTATTTAGCTCCACCAAGGGATTGTGTTTCCATTGGGCCACATAGGTCGGAGTGCACCAGTTCCAACAGTTTTGTAGAATGTGACACTTGAGCTTGACTAGGGAACGGCATTCTGGATTGTTTCCCTTCTTTACATGTTATGCAAGTTACACTGTTGCTTTTTTGAGATTGCTTGATTCCATTTGTGTTAGTTGTCATTTTCTTAAGGCTTATAAAGTTAAGATGACCCATTCTTTGATGCCATAAAAAGTCGTCGTGTTGAACATCAGACATGTATACAAAATTATCATTTATATTAAGCCGGTACATGTTGTTAACTTTTGTTGCAGTTGCTACTATGGCTTTTTCTTTGTTGAGTATAATTCAAAATTCAATTCAAAGTCAAAATTGACTTGGCCACCATTTTCTGTAATCTGGTTCACAGATAGCAAATTTACAGCAAGTCCTGATACATACAAGACATTTCTAAACAATATATTATTTGCCTGACCTTTTCTATTCAATGTATTCAGAATCACATCTCCGGAGCTGCTGACTGAAAGTGTTTTACTGTCTGCAACTTTTATGTTTTCTACTGGTGGTGATTTTTTATTCTTCAAAATGTTGCGTTGTCTCGTCATGTGCATAGTTGCCCCAGAATCAATATACCAAGCGGAGCTGTCATTATCAGTAGGTGTGACGAATGCAGCAGCATAAGAGCTATTTGATTTGGAAAACTTTTCTTTTGGTTTTGACCTGCACTCTTGACTTTTGTGCCCATATTTGTTACACTGAAAGCATCTAGGTCCTTTACTGACTTTCTTCTTCCCATATCTGTTTTGATAACTACTCCACCTCCACCAGAGCTCTCAATAGCAAGGATCATTGGTTTGTATGAGTCGGGCCATCCTGAGAGTAAAAGTGTTCCCAGCCACTCATCGTCCACTTTAAATCCAATGTTGCGCAGTTTGTGAGCAGTAGTAATGATTTTACTGACATATTCTTCGATATTCTGGCTTCCTGAGAGTGTTGTTGTGCATAGATCACGCAGCAGTCCGACCCTGCGTGAAAGCCCCGAGTCATCAAAAGCGCGGGAAAGATTTTCCCAGACTTCCTTTGCGGTTTCTGCCTCTTGGACGTGTACATAATTTATGGGATCGATAAGTAATATGATCTTTGTTTTGGCTTTCGTGTCCTTTTTCTGATCTAATGATTCATTTCTTGAATTTTCAATGCAGTCCCAAAGCTCTTCATGTTGCAGGTAAGTTTTCACAGCAAACCGCCATGTTGCATAGTTTTCTCGGCCGGTTAATTTTTCAATAAATGCCAGAGAATTACTGCTAGCCATTTTCCACACTTATTATTGACGATTTGTAACTTATTTTCAACGTTTCAGCACTTGTCAGTGGTCTGAAATTACTGCAGAAACTGAACCGCTGATTTGAGGTTAGCCGCCACGTTTTTTTCACGACACAGATTTCTCGATATTAAAATGTTTGAACACTTATGATCACTTTGGCTTTTTCTGGGCCCATAACCTGATAGATTTCATGATAATCTGTTATGAAATAATAATTAACACTCGTTAAGCAAAAATAAGTTTATTCGATGGATGGGTTCACAAAAGTACAGAGAGGAAGTAAGTAACCACAGACGCACAAATTATATGAGATGAACTGTCACAGATTAGGCAATAAGAAAGGCGGGAATTTTAAATACAACACCTTTCTTGAAGAAAGAAGCAATGGTGTTGAGTAGAGATAGGTAGTAATGCTGATTGAATTAAGGAACAGGCACTTGCTTTATTTTAAAAAATTGGCCAAGTGCGAGTCAGACTCGCTCGTGAAGGGTTCCGTACTGTGGTATCATACTACTACTGTGAGGGGGGAGGAAACCCTGATGGTCCAATAAGGACCAGGGTCATATCCTGTTTGTTGCAGGATCCCTCTAACCCTGACTGGCAATGTTGTCGACACCACGCTACATAAACTGTGGTAGCCCCTAGTAGACAGTCTGCTTGAGGTTACCACAGGTTTATGAAATTCCAAGCTTGTTGTCGGGCACCTTTTGAGATGAGGGGTTACTTTAGGGTAATCCATGTGGGAAAAAACATTTCTTTAGTAAGAAAGGTTTTTTTGTTGCGGCGGCGGCATGTGGTATCATATTGTTAGGATATGATACCTCCTTGCATTGTCTTATGGTGTTAGGCGTAAATCTTCGCAGATCTATACTGTAGTTTCCATGTTTCAGACCCTTTGGTGAAGATGGAACCAAACAAATATGACGGAATACGAGGAAACGTCGAGGAGTTCCTCCGGAGCTACGAAGTCCAGACGATTCCGCGGTCGCGTGTTGTAGTAGATATAGAATATATCGGCCATGGTGCCGCAGTAAAGATTTATATCGAAATTACATTTATTATTTAATAGAATCCCAGTGTAGGGCTTCTTATGATGTGGTATCATATTGTTAGGATATGATACCTCCTTGCATTGTCTTATGGTGGAAGATTTACGCCTAACACCATAAGACAATGCAAGGAGGTATCATATCCTAACAATATGATACCACAGTACCCACTTAACGTACCGATTACGTACACCTAGCAAAAATACCACTGTCATTTTTTGCCAGAATAAAAAACCTTGTTTTTCATAGTATTCGTATGAATGACAAAATGATATTTGCGGTTTTCGAAAATGTGCTATTTCTCAAAAACTTGTAAGGCCTACTTAGCTGTGATAGTTTTCCTTTTAACTTCGTCATATGTACTACTATCGTGAATTTTTTCACGTATCCAAAACCAACCATTGGCTGGCAGGGGGGGACACTCTTGACTCTAACAAAATGTTGCACTTTAAGGCTTAATAATTCACAAACGGATGCCTCAATCAAAAACTGTCTTTACGAACCCACAATATTTTTGAAATTGCTATCTAACGACATCCCACAGTATGGGATAGACAAGAAAAAAAATTATATACCCACTGCACGACGTGTTGTAGGGGAGGTAACCAAAAAAATTTTTTTTTTTTTAATTTACTTTACCACTTTCTTGGCGTGAGAAATATGTATATTCATGCTAAATTACAGCTGTCTAGTACTAAGAATCTATGAGCTAGACTAGGGACAGGCAGACGGATATAGACGGACATGGCGAAACTATTAAGGGTTCCTTGTTGACTACGTAACCCTAAAAACATTTCAATAAATTTTCTACAATGATATTATGTATTTTGTATTTGTTTTTTAAATAAGTAAGTATTAATTGTTTATTATGTAATTGTTATGATATAAATTATGAATATGGACTTGGTCTGTAATAAATTATTTTTATTTTTAATATATTTTACTTTATTTATTTATTATATGTGCCAGATGTTTTAGATAAATGTTTGTATTTCCGATAAGCATACACAAATACAAATTCATTTATTTGTAAGCATAGCTGCATAGGTGGGAAAATAATGTAGATCTTATTAAACATGAATGTTTAAGATAAAATAACTCAAAATATCTTTTCACATTCCCAAACTTCAAAAAATGTAAAGTATATATTCCGCTATGGGAAAACAAGAGATTTTCAATTTCGCCGCAAATGATAGCACAAAGGGAATCATATAAAGTGGGGCGGGGCAATTACAACTGTGTGGCAATTCAAACTACCTTGAATAACTTCGGTGTTATCCGTTATTTGAAACAGTGACATCTATATACAGGAAGCCGAAAGCAAGTTACTATACCTCGAACATAGATGTCACTGTTTCAAATAACGGATAACACCGAAGTTATTCAAGGTAGTTTGAATTGCCCCACAGTTGTAATTGCCCCGCCCCACTAATACCAACGCACACGAAGGCAAAAAGGAAGGTGTGTACGATGCGGACCGGTGCAGACGCGTGCACATTTATTGTCAACATACTGTGAAACGCGAACGCGGTCAAGTGCCGCGTTACGTTTATAGTAGCCATGAGTGATAAACTTGTGGCTAACGAACTCCTGGCGTTCCTACAACAAAAGTTGGACGTCATGGATGAGGTGAGCGCGCTCCAAATCTGCAAGTCGAACTTCAGTGAGGATGATGTGGCCGCAGCGAAGAAACTGCTGTACGAGTCTCTCGGCAAGATTGACCAGATGGTGTCCCGGAGACGAGATGGGACACAGAAGAGCCTGCAGGAGATCATCACCCTGCTAAAGGAAACCGATCCTGATGACGTGCCCACGTTCGTGGCGAGAGACCTCAACAAGCTGCCTCCCGTCACCTTCGATCACGTCGATGTTACCTGCCTTCTGAAGGATATCGTTTCCTTAAAGAAGAGTTTGGCTGAAGTGATGTTGAAATTCCAAACATCGGAAAAAACTGTGAGTGAATTGCGTAAGGAAGTTGACAATTTACGTGAATCACTCGCAGTAAGTAGGTCACCGATCGCAGGCTCTAACGTAAACATGCGACGTGGGGCTTGCCTCGATACATCGACGACGTCGAGTTGCAAATCAGCAGTTTCGTCGCCGACACCGCCACGGCCCGACAAAACCCGAGCGCCGCCGTCACTGGCTGCGAGCGCCGACTCTGCGAGCTGTGCGCCTTCCGCCCGCGCCCCGCCGCCGCCACCTCATGTGCCGCCGCCGCCGCTCCCTACTGCGGTGGCGCCTCGAGCGCCCGTCAGCAGTCCAGTTAACTATGCTGCTGCCGCGAAAAGAGCGCCTGCGCCGAATGCTGCCGTACCGGGCCAAGATGACCAAGGTTTCACCGAGGTTCGGAACAAAAAGCGACATCGTCAGCGACCGACGCAAAACCAGTATGGTACCGCACCGACAGGGCCTAACTTCCTGCTGCGAGCTGCCATACCGACGACCGCCGTATACTTGTCCCGTCTCCACCACACCATCACTGCGGGGGACGTGACAGAGTATATCAAGAAGAAGAGCAACTTCTGCTTGAGAGTGCAGGCTTTAGAATCGCGCCACAATACTAATTTCAAGTCGTTTGTGGTGCGCGTCCCGACAGCGAAGCTGGAAACTTTCTTAAAGGAGGATTTCTGGCCGCAGGGGGTGGTTTACCGGCGCTTCCGGGGGACGTTGCCATATGCCACCGATTCAACACCGAGAGCTGTTACTTAATTTTATCTTACTAACCTAGTGCTACATTTATATACTAACAAAATTGTGTTATATAATCTATATATGTTAGTCTATAAGGTATTTATTATATGGGCCTGATATTGTGAAATATTGTAAGTTGCCTGAAATAAATGATTTATTATTATTCCCTTTATTACATTTTAAATACTTACAAATTTATATTTCTAAACATTAAATTTTTACAATGTATAACACTAAAAAATATAACATTTAAAAATACAAAAATGTAGTTCCCCAACGGCAGCAAGATCAGGGTCCCGGCTACCGATGGTTAAGGATCCAGAGACAGGAACCTTCTCACTATACGGGCCGTGTCCAGAAGTACTGCCTTCTGCATCTGACTCCCGATCCATCCACCTAACGCAAGCCTCTTAAGGTGTTTATCGAGGCTCTTGGCTATCAGCCCATGGGCAGATATGACTATCGGAACAATAATTGCTGAATCAATGTCCCACATGTCAACAATCTCGTGAGCTAAATCAAGATATTTGTTTTCTTTATCTTTTTCAGCTTTCAAAAGGTTGTCGTCATGGGGAACAGTGACATCAACAATTATCGCGCGGCGTTCGTGTCGATCTATCAATACAATATCAGGCTTATTAGCTACAATAGTCCTGTCTGTAATGATAGATCGATCCCAATACAATGTGGCATGGCTATTTTCAAGGACCTGTTCTGGTGCATACCTGTAGTACGGCACCTCGGATGCCACAAGACTATGTTTCAGAGCAAGTTGTTGGTGTATTATCCTGGCCACTTGGTTATGTCTATGCAAATACTCGCCGTTTGCGAGACGAGAACAACCGGAGATTATATGCCTAAGGGATTCACCCGGACGATGGCACGCTCGGCAAATATCCACTGTGCCATCCCTTAGGATATACTTTCGGTAGTTATTCGTCATCACAACCTCATCCATAATTGCACAGACAAAACCTTCGGTTTCACCAAAAAGGTCACCGAAACGGAGCCAGGATACTGAGGCTAATAAATCTACGTCGGGCCCATGGAGAGCCCGGTAGAATCTGCCATGTAACTCCTTGCTTTGCCACACAGTGCTGCGGTCGGAAGTACTAAGTACTACAGGTTTGCGCCAGTTTTCTTTTGCTAAAAATAGAGGAGTCAGTCCATTGTCAACAGCAACTACATCTCTATGAGACCCCATATCGACTTGGAGAAAATACTCCCTAAGATTGCATATCTCGCGGTTATGCAATGTCTTAGCATTTAAGAAGCCACGACCACCGCACTTCCGCGGGATATACAATCTCATGGTCGATGAACGTGGGTGATGCATGCGGTGTGCTGTTAGCAATGTACGAACTTTTCTATCCAGGGCATCCAGTTCAGTTTGAGTCCATTTAAGTATGCCAAAGGAATACATCAGTACCGGCATGACCCATCCATTGTATGCGCGAACCTTGTTTCCGCCAGACAAAAGACTTTTAAGGACTTTTGAGAGGCGCCCCAAGAAACGCTCACGCAACGACTGTTTCATGTCAGCGTCGTTGATGCCTAATGCCTGTGACATACCTAAATATTTATAGGTTTCGTTAACGGAGAGAGATCTAAGATTAATAGAATCCGAGAGTTGTATACCCGTGGATTCCATTATCTGACCACGCTTTACATGCATGACTGCACATTTGTCCACACCAAATTCCATTTTAATGGCATTACTGAAAGCTTCAGTAACCTTCAGTAACGCTGTTAAATCAGAACTGCTATGGGCAAATAGTTTCAGGTCATCCATGTATAGTAGGTGTGATATTACTTGACCATTTCTCCGTAAACGGTAGCCTAATCCTGAACTCTCGAGAAGTGTACTCAGAGGGTTCAAGGCCAGACAGAACCACAATGGACTCAGACCGTCACCCTGGAAGATACCTCGCTCTATTCTTATAGGGTCGCCCTGACCTAGAACCCGTCGAGATCCTGGATAAAAAAGGACCGTTCTCCATTTTCGCATGCACGATGTCAAGAAAGTGCGTAGAGTTGTATTTATTTTATACAACTCCAGCACCCTCATGAGCCACGAATGCGGCACGGAATCATAGGCCTTCTTATAATCTATCCAGGAAGTCGACAGGTTCTTTCGGTTTCGACGAACCTGTTGGTTAATAGCCATGTCAATGAGGAGTAGCTCCTTAGTACCACGGGCCCGATTCCTACATCCATTTTGAGAGGCGAACATAATAGAATTTTGATCAATGTGTTTATTAATCTTCGACCTCAAAATGGACGTAAGAATTTTATAAATTGTTGGTAGACAGGTGATAGGTCTATAGTTTTTGGGGTCCGCAGTACTACCAGATTTGTGGAGCAGATGGGTTATGCCTGTTGTCATAAATTCTGGAAGCGATCGAGATAAAAAAGCACTTTGAAATTGAGATGCTAAGCAAACGTGCGAGCTAGGTAACCATTTATACCAGAAATTGTGTAGTCCGTCCGGGCCTGGAGATTTCCAGTTGGGTAAGGAACGAACTGCACAAACTACGTCTTGGTAATCAATGGTCACTTCATTCATCTCAGGTATAAGCTCACACGAACGCTCAACATCCCTTATCCACGCGCCTTCAGAGTGAGTGACAGGCACAGACCAGATGTTGTGCCAAAAAGAAATCATGGCATCATCATCCGGCCGATGCATATCAGTATCACTCTGATTCGGTCGCTCCCAGGATGCATAAACACATCGTTGATCTCTCTCGAACATGCGGTTCTGAGTAAAGCGATCGACTCGCACCCTATACCTTCGAATACGATTAGCCCATGCACAAATTTTCTGCTTCAGGAAGTCGATGCGCTCTGTGACACATGAAATATAATTTTGAGGACTAATACCAGTCCCCAGGAATGCACGGTTCACAAAGCGCATGACCCTAGGGCGCATGTTGCCCTCCCTAAAGCAGCTGAGCTTACCGATGAGTACCCTAGCCTCACTGATACGACGTTCAATCCTACACTGCCAGGCTGGTACAGCCAGGCGAGGGCGTGTTGCTGTGTCAGTATTTGGAAATTTGACATGAGCAACACGACAAGCTGTAATAGCCGCACAATACAGGATCGAATGAGTATCAGCCAGGTCTTCACTACTATCAAAGTAATTTGGTAGTAGCAAATCTAAAGCACACATCAGCGCCCTATTTTTTTGTGCATGGGAAAACGTGGAAGCCGAGGTCTAAGGTGAACTGAAGTCGATCGAAATTCCCGAACTACATCTTCAAGAGTACTCCTCAATATATCATTGTATTGGGGACTTACAGTAGTAACCATATCATCTCCACGATCACTATCAGCAACGCCAGCTTGCAATGTGGCCGCGGCAGAAGCTTGAGTTGCCGCCTGCGATGCAGTAGTAATGATACGGTTACGTTGCACCTCCGTACGGAGCCGATCAAGTACCGAGTCATCCAACAAGTGACCCCGTTGAATGGCTCGCACCTGATCCGACAGTCGTTGAGCCGAAACGTTGATTGATGGTTCGAGAGCCTGAAACAGAGATAGCATCCGAACACGATACGCAGTAAGATTAGTTCCTGCCTCTGTTGCCTCAAAATATGCGCGCATGACATTTTCATTGATGGAAATTGTCCATCGCATGCGCTGCACTCCACCGGGAGCGGGGGCCCTGACCGGAGCCGTTTGCCCCAGAAGCCCCAAACTCTTCGGTGGCCGGCCCCTCCTCCGGCGTACAGGTGGTGGCGACGTCGGTGGAGAGAAATACTCGTCACTATCGCTCGACGCAACTGCAGATGTCAGCTGAACACACGGCACTGAGGCAGTTGCCGACAACTGCGAGGCGGAGCGAGGTGACGAGCCCGGAGGTGGTAGACGTGCTGCTCGGCTTCTCGTCAACATCTATTTGTTCATTTATATCCCATTCCCATTTAATTGTGTTTGTATTGTTGATGACATTTTCAACTGTCATACAGGATCATTTTTAAATAAGTACATTATAAAATATGTATCTTCTTTGTTGTTGTTCTATGTAAGTATATATTGTTGCAGGCTATTAGATATTAAATATTATTATTATGGTATTATGTGACCTCTGAATTAAATATTTCTTAATAAAATCAATAAAATTATGGAAAATAACGACCTGTCAGGTTGACGACTTTTTTTTTTTTTTTTTATTATTATTATTATAAAAAGACCGCTCCGCAGGTTCGCCTTGAGATACGAATAGGGATCCATCTGCGCTCATCTGTTTATTGGATCAATAGTAGATTGTACAACAAGTGCATAAAACGTACCGTACGGTAATCTTCGCATACTAGATGCGGTGCGGGGACGAACCGAAATTCTTTTCCCGGGAGGGATCTCCGGGAGCTTCAGCTCCCGGGTGTCTTTGAGCCGTGGGAGTCACGGCCGTCCTTCGATGGACGAATGGCCGGTAATGATTTTATTAAGGATCTTCACCTCGCTGCCGGCCATGGGTGTGGCTCTGCGGGAGGTGCGGGAGGGATTTTAGCGCTGCGACTCTCGGCGCGGTCAGCCTACCGGGTGAGACCCCGTGGGGGGAGGCCCAGCAAGCGCCAGCGAGCGAGTCGCAGCATGAGCCTGGGGACGATTTATTTAGAAGGTAATTTGTTTGAGGGGTGGGGGGGGGAGTTTGTTAGGAGGGAAGTGGTGATGTAGGTGGAGTGGCAGCCAGAGCCAGGAGGTTGCGAGGCAGCTTCTTCTTCCCTTGCTCTGTGTTTGTTCCTGGGGCGATGTCTTGCAGGTGGAAGTGGCGACCGTTGTCGGCGCGGTCGTATAACTTCTTGGCGAGCCTGGCCACGAAGGTCTCCAAGGGCTCGACGTTTAGGTCCTTGTGGATCCGGTCGTTCCTTACGTATCTCCCTGCGCCGGTGATCGCCCGCAAGGAGATATTCTGTTGGGCCTGTAGCTTGGCGGCATTGGTGGGACTTACTAGGCTGTACCAGGCCGGTGCTGCGTAGGTCAGGTGCGGCCTGATGTATAACTTGTAGATTTTAAGTTTGGACCGCAGCGGGAGTCTGGAACTCAGGACTGGATGCAGTCTACCTCTCGCTTGTCTGCAGCGCGAGAGTGCCATTTCTACCTGCCCCCCCATGGACAGGTTCTTATCTATATGGCACCCGAGATAGACTGCTGACTGCTGCCATTGAAGGGGATGGCCGTCTAGGGTGAGCTGTGGAGGGTTCTTCCGCGCTGAGCCGGTTCGGAGGGCCACGGTCTTGGCGGCGTTTACAGCGATGCGCCATTTCCCCAGCCAGTCCGGGAGCAAGTTCAGTTGTTTCTGGAGTCTGAGTTGTGCAGCTTTTGGCCATGGGGCCGAGGTGAAGAAGGCGCAATCATCCGCATAGAGCGCCGTTTCGACTCTGGGCTCCCACTCTTGGAGGGTCGGGTTTAGTGAAGGGATGTCGGCGGTGTACATATTGTAGAGAGCCGGAGATAAGCAGCTACCCTGGGGGACGCCCGCTTGAATGTGACACGAGTTGGAATTCGCTCCTTCGACGTCGACCCGGAACGTTCTCCCCCTCAGGAAGGAGGCCAGTAGATGGACGAGGGCGGGGGGCAGCGAGGTCTTCTGGAGCTTGTGTATGAGACCGGGGTGCCAGACCCGGTCAAAAGCCTTCTCTACATCCAGGAATACCGCAATGGCCGCGTGACCTCGGTTGTGGGCTATAGTAAGATGATGTATAAGCCTGGATAGCTGGAGCGTGGTCGAGTGGCCCCCTCGGAACCCAAACTGCTCCTCTCTGTTGGGTAAATGTTGGAGAAGCCTCGCCAGTATGAGTCTCTCGAAGAGTTTGGCGAGGTGGTCCAGTAGTGTAATTGGACGGTGATTTTCCGGCTTAGTACGGTCTTTACCGGCCTTGGGGATGGTAATAACCTTCCCTACCTTCCAGGGTGTGGGGAAGTGATTTTGGCGTAGGGCGGCGTTCAGTAGCCTTGTGAGGGCCGCTATCCCTCTCCGAGGCAGTTCTGATATTGAGGCGGGGGGGAGGTTGTCGGGGCCGGGCGCCTTCTTCTTATTGAGGCTGGAGGCCACTTTCTTCACTTCCGCAGGGGAGATGAAAATGTCACCGGGCAGGGGAGGGGTGGCCGCTGATAGGTACTGTTGGACCCCCCTCTCTATCTCTTCATGCTCCAGCCGATGTTTTTCTCTAGCCGGGTGCGGAGTAAACTGCTCAGTGAGGTGAGTCGCCAGGAGTTTGGCTCGGTCCTCAGCGGCATATCGCTTTCTCCCCTGCGCATCAACAATGGGGTTAGCGGGGTTCTTCGATCCGGTAAGGGCTCTGTTCAGTCGGTAGAAAGCCGCCTCGTCTTCAGCGGCCTTGTCGACGGTGGACTCCCATTCCCCGTCGCGCCAGGTCTTCACGGCCTCGGCCAACTGGTTTGTGGCTGCGTTGAGGCGGGACTTCATCAAAGGGCATCTTGTGGTGCACCAAGTCTACGTACCATTTTACCGGAGACGTATATATATATACCCTACCCTACCCCTACCCCTTACCTTACCCCTACCCCTACCCTACCCTACCCCTACCCTACCTTTACCCTACCCCTACCCTAGTTTCAATTTGACAGCAAAATCCCCATTAACAAAATGATCCGCCATTTATTGAATTCATTTGTTATAAAAAATGTGATAAATGAAGAACCGCTCGACCGATTTTGTGCAAACTGTTGGGTGCGTAATGAATGATATAATTTCATTTGGTATAATTTCATTTCAATAACGTTCATATGACATAATAAACGTTTGTCATAACAACACTTCAACTAATTTAATTTTGCATAATGTTTATTTCATATAATCATCATTTTATATAATATCATTTGACATAACGCTCATTTTATATAAAAATATTTTATATAAAACATATTTGCCATAACAGTCATTTGATATAATTTTGTTTCATATAATCATAATATGTAATAATTTCATTTGATATAATTTTGTTTTATATAATCATCAATTAGTCAATTAAATGTATAGAGTAGGCAAAGGAGCAGGGGGCACGGGGGGTACAGTGCGCTCGAAATGGGGGCTCGGGGGGCGATAAAAAGCCACAACGGTGACAAAATAATTGATAATAGGTTAGGTTAGGTTAGAACTGTGAACAAAACAGCGCAAGCCGAGCGAGCGAAGCGAGCGTGCCGCGGCAGCGGCCGGCAAAGTGCCAGAAATAGTTATTCGTTGATTATACTAAATAAACGTTATATGAAATGTTGTAATGTTATATAACCATTATGTGTTTTAAATATTATACAATGTAAGTCTTATTAGTAAATGTTTATTATATTAAACGTTTTTATATCAAATGTTCATTATACGGTTTAAAATTATATATTTTGAATTTATATAATTCGTTGATTATACAAAATGAACGTTATATGAAATGATTTTATGTAATGTGTTGTTATATTTTGTGAGTATTATACAAAATGTTGTTATATCATATATTACACACCCCAAACTGTTGTATGTTACTGGCTAATCAAATTTTGAATTTATATTCCTTTTACTTATATTGTATTCTGATTGACACTTCATTAAATAAAGTCAACTACAACATTCGTTATCAGCATGAAATCTCTATTTTAACTGAGTTTTACTTATAAAAAGTGCATATTCTTTATTAAAAAGTGAATCTGCAATTTTTTCCAATACGTGCGTTGTTGAACTATGAAAATAGTTCACGAAGACATTTTCATTTTGGATTTTTTATGTGACATCAAACAGCTGTGCGGGTAAATATGTCAAATAATTCTCTATCTATACATTTAATCCTGAATCACTGACGGATAAACGCACAGCCTAAGCCGCTGATCGTAGAGACCTGAAACTTGGAGGGTGTGTTCCTTGTATGATGAAGGCATCCGATAAGAAAGGATTTTTCGAAATTCTACCCCTAAGGGGGTGAAAAACGGGGGTAAAGTTTGTATGGGACAACGTGATTCCTTTGTCCAATCTTCTTCAAATTTTGCATAAACATTATTTAACAGAATTAATTGAAGATGAGTTTCATTTTTCATTAAAACTCATCGCCTAACAGGGTTAAAAGGGATAGAAAGTTATTTTGGGGGTGATTTGCACCGAAGTTGATATCAACACTTACTCCTTAGTGCTTTTGATTTTTAATTTAATTTAATTTTTGTTTTGACACAAATGTTTGAAAACTCAATTCGTTTTTTTTGTTTTTACAGTGCGACGTACTTTATTGCCACCAAAGAGTAGTTATGTATCAACTAGCGTATAGTGCAACAAGCTTTTCTGTTCCGGTGATAATCTTTGGAACTAAAACTGATTTCATACGACAGTCCATTTTGACAGCGAATTTCGTATTGCAAGTGGCTCCGCTGTCACGGCTGTCACCGGAACAGACAGGAGTGTGGGACTATATTGCCATTATATTAGGAAGGAGAAAAAAAGCTTCGCTTTGCACGTATGAGTTGTCATAGAACATAAAACCCATGCCACATTAAAAAGTACCTTAGCAAAGTATTGACTAGATTTTTTGCATTTTGGTAGTTCAAAAGTAGGAGAATGTCCGAATATTATTCATACGAAAGTAGCTACTGTTTGTCTAGGTATCGTAACCTTCTTATGCCAAAGTCGTGGGCCACACTAGAGCGACCGCGGGGCGCGGAGGCGACCTGCGGATCCGCAGGACGCGCGAACACGTACTATTCCCTCGGCCGGTCGCGGCGACCGCTGGACGTGCCAGTGTGGCCCCTCCCGTCCGTCTCAATATATTTGTTTTTCCCGCTCAACGCGGACGCAAGACGCGCCGCTCCAGTGTGGCCCACGACTAAACCACTGATCTGACTTTCATGTTTGGTATAAAGTATAGGTAGCGTGCTCGGCCTGCGATCGCTGAGGTTATGTGACTTTCGCAGTGGTCTTTCACGGGATGGCTGTTCAAAAATATATGGTGCTTCGGAAGACATGATAAGCCGATAGTTCTGGCTGCATTTGGATTGGTTAATACCCCATAACTGCAATGGGCCCGTGTGGAAGGTCATGGTCCATTCTCCTTATCCATCAATATATAGGCCTGTACCCCAGCAGCGGCGACATTGAAATGGATTGATGATGGTGCTGATAAGACCTTAGAGAACGCCTATCTACCTCCTTTTTAACCGACTTCTAAATCAAAAAGGAGGAGGTTCTCTTCTTCTTCTCTATTCGTCTGTATGTATGTTTTTTTTTTGTGTATGTCCACCGATTACTCGAAGACGGCTGAACCGATTGAAATGGTTAAAACGTTATTACATCAGGTTGGTTTCCAAGTTGGTCCCAGTTTTTGAAATTTTGACGGACGTAGTCGCGGCCGGCCAATCATATTCATATTTCTACTATCCCTAATATTATTATAAATGCGAAAATTTATGTTTGTTTGTTTCGTTCAAACTAATTTTCGTTGAAAGTTTTTATAAGGATCTACAGCATATATTTTATCTATATATCTATAGATACCGCACACGATGTGGGGAAACCCTTTAATTTTTTATTTTTTTAAATTTTTGTATTAAAATCGTAAAGCGGTTCGTAGAATACATCTGCTTACTAAGTTCCAACTGTGTAGTCTTAATAGTTTTGGAATAAAGTGGCTGTGACATACGGACGGACGGACGGACAGGCAGACAGACAAACTTGACGAATCTATAAGGGTTCCGTTTTTGCCATTCGGCTACGGAACCCTAAAAAGAAAGAAAGTAGTAGGTGAGGAGGTGTGTGTAGCCAATTAAGGGTTAAAGATTCATTCCGTTAACAACTGCAGTTGCTGTTGACGAAATCGAGCCTATGATCAGTACATTCTTACGACAAACAGAGTCCAGTGTGTAGGTGCTGACGTAGGGCCACGATCTGAACTTGTCGGCGCCGGCGCCGGCGCGCTCGACCAGCCGGTTGGCCAGGATCTCGCTCTGCTCCGCGAACACTCCCACGAAACTCTCCACTATTTTCGGAGTGAATGCTGGTACTAGTACTTTTCTTCTTTTCCTCCAAATACTACCTGAAAAAGTCAGTGAAATAAGAATAACAAAAAAAATTATGCAAATATAGAATTGTACTAGCAACAAAAAAAAACTTCAAATAAAAGACAGGCAATCTTCGATCAGCTACTATACAGTACTAAAGTGCTCGTCAGATAAGTCTGCGCGCGGTAAAAATCGAATACTAATCTTTTCTTTAACATTAGAACAAAAAAATGCACTGTAACTAGCGCCAAAAACGCGCCAGTCACGCGCAGAGTTTTCTGACACACACTCTAGATGAAGGCTCACGAACTAAATGAAAACTTTATATGGCCAGACTGACTTTTTTTTAAACGGAGAAAAAAGGTTACGAATGTTACGATCTTACATTATAAATGACAAGAAGCGTTCCAAGTTTGAAATACCTTAGTATTATTGACACTGTCAAAAAAATCTACTTATAATTATACTCTTATGAGGCTTGGACATATCTGTCACTCCAAGTGTGTATCTAGAACTAGGTGTTATTGTTGATCGAAGCAGGCAATACCTATTTCCAATGCAAATCGTAGGGTTAAAATTGATCAGCCTAAGTTCCTGTAGCATAAGTGGAATATTTTTCCATCTATTTCTACCAGGGCAACATACTGGTGATCTGTATACCAGGGGGATACCTTGTTAAGAAAAAGAGTACCGGGCGAATATAATATACACTTATTTTGCAGTACTTATGTAAATCTACGAATAAACAGTGTTTTTTTTTTTTTGTTGTGTCGAAATAAAGTCAATGTCAATCTAACGAATAGTTTATTTATGCCACGCTTTCAATTAGTCAAAAAAAATTCAATGAGGGCTAACGCGTATGAATTCGCCGCTAGAGACGCTGGTGTTGCGTGAGGTCTTTGAAACGTCAAATGGCATATGTCTTTGTGTGTGAGCTACGCGCGTTTATTTCTAAAATAAATAAACCGTTGTTTGTGATTATTTTGCAATACGAGATTCAAAAAGATGTTTTTAATACTATTTTGACAAGAAAACAGCAACGTAATGTTAAAAATCCAAGATTAAAAAACCGAGATTCATCGAAATCGGCCCACAAATAAAAAAAGGCCGCCATCTTTAATCTTGAACTTTTTATATTTTTAACATTGCGTTTTGTTTTCTTGATAAAATAGTACCAAAAACCGAGTTATATCGAAATCGGCCTTCAAACAAAAAAGTTGGCAGCCGTCTTGGATTTTTTAACATTTTTAACATTGCGTTGCTGTTTTCTTGTCAAAATAGTACCAAAATAATAAATTATAAAAAGAAACTAAACGCGTGGATTACATGCCGATATCCCGCGGGAATAAGATATTTTTCCGGGATAAAAAGTAGCCTATGTTCCTTTCCAGGCTACAAAGTTTCTGTGTCCCAAATTTCAGCCAAATCAGTTTAGCCGTTTTGGCGTGAATGAGTAACAAACATCCAAACATCTAAACATCTAAACTTTCACATTTATAATATTAGTAGGATAATAAAAAATAAAGTATATTTTCTTCCACAAAAACTTGCAATAGAATATAAGCTTACAAAAAAGTGCTAACTTACTTAAGTTTTGTGGGAGACTGGAGCCTGAAACTAAGCCTAAAGCTAGGCTTGAGATGTAGAAACTCCAGGCCACCCCCTAGGTTTCGCATGGTTTCTATTAAGCACTTTATATCTATATCTTAAACATTAACTTAAATTGTGTCTGGTGTGTAAGGTAAAATTAAATTTGTATATTATAATTAGGAACATTTTTCTCTTTTTAATTTTTTAGTAAATGTGTTTTTTTTTTTATTTATTTTCCAAATACATATTACATTTAAGTAAACACAAACTAGCGATGGGCGTTGAATCAACGAACGGTTTAAATAGACGGTTTACGTTCAATCGATGCTTCGACGGTAGTTCATTCGTGAACTAGTCGAATTCATAGACGTTAGACGACTAATCTCAGAGTCCACAGCGTTCTTATCTACTGACAACGCGACGATATGACGCGAAACGTAAGCGTTCGTTGAGTATCGTCGGACAAAGCAATTTGGACCTTAAGTATAATATGGCGTAGGAGTTGATATTTGTAATTTTTTTTAGACTTGTTAGAGTGAAAACGCAAGAACATTCTGATATTGCGCAAAAGAGTATGTTGATGGACTGGCTAAACGATGCAGTGCAGGATGAACTTATTTTGTAACTGTCAAATAATGCGTAAAACTAGACTAACTAAAGACACCGTCGAAGCGTCGCGTCCGTAGACTAGACCAGATTCTACGCCGCGCTTAAGTCGATTGAATTGAACGCCTTCCATTATCGCGTCGACTAGTCGACGAATTCAACTACTTGATCGACTAGTCGATGGACGGTAATGGACGGTCTAGTCTCGTTAACGAAAAATACGTCGACGACCCATCTCTAACACAAACTTACATCGCCATACAAACTGCTTCAGCAGTTTGTAGGCGCACGCTTATTTCAAAACTAATTTACTATAAGTGAAAAACCAGGGGGTCTGATCGAGGGTGTGCAGAAAATAATAAGGCACCTCTGCACACAACGGTTTATTGGGTTGTGGATAGTCACACATATACATAATTTACAAAGGCTACAAAACTACAAAACAATCTCGCTACCGCGATTCCCAAACGTAAAATGCCATCTATTGGTAGCAAGGGGAACTAATGTAACATATAAATTCTTATGTAGCTAAATGTGGTTCTACATAACCGCCCACCTAGGACTAATTGATATTACGTCATTAATGAGACTGATGGACATTTACAACATAGGGTACAGACAAAGATTGAAGTTAATAAACAATAACAAGAAAACATAAACATTCATTATAGAACATTCAACAACGTTAGGTAAGACATTTAAAACAAATGTAAAAAATTATGACATTAATTAAAGATAATATTCCCAACCAACAAACAAAAACAGTTGACATTAAAAGTTTTAAAGTAAATGCAACATAAACTTTTATACACAACAAACAAAGCTATAATATTTACAGAATAACTGTCAACTTTCTGATTTATATTAACCTCGTCTTAACGACAGCCGTCCTCCCGGGTCAAAACAAAAGACGTTTGTAAAATATATAAATTTTAAATAAATAGTTTCACATATTATAAACCAAGCCATCAATTTTACATCTTCGTTTTTATATTCGTACTCATGAGCATCTCCTAGTTGCCATTGGCCATGCGACAATATTATTCTTCCAGTTTGGGCGATTGGTGCTATAGTAGCTGACACAATCCAACCCGGACTAGTGGATAGCTCATCCAGAGAATCACTACCCAATTTTTTAATAACCTCCTGGATTACTTGTCTATACTCCTCCGTACCCACCAAGCTGTCAAAGACTTTAGGGGGTCGGTAGTAATCCGGACCAGCTAACTTCATTCCCTCAAAATCCGGTTCCTCCAGCCTCGCCAAGTTCTTGCTGGGAAGGAATGAAGTTGCTGTTGATTGTGTTTCATTATTACCCGGAGAACCCTGATTTGATAAGGTTCTCATGACAACTACATGACTTGTGCTCGGCTCGACATGTGCTAGCGTTGTCGCTAGCAATGCCCGTTTGAAATTCCCAGCCGATACACTGCATGAAGTCACTTTTGTTTCCACTGGCCCTGCCTCTTTGCAAGGGCTTGTTTCAAATGGTGAACTATCCACTCTGCCCGATTCAGACCCGTCAACACCACTAGAGTTAGCATCAGAAGAACCTAAAGTACCCAAACCTAGTTGCAACGATTTTGGTTTTGTTATTAGTTCCGTCTTATAATTAGAATATTCTTCCTCTGCCAATTTATACAAGTTATTAATGGTGTAGGGATGTTTTTGCAATTCTACTTGGTGGTGTTTGGCCAGTGTTTTGTGCGTATCCAAAAAGTCGTACCATAACTTTTCTAAAATTTCTAGCTTCACTTCACAATATATATCGGTAATCCGTTGCTTAGGACATTTTGTGAACATTTTGTAACCTTTTACAATTTTTTCTTTAATACTTAGTTGTAAGTTAATAAGACTTTCCATTTTAAAAGAACTAAACAAACAAAAGTTAGAAAAAGAACACGAGTTTAAACTTTGGGAACCAATTTGAAAACCAAAACGTTAGAGTAAAATTTGAATTACACGCATAATGACATACCTATGTCTCTGACGCAGAATGACATACGCATAATGACATATCTTGGACTTGACATATTGTGACCACTCAGAATGACATACGCTTAATGACATATCTATGACTCTGACGCAAAATGACATATTGTGACTACGCAGAATGACATGCGCATAATGACATCATTCGTTCTCATTGTTTTTGATATTTATTTATGTCTAAATAATATTAGGCGAATATACAATATGCCTAATAACATTATGCAAAATCAAATTAGCCCAAATGATAATTATGCCAATATAAATAGTATGCCAAAAAAAATGGCAAAGTGTATTAATACGACAAATAAAATATGGAAAATTTGTTATGCTGCCAAAGCAAATTAGGAATAAAGACATTATGCAAAAAGGGGATCTCATGCCACATACCACAACCTTTATGACACTGATACGTAGGTATTTATTACAAATCTACGCGCAACAAAATTTTACGTCTTTAATTCATGTCATTTCGCGTATGTGTCAATTCGCGTATATGTCATTTTACGTATTTGTCATTTCGCGTATTTGTCATTTCGCGTATGTGTCATTTTGCGTATGTGTCATTTTGCGTATGTCATTTTGCGTATGTGTCATTTCGCGTATATGTCATTTTGCGTATGTGTCATTTTACGTAATCAAAATGTGTCATAATGCGTGAAATTGGGTTCCCCGTTCGGTACAACTTTATCCTAAAATTATTCTAAGTTACAATTTCTAACTAAAATCTAAAAAAATATTCTAAGTCTTAAAAGTTCCTAAAATTTTCAAAGTTAATCTTCTTGAGTAAATAAAGTTCAAATTCACTTGGCACACACTACTTCAAATTGAAAACACTCACACTGTTGTTGTCTCTGTTGTTCTTTGGTACCTCTCGTTGTCCTTGTCTCGCCCTTACTCCAGGATCCTGAAGGCACCTCCTATCATAAGCACCTTCCCGAAGTTCAAAGCCGGATTCTCCACCAAACTCGAACTCCTGCTGCAGCAGCTCACAGCGTGGAACTGCTACTTCCTGGTGTGGAACTTGACACCAGCTTTTACCATTGAAAAGCTCCAAAAAATGCGTCACCGTCAGGACGTCTTCCGAACTAGGACTGAGCGGTACCTAATCCGGCTCGAAGGACCATGAAAAACCAGGGGGTCTGATCGAGGGTGTGCAGAAAATAATAAGGCACCTCTGCACACAACGGTTTATTGGGTTGTGGATAGTCACACATATACATAATTTACAAAGGCATATACAAAACTACAAAACAATCTCGCTACCGCGATTCCCAAACGTAAAACGCTATCTATTGGTAGCAAGGGGAACTAATGTAACATATAAATTCTTATGTAGCTAAATGTGGTTCTACAATAAGTTAAAACTTAAATGCTAATAAATAACACACAAATATAATACTATTCTAAATAAGGCACCAAAGGGACTTACATCATGCATTTTTTCAACAGGCGTCAGCTGTCGCATCTTTAAGAGCGTACAGTTCCGTCCACCTAGTTGCACAGCAACTATTAAAAGAATCCACCGCTCCCCCTGGTCTCCTAACTGGTAACGGGCCGAATAAATCCATTGCGAGTACCTCGTTACGTTGGTTCATGACCGGTGTTTGGAGTAATCCTTGGGGTTTGGTGTTCGCGGCTTTATAGCGCTGACAGTGGATGCAGGCTTTGATATAATCGGTGATTATTCTCCGCATCCCTGTGAAATAATATAATTGAGCTATCTTTTGGTACGTCCTATCGACACCTGGATGGCCGGCTGTAGGAGAGTCGTGTAGCTGCTTCAGAATTTCATTAATTTGGCCAGCTGGAATAACTAATTGAGGGGTTTCGCACTCAGAGTCCGGGTTAAAACGGAACAGGACGCCTTGGTCCATGAGGTACCCCCTTTCTGGCCATCGTTTGGCAGCGAGATCGTTGGTGCTTTCAAGCTCCTTCACAATCTTTTCCAGTTCAGGGTCAGCGAGTTGCTCCTGGCGCAGCTGAGCTGGCGTCTTCGTTGGCAGATCGCGATAACAGAGCAGATACCACAACCGTCGCGGGACTCCCCGGTACAGGTGGGTCTGCTCAGCGTGTCTGCCACGACGTTCGCCTTGCCTGGTGTGTACTCGAATTGGATATTAAAAGCTTGAAGTTTAAGTGCCCAACAAACTAACCTTCCTGCTGGCGATTTTAAAGAGAGCAGCCAACGCAGGGGCTGATGGTCACTGCCAATGATGACTGGCTGGCCGTCTAGGTACGGTCGAAAACGCTCTACTGCCCACACTACAGCAAGCGCTTCGCGCTCTGTAGTGGAGTAGTTGCGCTCCGCCGAGTTAAGAAGTCGACTAACGTATTCAATCGGCCTTTTCTGATTGCTCTCACCTTGTAACAGCACCGCGCCTAAGGCGTAGTTGCTCGCGTCGGTGCGTAATATGAAAGGTTGACTAAAATCAGCTTGCACAAGTATTGGAGCCGTGGTCAGGAGACGCTTCAGCTCATTAAATGCTTGGGTCTGTTCAGCACCCCAAGTCCATATCTGGTTCTTTCTAGTCAAGCGTGTCAGTGGTTCAGCAACTTTGGAGAAGTTTGGAATAAACTTCCTGAACCATGAACACGTCTGTAAAAATGTTCTCAAATGTTTTAAGTTACCTGGCTCGTTCATGTCCAGTACAGCACTCACCTTCTCTGGGTCAGTGGAAACACCATGTTGGGTTATCACGTGGCCGAGGTATTTAACGCTTTCTCGAGCGAAAGCACACTTCTCCCTGTTAACATGGAGGTTAAACTCGGCGAGACGTTTGAAAACGGCCTCCAGGTCTTCCAGGTGCTTCTGGAAACCACCTTCAGTTATCAGGAGCAAGTCATCCAAATAAGCGAGTAATATTACGTCTTGCAGAGCTGAGCAGGAACGGAGCCGATCAATGAGCCGTTGGAACGTTGCTGGTGCGTTTTTCAACCCAAACGGCATTCTCTTAAAACGGTAAGTACCTAGAGGGCAAATAAAAGCAGTTTTGTCCCTGTCAGCTTCCTGGACCCCCAACTGCCAGTACGAGGACCTGAGGTCCAGGGTACTCATAAAGCAGTCCCGTTTGGTGCTCTGCAGCAGCTCGTCAATGCGAGGCATCGGGTATGTGTCGGACTTGGTGACTGCATTCAAACGCCTGTAGTCGACGCAGAAGCGAATAGAACCATTAGACTTCGGCACCATTAGCGCCGGGGAACACCAAGCCGATTCACATTCCTCGATGATATCCTCCTGAAGCATCTTATCTATCTCTACCTTCATTTGCTCCTTCTTCGAGGGGTTCAAACGGTAAGGAGGCACCGCTATGGGTGGATGGTTACCTGTTTCGATGCGATGCACTGCATATGGCGTAGGACCTCCCCCTGGTTTGAAAACATGCGCGTGCCTGGAGAGAACATCAGCCAGAGCCATCCGCTCTGCTGGATTGAGTTGACGGCCTTCATCATCTCGCAGGACCTCTCCTCTGTAGCAGCACAGGACACGGTATGCGAAGTAGGTTCAAACGATAAATTATATTGCATAAAATTGTTATCACTAAAATACCAAAACCCTTTATGAAAATCAATAACAACTTTAGCGGCAGTGATAAAGTCTATACCTAACAATGTTTCATTATTTGTAGCGTCGGGAAAAATCAAAAACGGAATTGTAATATACGCCTGTTCTAATTGCACCGTTAATGTGGTGTTAAGCACCTCCATTGTTCGGACTACGCCGTCAGCAAGTTTTACTTCGCGTGCGGAAGGTTGGAGGGGATGACCCAGACGTAGAAGAAGAGCATATAGCGTATGACCGGCGATACAATGTTTAGCGGCCGTGTCTATAAATGCGGTACCTTTGTGGCCCATAATACTAATATTAAAGATTGGACGCGAATCGCGAATAGGCATGAGCATAACCGAAGAATTCGAACCGCGCGCACACGCTACTTCTTCATTCGTTACTTGTTTATTTAAACAAAAACAATTTAATACATTGAAATTACATTTTGATAAGCATTGTTCATTACAAAAAAAATTACGACATTTATTATTCGATCCGACTATCCGATCCGACCGCGATTGGACACTGTAAAATTCACTTTTATCACTGTTTACGTTCTCGCGCACTTCCGAGTAAATATGAGTTTGGGACTCACCTCTGCGCTGGCTCTGCAACTTACGACATTGTTCATACGAGTGTCCGAACCGTTTGCAGTATGAACACACAGGGCGGGTTTTTCTCACCGCAGTGGCGGGAAAGGCGGCGGCGGCGGCGGGGTCATCGTCCGGCAGCGGCGGCCTTGGCGGCGCCGGTTGCCGGGCCAGCTGCGGCGTTTGGCGCGCAGGCGGCAGCGGTGGCGGCGGCGGCGGCTTCGGCGGCGGCGCCCGCGGCGCGGCGGTGCCGGCGCTAGGGCGCCGCACAAACGCGGCATCGGTCGCCGGCGCGAAAACACACGGGGTCATCGACCGCTGTACAGTCGAACTAGTCATTGCACGGGGAACCGTTTCTTCAATATTTCGAGCGTGACGTATTAAATCCTTGAATGTCTCGCATTCCTCTCTTCTTAGCCTTTTCCTAACTTTCACATTTAAAAGTCCGTAGATCATGTCAATCTTGGCTTTCTCCGTAAGGTCATCTTCGGGAATCTTTGAAAATAAGGCGCGGCTGCGCGCAACGAAAACGTCCGTGTTTTCTTCGTCGGTTTGCGGGTTGCTAAATAGTTCCACGTAGATTCGATGGGGCGGGCGGCGATCGCCGAAGGCGCTGATAAGGTTATCTTTCGCCTCTGACCACGAGGTTATTGTGCCTTTTATGCCCTGCCACCATATCGCGGCTTCTGCGTCGAGGAGAAAAGCGAGGCCGCGAAGAATGTTTGGGCCTGACACCTGCGCACATTCACTATAGGCCTCCACTGCATCGATAAATGCTTCGACGGCTTCGTTCGGTCGGCCGGAGAACGACGCTTTGCATCGTGCCAAGGTACCCGTTTCGTATTGCACAGGAGTTGAAGTGTTGGCACGAGTCATCGATAACAGGATGTCCTTGAATGCTTCTGTTTGAGATTTTTGTAAGTTCGTAATCAGTGCTGCGACGCTCTCGCTTGAAAAAACATCGGCGCGGGTGGCGGTCGTGGCGTCGGGGTCGCGACTCGACGGTGAAGTTTGCACGTCGGAAGGGGACGCGAACCGGGAAGCCGGGGAGGGTGGTCGAGGATCATCATCTCGGTCACCCATGCTCGCCGTTCTGCTCCGCGTGATGACTGGTGGCATCTTAATTAGGACGCTTTTCAATGAGCGGCACGCGACACAAAAAGTTTTTGCACTTGTGAAAAAAAAAATGGCGATCTTGGTGTTGGGCGCGACGCAATTCGCGATTGATTTTAGTCCTATTTTACGTTGGGCGCCACCTATGAGACTGAGGGTCGTTTAGGAATGATTTCTATGATGATTAGTAGGACAATAAAACGATCACTTCGACACAATTCGCGAGTTAAAACAAATAGCGTGCGCGCTGGGTACATACGCGCCATTAGTCGTGGGCGCAGGTCGCGGGCGCGGGGGGCAGACTGACATGTACTCTAGCGAGCCGAGCTTCGCGGCGGGCGGATGCGGAATCCGCGAAAATCAATATTGGCGAACATTCGTTCCGGAACGCACGGGTTCATTTCTATGAGCCTACGTTCGGAAACGCGCGGGTTGCTATAACTGTCTATAACTAAGCCTAAATATTTAGTACTATCTACATACTGTAGGGGTTTACAAGAACAGTTAACCTTATTCTGATGCAAACAATCATAAGAATTACCTACAATTTGTAATTCACTAAGGGTTGCCCTCTTTGCTTTCACGTTATGGGGCGAACATATATGCATACAATTAGTTTTACATGTATTTAAAATAATGCCATTGTCATGGGCCCACTTAGTGATCATTTCAAAATCAGACTGCAATTTCTGTCTTAACAGATTTATATCCCTACCAGCCACCAACAAACATGTGTCGTCTGCGTACATACATACCATCGAATGCTTAATCACATTAACCATACTATTAACGTGAATAATATAATATAGTGTGTATAATAGTTTTCATGTTTTCTACTTTATCCTTTTAGTAAAATTTCGGTCTCATCGTAGTTGAGTGAGTTTAACCACTCCACTACAATTCTTTTACATTCAATACTATTTTTTGTACTTATAGATAGGATTTTATGATTTTTGACTCGTGGTCCCACCAATTTTGTCCCACCGGACTCGTAGCCCCACTAAGTTAGAGTTCGTGGTCCCACTACAAGTCCCACTGAGGGTGGCATTTTAGATTCATGACTCGTAGTCCCACTCAGTCTCATTTAAGAAGTAAGTTGAAAAAAATTGTGAATATTAGGAAAACAAGTGAGTGTCGAAAAACAATTAAATGAAATGAATGTCGGGAAAATGTATGAATGCTGAAAAAAAAATTTGAATTTCGGTAAAATGTATGAATGTCGAAAAATCAAGTGAATGTCGGGGAAATTTATGAAAGTGAACGTGAACTAATTTTTTCAACTTGTAATTTTTAAATAATGGATAATCCATGTATGTCTTACAAATTAAAAGGAGTAGGTAACATAAAATTTATTAAGGAATTATTTTTATGCTGGGACTTCACCAGCGTCTAATGCAATTAATTAGCGCGCTATTTGATACAGTACGCAAATGTAGCCGGTTCTTAGCGCGCTAAGACGCGCATGAGTTTTGGCTGATCCACCCCAGGTAGAAATGCAATAAGTGAGAAGAGATTGGCATAAGGATCTATATATATTTAGTATGAGCCGCATGTTTGCAACAGTTCTGAAATTTCGAAAAACAAACGTTAATTTACGAGTTTTTGAGGCTAAATTTGAATGTTCTTTAAAATTTAAATTTTGATCGATAATTATTACTCCTAAATACTTGATGAAACTACTTTATTTATGGCTTCGCAATCACATGTGTTGTTCGGTGGAAAAGAACAGCTGTGTACTCTCAAACTCTGATTTTGGGAACTTCATCAATATTCGTCGTCCCTCTCAAACTGTATGTCATAAAGTTCGTTTTTGTGGTATTAAGAGAAAGTGAGTTAGCAGCCAGCCAGTGACAAACCCTATTGAAACCCTCTTGAATGAGCGGGCGAATCGAATTTGAAAGTGGACTGTAAATTTGCGGTGCGGGGAAAAACAATTGAAATTTTAAACGCGATTGTTGACGAAAAACATAAGGAAAACCAGGAGTGCACAATACCTTGCCGCCTCGTGGCGTTGAAAGACGCTGTAGGCTGCCGGGACGTCCCAGGGTCTTGGCTGACGCAGCAGGGTTGGTTTCCTTACGCGGAACACGGTAGGCACTTCACAAAATGGTCTATTCGAAATGTCTGTATGGTTTAGCATTTTCGACATGTTCTAGTTGAAATGCACGGGTTTCCATTGTGACTAAAAAGACAATTGGAACAAATTTTCAATTTTTGAACTGTTTTTAGTTTTTGATCATTTGTCATCTCCAGAAAGCTCTTACAGTTATAAATGCCATGCTCTTGATTACATAAAGGGCATTTAATAAAGGATGAGACATGAAGTGATTTTGTAAAATTATTAGTGTTTTTATGTTGAAAATTGCTAGCATACGCTGTTTTATCCGACTGGAATCCCCTCGCAGCTTGATTATACCTCTGAGTTTGAAAAAATGGTTTTTGACGGGTGTCTTTTTCAGTATTGATCGACCTTTGTTGATTAGTATCGTGTTTACGCCTTGAGGATTCCAACGCTGTAAACTTCCCTTCCAGAAAATCTAAAAATTCTTGCAATACCGGAAGTTCCCGTGGGTTTTTCAATGACTCGATATAATCAGCATGTGTTTCAGAATCTAATTTTTGAGACAATAAATGAACCAAAATCGGATCCCATGTGGTAATATCAACTTCCAGATTTTTTATGGCGTTAAATGTTTCAACTGCTACGTCATGCATTTTCTTAATTTGATTCATTGTTTGTTGTTGCATGTTAGGAAGCCCTAAAAGCGCGTTCATGTATGACGTAAAAATGAGTTTTCTGTTGTTATACCGATTGTTTAAAATGTTCCAACAAGCAATGTAGTATTCGGTACTAATAGTAAGATGCTGTATTAGCCTCTCCGCTTCGCCTCGTACTTTGCTTTTTAGGAATTGCATTTTCTGAGCGCTCGACAGACCATGATTGTTGTGTATGGCCTCCGTAAATAAGTCTTTAAATGATACCCACTGGTTATAATTACCGGTGAAGATAGGAATATCTAATTGCGGAGTCGACTTCTCTCGATGCATCATGGACCACATTTTGGTGTTAATGGTCTTTTTTAAGTTGTTAAATTGTTTTTCGTAATAATCAAACTTAGCTTCGTACTGAATGTTTTCGTCACTCGCTTCATATACAATTTCCCAGTGTAAATTATCTACCAGCGACCAACGTGTTTGTAGGGACCTAAGAGCGTCTTCAAACTCCCACCTTTCTGTCATGCTGTCGACGTCAATAAGCCCTACCGTTCTTTGAAATGCTTTAAAGTTTGCTTCCTGCTTTCGTAGTAAAGTACTTACGTTGCTGTTAGAAATCGGTTTTGATTCGACCTCTATACGAACCGGCGTAGAGCTTCGAACGTCCTGCTTAGGTTCTGTAACTCTACTTGCACCTGGATGTACCTGTTTTTCCGGATTGCTCAGCATTGAAGACAAATTTTCAATATAAGCTTTTGTGTCCATATAAAATTTCTTTGTTTGGTTGTAATAACTCTCAGTAAAATATGTATATGCTAATTTATCACTTATTTCATCTAACTTAACATGATTATCTTGAAATTCTCTCCAATACTGTTCAAGAGTTTCCAACCGCCTTTTAATGTAAACCGGGGTTTTCCGCTCTGATGAATCTTTCTTAAAATTGGTAAGTAATTTCTCCATCGCACTCATGATCTCGGCTTGAGTTTCGATGATGCTGCCATAGTCATCCATGTTGAAAATATAAAATTAAACGACCTTACTTGTATGACGATAAGAGGAAGCTGAAGTCACCTGGCTACCAAGCCAAGTTGCCTTGTTGAATGTTAGCTACGAATCCTTTCGCAGCCGGCGCCAATGGACAGTTTCAACCGTCCCGATTGATCCCGATGTTGAATGATAATCCAATAAAATCACGCACCACTGTTCTCCACTTTTCACTGTTCTTTCACCTCAAAAACACGACACACGCGACGCGAGGTTACGCTCGAAGGACCATATGTTCGGTGCCTGAGCTTATTGGAATGTTAAATGATAACTATTGTTTAGGAAGACTATGGATTTATTAAATGTTTGCAAAAGTTCTTAAATGTTAAAATGATAGGGAATGTTGACGAGTGCATCCGATTGCATGAACGGTTAAAAGTACACTGATTTATGGATTTACGTAATTAATATAATTACAATGACCGGGCGGCCAATGACCTAGTTTAGGTCACGTGGCGACGTCTGGTGACAAAAAGTATGCTAAAACCTATGTGTTTGGTATTGTACCGAACACCGTCAAATCAATAATTAAAGCGGGAGATCGATGCGCGCGCGGTGGCCATTTTTGCGGAACAGGAACGTCTTTTTTATTACTTCTCCCGCTAGAGGGCGGTGTGGTGCTGTCTCGCTTTTGCATGCGAGACACGGTATGTGCAATAAGGACAGGTGAGGTGGGAATGTCAACAACTATTTAAATTAAAACAATTGAAAATTGGCGTTGCAACTTAAGAAAAATAACGCGGCAATTTTCGAATCGTGATCGGCGCAACCATTTCCCCCCCGGCTTGAAGGGTTACCTTCAAAACAAGAAGAACAACTGACTATACAGTTTGTAACTGCTAACTAAACAAAATGCTATCAAGCTAAACCTAATCCAACAAGTTAAATTAAGAATGTGGTTATAGTATATTATGATACAAGTGAGCTAAGGTTGCTCATTATACACGAGGCTGTGGGTTGCAGCCCGAGCCGCAGGCGAGGGCGTAAATCAGCCGAGTGTCTACTGAGTAAGTTGCTCTCGAGTTTCATACGCACTTTTTCAACACACTTGCGAGGAAAAACAAACATTTATTGCATACATATTGTATTAACCTAATATTAGCTAAGGGAAAAAGCGCGAAGCGCGCAAGTTTTTTTTTTGCACCCGCCAAATGTAAGGTGATTGTAATAAGCCATACAGCCTACTTCAAAATAATTATAATAATAGTGATAAAATGCAAATGTTTTATAAAAAAATATTGTGAATTATAAATAATTTGATAATAATATACTTAATTATGTTTTTTTGTCTTAATTAGGGACACATTTATTTATTCTAAAAACGTAAATGGATTTTCAGCCGTATAAAACCTCTTTGTTGTAACAAAAAAAGAACTGTAAATATTACCCGGTGAAATTGAAAGTGCTCTGTTGACTCGCATATAACTTGCACTTAGGTACTTACTTAACTTTGTAGGGATACTGTATTACCCGGTTAATTTGAAAAGTCTCTGTTTACTCGCATATAATTTTGCAGTTAGGTACTTACTTAACTTTGTAGGGATAATTCTATTACGCAACTAGTACTATAATATTATTATGCACGCGTGTGTTATAGTTCGGTTTATGGCCCTAAGATCGATGTAATAAGGCACGCTTTATGAGCAAGTGTGTTGAAAAAGTTATTGTTAATTAGGCAAAGGACAAAGACGAATAACTGGTCGCAAGTACGAACCAGTTGCGGTTTTAACACGAACTATACGGGTGATCCCATTTGACCCGGGGAAAACTTCTTCTACTACCCCAAGAGGCCAATGTAATGGAGGTATATTTTCAGTTAAAATAACAACGACAGTACCGACAGTAACAGGGTTCGATGGAGTATTCCATTTCTGACGTGACTGTAGCGTATGCAAATAGTCTGTTCTCCAACGCTTCCAAAACGACTGAACGAGTTTATCCAATAAAGCGTGACGCGAGAGTAGATGAAGTCGATCTTCCTCTACTTCTAAAGCGGGTAAGTATTTTAACGGTGTCACATTCAAAAAGTGCGCTGGAGTCAGTGCAAGCGCCTCCGAGGGATCACTAGACAGGGTTCTACAAAGAGGATGCGTATTCATTACGGCCTCGACTTGAGTGAGCACGGTGCTCAGCTCTTCAAACGTAAGAATCTGTTCGCCTATAACGCGTAACAGATGCGTCTTTAAGCTTTTAATATTAGTTTCCCAATTTCCACCAAAGTGGCTTGCGGCGGGCGTATTGAACGACCACTCAATGCGGTTTTCAGCTAATACATAGGCAAATTCCGTGTTAAAATGTTTCGAGCGCAAAAAATTATGTAGTTCGAAAATGTTGCGACGTGCTCCGACGTAATTCGTACCGTTGTCCGAATACATTTGAGATACGGAACCTCGACGCGACAAAAATCTTTTAAAGGCAGCCATAAAGCATGGCGTGCTCAAATCGCTAGCTAATTCTATATGAACAGCGCGAGTCGTCATACAAATGAATAGACAAACGTAAGCTTTCGTGGAGCGTATACCACGACCACGAGAAACTGTAACCCTGAAGGGGCCAGCGTAATCTGTACCTGTGTGTACGAACGGTTTGGCAGCCTGAACGACACGACAAGGACGATAATCGGCCATTTCGGGCGCGATTGACTTCGGGCGAAGTTTAAAACACGGAATACATCTATGAACTATCGAACGAATTAAATTGCGTGCGGAAAGAATCCAATATTTCTGGCGCAAAATCGACATTAATAAATCTGGACCAGCGTGACAATTCACCCTATGGTGATATTCGACTAAAAGATCAACAATATGATCCTTGCGCGGGGAGAACTATAGGATGCATTTGATCATATTCTAATGCGGACTGGCTCAAACGACCACCAACTCGAATGAGACCGTCATTCAGAAAAGGTTTCAAATGTTGAAAAGCTCGACTACAAGGTTTATTATATTCCAAACTTCTAATTTCAGACGAAAAATAATATCGAAAAATAATGTGCAGGCGTAATGGAAAGTGTATACGTAGCGCAACTTGTAATTGTAAGTTTTTAGTAATTGTAAGCTCTATACTAGGTCATGTCCTACAATGTTCGCTGCTACCACAGATAATATAATACTATACTAGTACAGATGCCTCATCCCATACAAGAAATGTGACCGTCCCTAGCGGGCAAAAACTTGCGGGCAGTTTAGTTTCCTCTTTTATTTCGCTAGATGTCGCTATTGAAGGGAGCTGTGCTTTGTCAACCGAGCCCGTTTTTCGCTTCCCGTCAACAGATAGCGTTAGTCATGTAACGAACTGTTTTAAGCCCCTGGACAAAAGGTGGCGCTAGTAACCGCCTATATATGCGAATTCAAACTTTAAAAATATGTAGTTTAAAAAACTAAAACAACACACTTTTATAGGAACAGACTAAAAAGTACAAAGTAACCGTCTATTCAGTAACTGAAATTAAATAGCGTGGTGCGCGTTGTCAATATTAAGTACTTGAAATGCATGCTTTGCAAAGGGCGCACCACGCTTTTAAATTTCAGTTACTGAATAGACGGTTACTTTGTACTTTTTAGTCTGTTCCTATAAAAGTGTGTTGTTTTAGTTTTTTAAACTACATATTTATTTTTTACTTTTTTGTTTAATAAATGGCAAGCCATGGATGGATTGTCATGGATTTCACAGTCCATGAATGGACTGTGAAACCTGTCTGCCCACCACGTAAACATTATAACTCAAAGGCGTGATTGTATGTATTTAGTTTTACAAATTCAAGTGCAGTCTATAAGTTGCCAAATGCGCGAGCCGAACCCTTACTTCCTCCCTGCTCCATCATCAGACACTCGCCACCAAGTATAGCGAATAGGTCTCATCAGAACACAACAAATGAGCCCAAACTCGAGGGGTTTTCTTGTGGTCATTAAGGAATTTCACTGGCTTCCTCCCAGCTCCAGCATCAGACCCTCACCACTAAGTGTAACGAATAGGTCTTATCAAAATGAAACAAATGAGCCCAAACTCGAGGGGGTTCCTATTGGTCATTAAGGAGTGTCACTGGCTTCCTTTCTGCTCCATCATCAGACCCTCACCACCCATTGTAGCGAAGAGGTCTCATCAGAACGAAACAAATGAGCCAGAACTCGAGGTGTTTCCTATTGGTTATTAAGGAGTGCAACTGGTTTCTTCCCTGCTCATCCATCATCAGTCCATAACCACCAAGTGTAGCGAATAAGACTAATCAGAACGAAACAACGGAGCCCATACTCGAGGGGTTTCCTAGTGGTCATTAAGAAGTGCCACTGGCTTCCTCCCGGCTCCATCATCAGATCCTCACCATCAAGTGTAGCGAATAGGTCTCATCAAAACAAAACAAATGAGCCTAAAGTGGAGGGATTTCCTAGCAGCCATTGATGAGTTCTATTGCCCACCTCTTGACTCCATCATCAGATCAGCTCGATGGTAGCAAATTATTGTATTGTCATCGGATTCATATAGACTTGCATAGTATCAAATCAATGCGACAATGAGAAGTAGGTTAAAATTGAGTTCCAAGATTTTCTTACATTGTGACTTAGTTACAAGTGAAGCTAATAAAAGTGTGGTAAAAATAGTATACGTAAGACTTATTTTTTATTGAGTGCTACTTTACTGGGTTGCGTAGCGTACATGAACATGAACACGCACGCGTTGCAATGCAATGCAACTTGCCGATGCCGATGATGTGATATTAGTTGATAAGGTAGGTACAGTCGAACCAATTGAATCATGTCATGACCCATTTTGCTAATGATTTGTTTGGAAGCGTCAAAACTATAAAAGTCAGTGTCAATGTCAACAAGTTTAAATCGCAACCTTACAGAATTTTAAAATCTGTTAGGCTGGTTACACAGCTCTTTCACACACCGGATTCGGTAGAATAGGTACCAATAGTCGGGCCGTACGGACCGACCCGCGTTGCTGCGATGTGAAACGATGTTCTAGCGCCTCCCGTTTCTCCGTTCCGGGCTCCCGTGTGCGGGCGGCTGCGAGCGACCGCGCGGGCCGCACGGAGAGCTGTGAAACCAGCCTTAGAAAATGAACTTATGGTGGGTCACGCCACGAGCGAATCACGATTCACGATTTAAGTAGTAAAGTTTGACTGTTGTACCCTACCTACCCAATATACCTTTGCCCGAACAAGCTTTTTATAGTTTTTGAATTAAAGTACAGGTTACAGTCGAACTAATCGATTAGTTTACCCACCGAAAGTTAATTTTCTAAAACAGATAATTATTGAAACTCAAACTAATTGACATTGACATTTACCTTTATAGTTTTGCGTTTTCAAACAAATTAGCAAAATGGGTTGCGATTCAATTGGTTCGACCGTACATAAGTAGAAAATAATACCTATTTTATTAATCATTGAAAATGAAGTACCTATCAGAAAAAACAATGACTCCGTAGCTCAGTGGTTAGAGCATTCGCCCGGAAAGTGAAAGGTCGTGGATTCGAGTCTCATCGGAGATAGTTAAGAGACGAGTAAATTTTAGTAGGTACCTACCTACCTAAGTAAGTAGGTACTTTATTTTCAAGGTATAGTAAATAAAGTAGGTAGGTAGTTTGTCCGCGATTATCTCGCGTTTGGCTGAACCGATTTTGATGCGGTTTTCAGGAAAGTATTTGTTACATTTACGAGGTTTTAGTATTTTAACCGACTTCAAAAAAGGAGGTTCTCAGTTTGACCTGTATGTATGTATGTTTGTCCGCGAGATGCGGTTTTCAGAAAAGTACCTACCTACCTATTTGTTACATTTAGAAGGTTTTGGTATTTTAACCGACTTCAAAAGAGGAGGTTCTCAGTTTGACCCGCATGTATCTAATGTTTGTCTGCGAGATGCGGTTTTCAGAAAAGTATTTGTTACATATAAGACAAGGTTTTGGTATTTTAACCGACTTCAAAAAAGGAGTTTCTCAGTTTGACCAGCATTTATGAATGTTTGTCCGTGAGATGCAGTTTTCAGAAAACTACATTTTTAATACATTTACGAGAAGGTTTTAGTTTTTTAACCGACTTCAAAAAAGGAGGTTCTCAGTTTGACCAACATGTATGAATGTTTGTCCGTGAGATGCGGTTTTCAGAAAACTACCTAAGTATTTAGTACATTTACGAGAAGGTTTTAGTATTTTAACCGACTTCAAAAAAGAAGGTTCTCAGTTTGACTCGCATGTGCACACGGCGTGATGTGCACAACTTGATGTGCTGTCGTGTGTACATTCATGTACACACGACAGCACATCAAGTTATACAGTTGAACTGCGATAACAGCTTTTATTACGTAGGGCATAAAGGCGGTCTCAAGGTCAACATGTATAGTCTGATGTGCCGCCGTGTGTACCTATGTTATTGTGAGTAATTATCTCACGTTTGGCTGAACCGATTTTGATATGGTTTTCATCAGACGAGTATTTTTATTGATGCGGTTTATGTGTACATCCTATATTCCTATCCTGTTTAGGTAAGTACCTATTTACCAGCAGAATACACGAAAATTGCCTGCATGGTCACTTAAAATTATTACCTTGTAAGTATATTCTGTTAAACTTTTGGAATCGCGCGCTTACTTTTGCTAGCGCAATTCGACTAACCGCATAGCAAGCTGCTGATTATCGTGTCACATACCGATATATCGTTCCGATATCGGGCGTTTTCACATTGGACGATAACAGTACCGACAGGATATCGGCACGCACGATATCGTCGGAATGGCAGTTTGATACAATCACTACTAAATGCTTTCACACTGTGTCGTTACAGTCAACGATATCGTCGTCGACAGATTCACTTCGGACCCGTGGTTACACTGTTTTGTTACACTAGTGTAATTGTTGAGATTGTCGTGCCGATATCGGTGGACAACACAAGTGCGGGAGATGCGAAGCCGGTTAGTAACAAAAATAACCAAGCGTTATTAACATATAACTGTTATTTACTGCATTTTTGGGTTTTTACGCTAGAAACCACCGCTAGGTAGCGTAGCGCCAGTGGCTTGACTTGCTAGGTGTGAGTTCCGCGACGATGCCTGCTTGTTGATCGGTGGAGTAGAGAGACCCACCTCCTCTCTCTACTCCACCGATCAACGCGTAAAAACCCAAAAAGTGGGTCTCCTACCGCCTCACCTCTCCCATCGATAGTAATAATTTTAAGCGAGTTCAAAAAAAAAAGAAGCTTCTCAGTTTGACCTGTGTTTTGTTGTAAAGTACTTGTTACATTTAGGATAATGTTTTGTTATTTTAAGCGACTTCAAAAAAGGAGGTTCTCAATTGGACCCGCATGTAGGTATGATTGTTTGTCCGCGAGATGCGGTTTCAGATAAGTATTTGTTACATTTAGGAGAAGGTTTTGGTATTAAAAAAGGAGGTTTGACCCGTATTTACATAATATGTATGTTTTTCCGTGATTATCTCACAGATGGCTGAACCGATTTTGATACGGTTTTCATCAGAAGAGTATTTTTATTGATGCAGTTTATGTGCACATCCTAACATACCCATTTTTTTACCAGGATACACGAAAATTGCCAGCATGATACACTAAAAAGACCGAAACTTACTACTTACTGATAAAAAAAAGCGCCTTCAAAAAAAAATCCAAAATAATTGTACATGTTCACGTCCGACTTCAAAGCACTTATGTTATTTAGTGTGAATACAGTATTAGAGGTATTATTTCTTACTTTTTGGTTGCATTATTCAAGGCGCTATTATTTTTTTAAATAAATAATTAAAATGTTCTTTAACGATATCATTTTTTTTCACCATAAATATAAAGCTTAAAGCAAACGTAGGTAACTAACTACACTGCTGCCATTATTACCTCGAATCGCGCGAATACTTTTGCTGGCGCACTGTGACTAACCGCATAGCAAGCTGCTGGTTATCGTCTCACATACCGATATCGTTCCGATATCGGCGGACGATATCGTCCCGATATCGGCGGTCGATATCGTCCCGATATATGAATATCGTGTCGGTGTCCAATGTGAAAACGCCCATCGGCGGACGATATCGTTCCGATATCGTTGTCGTCCGAGCTGACGATATATGAATATCGTGTCGGTGTCGTTATCGTCCAATGTGAAATCGCCCATTGTGACTAGGGTTTCGGGATTCCCGGGTTTTTTCATTCCCGGGAATCAGGAATTTTCAAGTTTGCTGAAATTAGTGGCCCTTTTTTATTAAAACAACATATTAACTTTTGTTTTGCAAGCTTTTCATTTAACTTGCTGTGTAATGATTATGATGAAATAACCATATTATCATAAGAGTATTTAAGTATTTAATTAATTCTTATTTATCTACATTGTATGTCACACTGACACATATTATAAGCCAATGTGGTTTTCTTTGTGTAAGTAATGTAGCTTTAGTTCTCAATTGTATTTTTTTATGCTAAATAAAAAAAAAGTTATAATTATATTTCATTAATCAGTGTTCAGATTAGAAAGCTGAGTAAAACTACATGACAGACATAAGAATGACAAAAATAACTTTTCAAGAAGGAATCTTGTCTGAATCTCTTGAAGAACTACAGACCCATCTCGCTTCTGAGCCATATCTATAAAATGTTTTCGAGAGTATGATTACGAATCGTTTCGCTCGCAGGTTTGACGACTTCCAACCTTCCGAACAAGCCGGGTTCCGGAAAGGCTATAGTACCATAGTCCACATCGAGGTGCTGGGGTACTTATACCAAAATGCCACCGTGTCAGTCCGATTACAGAACCAGAGCTCTAATCCTATCCAACTACAGCGAGGTGTGAGACAGGGAGACGTCATCTCTCCGAAACTGTTCACAGCTGCGTTGGAGGATATTTTAAAGCTTCTGGATTGTAAAGAATGCGGCATCAACATCAATGGCGAGTACTTAACACACTTACTGTATGCCGATGATGTAGTTCTTATGGCTGAGACCTTGGAAGACCTGAACACAATGCTCGTAGATCTCAGTAATGCTTGCCATCGGAGCTGGTTGTGAGACGGGTCGATTTTTTCTAAATACTTCATTTTCCATTTTTCAACCATAAAAACTGCATTGTGAATGCAAAAAAGTAAAAATTTTAATAACTCAGTAATGCTTCTCAAAGAGTGGGTCTTAAGATGAACATGGGTAAGACGAAAATCATGTTGAATGCTCATGTTGCACCCGCTCCAGTGTTTCAGTTACGTAATAATGTCGAAGGTCTGTCTGGTACACCTGATGTCGAACCCTAGCAGCACAGCTAAACCATAAGATATATAAATATAGCGTCTTAAGGGAAGTTGTTCAGCGTGATTAGTATTTTCTATTGACCTACAATAATCTCAAGTCTGGTACATCTGATGTCCCACAAGAGCCCAGATAAAGTTTAAGATATACGAATATAGCGGCCTAAGGAAGGTTGTTCAGCGAATGAGCACTATTTGTTTAAGTATTCCAGATATTGAGAAAGATAATTTGAATTAGAACCATTCTTAACCACACCACAAAGCGTGATATCATACTTTTTTTTTACAAACTTTTTATACTGAATATCTTGAGAATTCAAATAAAAGATTTTCTTTAGAATTTATTGAAATGTAAGTACCTACACCTACTTTAATCAATTCTTTTAAAAATCTTGATTATAAATTGAAATGAAAATGCAAATTCGTAAATAACATAAATTACGAGTACCTACCTCTACGTGGTCAAGGCGGAAACAGTATAAGTACTGGTCAAAACTACTATTTTATTTTATACAATCTATTTAAATGCCTTCGGGCTCATTGAAAAAAAATACAAATAAATTACGTCCAGGGGTCTTCCTAAAGGTACCTAATAATAGATGCCAAAATATCGGTCGATTTTTTCTAAATACTTACTTCATTTTCCATTTTTCACACTAATGAGTGCTAATGATTTTATAATCACTTTGTAATCGTAACTCACATAAACTAACGCTGCAAAAAGCACAAGAGTGACTCTTTGCTTCTTAAATAAACATTTGCATTTTTTTAAATATGCCGTCGTGAAAACAGAAAAAGTATGCCGTCGTATTAAGTAGTTCATAAAGAAAAACATTTAAAAACCCCCGACATAAAACAAACTTAAAAAAGTAAAAAAATAAAATTTATCTCAATCGGGGACCACAAAATAGAAGTACCTAGGTAGGTACTAAAAGGGTAAGTACTTACCTATAATTATACGTTGAGGGTCCCCCGACCGAGAGAGAAATTTTATCTTTTTACATTTGTAAGTTTTTTTCGAGTCGAGGGTTTTTAAGTTTCTTAAATTTTATTTTTATAAGTATCTTCCTTTTTAAATTACCTACATACAAAATAAAAAACCTAAAATCGGCCAAGTGCGAGTTGGACTCGCCCATGAAGGGTTCCGTACACACTTAACGTACCGATTGCCTATACCTTGCCAAAATTCCAACATAATTTTTTGTCAGCAAAATATAACTTTGTTATTCATAGTGTTTGTATGAATGACAAAGTTACATTTGCGGTTTTTGAAAATGTGTTATATCTCAAAATGTACTGACTATGTATCGATCAAACCAATTTTCGTTGAAAGTTTTTATTAAAATCTACAGCATATATTTTTTCTAGATTTTTCATTATTTTATTTCAAAAGTTAGAGGGGGGGGGGGGCACACATTTTACCACTTTGGAAGGCTCTATCTTTCAAAATATTGAGTTTGAGAAAAAATGATTTAAGAAACCTCCATGTTATTTTCAAAGACCTATCTATAGACACCATACACGAATATATTTGTTGAAAAAATATTATTCAGTTTCAGTTCTATGTATGGGGAGCCCCCCTTAATTTGTTTTTATTTTTTATTATTGTATTAAAATCGTAAAGCGGTTCACGGAATACATCTACCTAACAAGTATCAACTGTGTAGTTTTTATAGTTTTGGAATAAAGTGGCTGTGACATACGGACGGACAGACAGACAGACAGACAGACAGACATGACGAATCTATAAGGGTTCCGTTTTTTGCCATTGGGCTACGGAACCCTAAAAAACTGCATTAAAATCGCTTGATCCGTTTAGGCACTACGAATAATGAAAGTTTAGTATACCTAGGTAGGTACCTACATACAGACAGACAGAATTTTTTTGCTAGGTAAGTACCATTTTTTTATTGCACCTAAATTTGCCCAGGGTGTAGGTACATCTTCGATTAATATAAATCGAAGAGGTACATTATTTTATGGAAGTGTCTAGTCTGCCACCAGTATCTGTTTAGAAAAAAAAAATATCTTGCCACTATTGGCAGGTAATTTAACAGGTAAAAATATTCTGCCGTAACTTAATAGCCATACCTACAAATTTATGCCTTATAAATTATAAGGCCTTATATATTAAATTTACTTAAAATTATTAAGTTATAATAGAGCAATAAGGCACAGTTTTGCAAAAAGCTTCTGTGATATTGTGTTGTTTGCAGATGATACCTACTTCTATAATATTTAACATAGACAGAAACAAAACCAATTTCGACATTGTAAACAAAGCACTGTCACAAGTAGGTACCTACTCGGTTAGTTTAACTCTAATAATTCGCAGCTTGATGCAAAGAAAACAAAGTGCATTCTTTTTTCTTAGCCGAATGTACCTACAAGCAGACTACTTAGGTAGGTACCTGTGAAAATTCTAATTAACAACGAAAAACTAGATTCAGTAGAATCAACACTTTGTTTAATTTATTAGAATTAAACCAACCGAGTACCTTTTAACGTTTCGGCAGGCAGTTGACCATCTCCATAAATGGTCAGATGGATTTCCATCAAACGTGTCTAAGAACCATCTTATTTAATTTAGCTTTCAATTAATAAAAACCGCATCAAAATCGGTCCAGTCGTTTAGGAGCTACGTTGCCCCAGACAGACAGACAGACAGATACAAACACACGTCAAACTTATAATTATAACACCCCTTCTTATGCGTCGGCGGGGGTTAAAAACTTCTAGTATAACACCCCTTTTTTGCTTCGGGGGTTAGTAAATAAGGTCAATGTCGGGAAGTCCGGCATACTTTTCTAAAATTTAAGTTCAACTGAACTTATTGAATCGAGATACGCTTTCTAAAGTGACTTGTGTCGTCGGAAATTATAGGTAATATATTTATTTACCTATATTGGTCTTAAAATAGTATGAATTGCAATTATCTTTAGATTTATATGATATTTTTTAAAACACGGCGTGTAGACGGACTTCCCGTGCAGTTTAGGGTAAGTCCGTCTACTAGCACTATATCCATAACTTGTGAGGCAATATGTATGAAAACAGTTTCTAGCAGTGACGTAAAACTAGCGTTGAAATGTGTGATTTATATATTTGTCTATAAGGTTTACATTTCAAAGATAATTGATTTTATTTGATTTTAAGGCAAGTCCGGCATATCTTTGGTGACAGTGGTTGCAAACATTTTTAATAAAATTGTATGGAGCCAATTTCCTAGTAAAACATAAATCTTTATTTCCAATTCAATTTTTATATTCTTAATAAGGTAGATATACGAAAGCGATTCATTACTATCTTACGGTACATAATTATATCCCTAGGGATATAACTATATCACGGCTTTATCATGCAGGTAAAATACGTGCAGCTGAAAAGGTTGACAATATCTGCAATTGAGGCAAGACCGTCATATGACGGACTTGCCTTACGTATGCCAGACGGACTTCCCAACTATTACATTTTGTGGTTAGTAATTTGTTGCAGGTAATAATTACGAAACTCAAGCGATATAAATGAATTCATCACCAGAAATAAGTATATTGATCACTAAATGACTTGCGTAATCAAAGAAACTCCAAGAACTCCATTGATTTTCTACTTTTTTTTTAGTTTTTTGAAGAGACGTTACACTCCAGCTTCAAGTACAAAACGCGAAAAAAAATGGCCGACCAATTTCTTTGAACCTAATGATGTTAGCGACGTCTATGATTCTCAGTTCGAACTAGCTCCGTAATACTGTTTTACCGATCGAGGCATAAGAAGCTAGTCATTCAAAAATGGAAGTTATTGGCGCTAGACGGACTTACCTCCTAGACGGACTTCCCCACATTGACCTTACACACCAATAAAGTAATACACCCCTTCTTATGCGTCGGCGGGGGTTAAAAACTTCTAGTATAACACCCCTTTTTTGCTTCGGGGGTTAGTAAATACACACCAATAAAGTAATAGATCTTTGGGACAATATTTTGAACTAAATCCCGCTAGATTACGAAATTGTGTTGTGCGACAACGACGACGACGACCGACCGCGACGTTGCCAATTCGCGTCGCACGCGTTGTCGGCTCGGCATGCGCCCACACTCGAACAATCCGCGCGGAGACAGAGGTGCTGGGCTGGCAACGCCGCCGCCTAAAGGCCGGTACACACATTCCGATCCGACCGCCCCGCGCCGCCAATTTGCGCTCCGAACCAAATCTGGGGGGCTACCGCGTAACTTTATGGATATGAAATTCATACGTTTTTCCGAACTTTAGGTCAATTTTATAAAAAAAAATTGCCGCTATCTGTTCCCTCTTTAGTGACTTCGGGTAAAATAATTGCTAGCTAGCAACGTTCAATAGAACAAAGCAGCAAAAATCTACCAAAATAGGGAATTCAAATTACAGTTGAAGCCCATGCCCATATCCGTAATATTTCTTAGCCGATAGCCCTCCTGGACGAGTGTAGCGTAGTCGTCCGAGGTTTAAGGGATTTTCAGAGGATTCAATTTAATTGCTCTTTCATTACTTTTGCGTAGGACTGAACGAACAAAAGGTTTGAATCTGTCCATTTATGCAAATATTATTATATCTATTTTTTTGTTTATTTTATTTAATAACTCGCATTTTGTCGTAAAACTTAATTAATATAAAAAAGGCATAACACCATATCAATAAGTTCGGATCGGATCCATCGGATTTGAAGACCGATTTGGCGCAGGTGTAGGCTACCCACCTTCTGCGCCAGCGGTCTCGGGTTCGATTCCCGAACAAGACAAATGTTTGTGTGCATGAACATGTCTATTTGTCTTGGTCTGGGTGTTTACAATGTATATTAAGTATGTATTTACAAACAAAAAGTATTTAAGTATATATTTATCCGTTATCAAATTTTCCATGATACAGTTTCTTAATGAAATTAAAATGGGCTTAGATAATTGGTGTGAATGTAAGAAGTTATTTATTTATTTATTTTATTTATTTATAATAAGTGCTGGTTTAAGTAAATAAATATTTAGCAAGCTTTAGTATCTTAATGAAAATAACAGAAAATTAAAAAATAATGAAATAGAATTATTATAATAATTTAAACAATAAAAAACCGGAAATATTTTTGTTTGTAATCTATTTATTGAAGGCAAATCTATGTTTTAAGTATTCAAAAATAATATTAATTTTGGGAGATTAGCAGTGACTGGCAACACATGCAACTACAGCTTGGTGCGGCCTGGGGCCTGACCAAATCGGAACGCGTGTAGCGCCGACTAGATTTGGTGAAGCAGACATTGCTTGAACGTGTGTACCGGCCTTAATACTTCGCCATCACAAAAACGCCTTCTAGCGGCGAGTAGCGCTTTAAGGCAAATAAAATAATATGATAACATTCTATCGTAATCTGTGGATTATTTAATATCCTATCCCATCAGCGATAGTTAAAAAAATATTTTTCAAAAATTCTTTACGAATTACAATTCCCAGGGTTTATTACGACCTTTAAACTTTATACGAGCGCCACGAGAGCCATCTAGTGTTGAAGAGCAGGTATCACACAACTAAGCGAGCGTAAAGCATAAGCTAAGTGCTTTCGGGCATGCTTGCGGGCAAGAAAGGTATTGATATTATTGAATTTCTAAAATGCTCCAAATAGTATTGTAAATACGAACATTTTGTAAATCAATTCTTTTTTAAATATGACAGTAAATTTATGACACTTTTCAGTGGCTTTTATTGTGGTTTTTCGTTTTATTTGATATGATAAAACCGTAAGCGAAACACGTATCGCCATCTATTGAGACAATTTTGAACTTATTTTTTTTGTTCGTGATGAGACCCCTCTGCTGCTACCTTGAATTACCATTTTTACGGTAAAGCGTGAGCCATAGTGACACATATTTTATGATAATTTCAAGCATCTGCCTATATATTAGGGTCCGAAGATACAGCTCTGTCACAAAAAGTCGGACAGTCAAACAGCCGAGGGTTAGAAGAATACAAATAGCTCACTCTGTAATAATACCGTTAATACAAACATATATTTTATTATAAAAAAGAAATCCAAAACGTTTTTTGTATTGCTCTGTATTAGAAAACAAGAAACTTGCAAAAATTTTATAAGTAAGTATAAAATATTTTCAAAAACCAACTAGACTTGATTTCTCTACCGTGGAAGACCGGGGGACCCGTTCAATACAGATTTGTTAGTTAAACGTATCCCTGGTGGATACGTTTTACTAACAAATCTGTATTGAACGGGTCCCCGGTGTATTTATTCATGTGCCCCGGTCTTCCAACTCAACAGAGATGTTTGAAATAACCTCTATCGCGCGGTCACATGTTGTGCCCCGTAGCCTGAACGGAACATATAGCTGTGGCCCACCTTGTCCCCCATGGCCGAAATGGAAAAAGTTAAAATATTCCATGGCGTTCAACGTCTTAATAAGCAAAATCAGAACAAAACATGTTGAATTTCATACTTTTCTGGTACGCCGATGGAAAGTTACAAAATAGGATATTTGCATATTATAAAAACAACTTAACAATTTTTATGCGCTATTTTAGCGTGTCGAATCTCAAGTGGTTCCACGTCCTTACCATATATGTATATAAACACCATAAATGTTGTCTATCGTTGGATTCCTGGAAGTGTCATCTACAATTTAATAGTACTTTCATAATAGTATATTATGATACAAGTGTGCTTAGGTTGCTCATTATACACGAGGCTGAGGGTTGCAGCCCGAGCCGCAGGCGAGGGCGTAAATCAGCCGAGTGTCTAATAAGTAAGTTGCTCACGAGTTTCATACGCACTTTTTCAACACACTTGCGAGGAAAAACAAACATTTATTGAATACATAACATAATTATAACTTAATATTAGCTAAGGGAAAAAGCGCGCAAGTTTTTTTTTTGAACGCGCCAAATGTAAGGTGATTGATTAGGTACATACAGCCATACAGCCTACTTCAAAATAATTATAATAATAGTGATAAAAAAGCAAATGTTTTATAACAAATTATTTTGAATTATAAAATATAATTTGATAATAATATACTTAGTTATGTTTTTTGTCTTAATTAGGGACACATTTATTTATTCTCAAAACGTAAATGGATTTTTAATACAGTTGCTCAAAAAGTGGCGTATTGCAGGGACGTATAGCGTTCGGGATGTGGGCTATTACACACTCGAACTTTTTCTTTACCTTTCCCGAACTCGTGCGTTTTCTTTCCCAACTGTCAAAATATTGTCTATTAAAAAGAAAAAACCAACCACGAAGTTTTTACAAAAAAAAAACATAGAAGTTTTTATGATTCATGCAAATATTTCTAAAAAGAAGCTACTAATTTGTTTCAATATCAGATTTAAAAGTAATTTTAATTATACATTAAATTAATATTAGTATCGGCCAAATTAAATTTATGAATATAAAAAATACATAAAATTGGCTGTATGACCACAGATTACTAAATATGGTATGACGTGCACTATGTACCATAGTATCTGCTTAAAGGAGTTTGCGCAAGTAAGTGAAAAGAAAATGAGGGACCTTATTTCTTAATTTTCTAAATTAGTTTTTTCTGGTTTTTATTGTGGTAGGTACTTAGTATGGTGGAATTAGTGCAATAATGTGGCTTTAATGGAAAACGATGTGGTAAAAGAGAGAAATAAGGAAAGGCGCTCCTGTAGGATTCGGATTGCTTTTGTTAGGTTTCATCTCATTTAATTTAATTTTCATTTCATATCAATAAAAAAATTCTACTGAAGACTTGGCTGTATGATCATAGTTTCCTTTGCCAACCCAGAATGGGGGAATAACACAAAAAAAAGTCTCTGCTTATATTCTTTTACGATAAGTTAGTTGAGTTTATTGTGTTTTATTATTTTATTAAATTGCTTAATTTTTTCGCAACTGTATTAAAAATAGTTGTTCAGTACACGTGCGGAACCGTCAATGCAACTTGTTCCGACTGTCAACCCCATGAAGTTTGACTTAATACTCTGAGGTAACTGGAGCTCTCACCCTGAATAAAAAAGTGTCGCCAGCAAATTTGACATTTATGTATGTAGTGGCAGGTAGTGGCTGTCAGTTGTCTCATATGACCATACGTATTTTTTTAAAGTGTAGGTGAGACGGAAGACAGCCACTGTGTTATTTGTGGTATTCAAAAAATTGTTCGTACTGCACTCTCCAGTTACCTCAGTATTAAGTCGAGCTTCATGGTCAACCCTCACCTTCGGCTGCGCCTCGGCTCGGGTAGACATTTGTCGGAACTCTTTGCAATGACAGGCTTTCCGCACTTGTAATGAAATCTACTATTTCAGCCGTATAAAACCTCTTTGTTGTTACAAAAAAAGAACTGTATCTATTACCCGCTGAAATTGAAAATGCTCTGTTGACTCGCATATAACTTGCAGTTAGGTACTAACTTAACTTTGTAGGGATACTGTATTACCCGGTTAAATTGAAAATTCTCTGTTTACTCGCATATAATTTGCAGTTAGGTAAGTACTTACTTAACTTTGTAGGGATAATTCTATTACGCAACTAGTACTGTAATATTATTATGCACGCGTGGGTTATAGTTCGGTTTATGGCCCTAAGATCGATGTAATAAGGCTCACTTTATGAGCAAGTGTGTTGAAAAAACTATTTTAATATAACTTAACTTCACTAATCGAGTTTTCCACTTATTTATTCATTTAAACCCATATTATTATAAGTTGTACTAAGGCTAAGTAGTTGCCAGTTTTTGACCATTTGTGAAAAGTTAGACATTATGGAAATATCATGTTTTGTTCTGTCACTCCTCACCTGATGTTTGATAAGGCTGAAGATGGGAGCGCACTACTCCCAGAATTCTCAATCACTGAGGAACCGGCTATCTTATCTTTAACTGCCGGAACACAATTATGCTAAAAACATCGTTGTTATGGCGCCAGACTTAGATAAATGGTAGTAGCTAGCCAGGCGGACTTTGAACAAGCCCTACCACCAACCAAACCAAATATAATATGTACCTACCCCCACTGGGAATCGAACCCGGGACCTCTGGGTCTGATACCACTAGACCACAGACAGAGGCGGTTAAAATACGAGTGTATAAGCTAAATTGCCACTGTCAAACAAAGTAATAGGGGTGCTGCAGCTGGGTACCTATGCAGGGACCGGTTGCGTTGCGTGCTGCGTAAGCGTATAAGCGTAGACGTATGCGTAACCTAACCCGGTGTGTCAGGGGTGCACGTGCGTCACTACGTGCGTGTCTACGCCCGAAGTGACGCATCCGGTGTGCTTTGGCCTTAAACCGCCTAAAGGAATATTTGTTAAGATAGGTAAGTATTAAGATAAAACCTGTACTTACATGGAGCGAAGATGCCACCATTTCCAATTAGAGGTTTCATTAACTTGTGTACATCATGTTTTTCCAAACAGACTTTCAGCACGTTTTCCACTTCCACTGGATCCACTGCAACTGTTGATAAAATAAAAATAGATTAACTGTCTTAACAGCGTTGATCACACTGACATCATTGAATATGTGATTCTTGCTCGACATGATAAAATCGATCTTGTTTTAACTTTATTGTCCGGACTGATCCAGTTGCGGCTTTCGGGCTTCCTGAAGAAGGAGATCATCATAAAGAGGTTCTCTCTCCCCATGAAGTCTGCCAGCTTCTGGCTTCTATCGTTTCGTAGCCCAAATCCAAATTGCCCACTCTCAACTCATCACCGCAACGTTGCCCTAACTTAGCATTGTTATGCGCACTTATAATAATCATGTTTTGTAAGTTTACATATTCACTATCTAGGTTTAATTACAAGAAAATAGTAACAATAAATAAGACTTGTTGTTATTTTTGTAGTATTTTTTTTGTAATACCTATAGCATTAAAACAAAAAAATATACTAACCAAAGTACAATGCGTGGAATGCCCATAGCCTTACGATGCCATCTTTCTTTATGGCGGCGTAACTGAAATCTTTCATCAAGTTCATTAGTTCTGAAACAAGCGAGAGACAAATCAACATAAATATTTGTCTTGTTCGAACTCGAGATCTCTGGCGGGAAAGGCAGGTATCCGTCTGCGTCAAATCCATCTTCAAAAGGTCGCCAAATATATAAATTACTAGCTGACCCGGCGCGACTTCGTTCGCGTTGCCCTACTTCCTACTCCACGCTACCCCTACCCTACCCCTACCCTACATCGTAATCGTAAATAGAGTTTCACTCGATTTTAATACTATTTTCACAAGAAAACAGTAACGCAATGTTAAAAAAATAATAAACCAAGATGGCGCCCAAGTTTTCTGTTTGTGTGCCGACTTTAATGAAACTTGGTTTTTGGTACTATTTTGTCAAACAAAATAAGAGCAACGCATTAAAAAAATAAAAAACCAAGCGGCCTTCTTTTTTTTGTGGGCTGATTTTAATGAAACTTGGTTTTTTATAATATTTTGATATGGCGCCCAAGTTTTCTGTTTGTGGGCCGACTTTAATGAAACTTGGTTTTTGGTACTATTTTGTCAAACAAAATAAGAGTAACGCAGTGAAAAAAAAATTCAAAACCAAGATGGCGGCCAACTTTTTTGTTCCGATTTTGATGGAACTCGGTTTTTGGTACTATTACGTCAAGAAAAGAGTAACGCAATATTAAAAATATTAAAAATCCAAACATTTTGGGGAAAATAGTGAACATTGGGAACCCTGTATCGTGTGACCTATTAGACCTACACAATTGAATTAAGGCTCAATCTGTCAGGAATTTTATACACTTTAAATAAGTAGTACTGACTTTTGTCATCAGAGCCTTCGAATGTCGTTTTTTTGGCACAAAACTAAAAAAAGAGGTGGTTTTTCAGCAACTACTCAGCGCGCGAGAATTTCAGACTGCTGCAAATCTGGATAAATACTATCCAGGTGGACCCAAACAACATACCAAAAGAGCAAGTTTACCGCAATTATTTGTATTTCAAATGTAACATATGACTGGCCTAGTAATGTGGTGGTTTCATTTATGGTGGTGATTTTAGTTGTGCTTGGTGTGAACTCTACAGTGATATTGTGGTTTGTAATACTGGCGGAATATTTCTCGTAGGCGTTTGAGTTTCAGATTGAGCCATTGTCTCTTTTTCTATCGATTTTATGGGATAATGGTGACCTGATTGAACATAAACCACCTTATTACAAAAAATTGACTAAAATATTCCTGGTTTAAAACTGGTACGAAACTGGTGCTGTCACTTTCATTTTCCAAATGAAAGACAGAATTAGCATCAATTTATATATCTGATTTCTGATCATAGTTAATATTTTTAGCTATGTGTAGTTTTTGTTCGTGTGATTTTATAACCGGTGTGCTGGTTGAAGGTCTATTAAATCGTTTGGAACATTTTTCACAGGCCCATCGAGATTTGCGTGCAGGTAGCATTATATAAAATAGCTTTTCCGACATGTTTGCACATTCAATATCATATCTAGATTTGCATGAAAAGCATTTTCAAAAGCGCCTGTCTAATATTTTTCTCTTACATTTTGAGCATGTATAAGGTGTAGACTTTGAGTGGTGTAGACATTATGGAAAAAAAAGAAAAAAAATACAAACCGGAACTTGCAGAAATCGAAGTTCAAACGAAGCACGATTTCTAGTCAAGTGCGTTTAAACGCAGCAGGGACCGTACTCTGAAACGCAAATCCGAAACTTCAGTTAGCCCCGCCCCTTTCACTTGATTCTGTCCCAACTAGAGAGTGAGAGGGACGGGTATACCGAAGTTTCGGGTTTTGCTTTTCAGAGTAGGCCCTCAGGGCCGGCCGCTGCGTCGGTCGCGTCGGTGACGAGACGGTGACTCAGCCAGCGGCATACTGTTGCTTTGTGACGTTGGTAATTAAAATTTTCGAACATAAAATCACTATATCTTTGTCACTTCGTTGAATATAAACAAACGGTTTTCAGCAATTGATTAATGACTGCACTGGCTTTCGAACAATTGGATAAATTTAAGGAAGATTATTCACTTTTCCATTAATTAAGATTAAAAATGTATAGAGCAATGCAATACAGGTCTACTACCTACGATGTTTTAAGTTAGTTCGATTGAAAAGATTTTGTTGTTGAGTATATTTTTTTAAGACAGTTATTTGCACAGATAGGTATGTGGTTAATTGATAATATTACATAGATAAAATAAATTAAATTGGATTTTTTGTTATTTGGATTAAAACTTCTTGTTGTTATTTTTTATCTTATTTTATTACATTAGGATGAAGTACCTACTATGATTTATTAAGTTATTTTGATAAAAAAAGAGAATTTGCCTGCGCAGGGACTTACACACTCTAACACTCCTTTATTCCATCCTTTTCGTCCCTACTTCTCCTGTTTACCTTAAAGATAGCTTCAGCTATCGATCCTCATCTTCACTATGTACAATCGGGGACAAATTCCGTGAACCACATCTTACTTCTTTTCGTGTGGCTGGCGTCTCACCGTTCAGTCGCAGTCCCTATCCGTAATTGCTTAATGCATTGTACTACCCTAGTTTAATACATAAAACATAGTAAAGGGGTCTGCGCGTGAATGGCGAGGCACCAGCCACGTGAATAGAAGTAAGAGGTGGTTCACCGAATTTGTCCTCGAGTGTACTTAACGTTCTTCTTCTTAATCTTTCTCTTGCTATCCCTAGTCATTCTACCGATTTCCTTTCTTAATCTTACTTGGTGCACGCTGTCCGTGCGACAAAAAAGGCGACAACTCGACCGCGGACGCTACAATTTGCGGTCGATTCATCGCCTGAGTCGCCGTTTCACGCGAAAATACGTAGTTTTTAAAACATTATAACTCGGTAATTTATTGATGGGTTTAAGTATTTTTTCAGATATCTTTTAGTTTTGACCTATATTTTAATATTATTATATTAAATATAACAATATCAATATCATGAAACTTCCTCATTATACCTAACAGTACCTATCAGCATCGAATAAACAAAAAAAATTGAGGGGGGGGGGCTCCAATAGGTAATTAATTATTTTTATTTTTAAAACCAAGTCCTAGCTCCATACTAAATCAGTTAATTTTTTAAGCCCTTGCGCACCCTTTGGGTCACTCCAACCCCGGTTTTGGCCACTTATTATTGATAGCCAAAATTTTGTTCAAAACCCAATCCAGCCCCCCTGGCATGACCAACAAAACGCTATATGATAAAGCACTTTATCCCGTTTAATAACTGTCAACAAACAATGGGTTTTGACGTTCGAGTCTCGACAAATCGCTATATCATGCGATATATATTACGTTCGGCGGTCATGCTAGTGCTGGGCTTACTGGTTGAATCAATATATTCTTATGTGCTAGAAATTAATCAACAATAGTACTAGATGAAGGCTCACGAACTAAATGAAAACTTTATATGGCCAGACTGTCTTTTTTTTAAACGGAGAAAAAAGGTTACGAATGTTACGATCTTACATTATAAATGACAAGAAGCGTTCCAAGTTTGAAATACCTTAGTATTATTGATACTGTCAAAATAATCTACTTATAATTATACTCTCAAGTGGGCTTATGAGGCTTAGACATATCTGTCACTCCAAGTATGTATCTAGAACTAGGTGTTATTGTTGATCGAAGACTGCAACACAGTAATCTAATTTGTAAAAAACAAAGTTGTTAAATCTTTAACAATAGATATTCTTTAAATATTCGTAGAAAAAAAAACAAAAGACAGCTTTTATTGAAAGAAGTCGTATAACATAAGAAATACAAAAAAAATATATATTATTAGCTTAAAATTCCGACCATATATTATGTGCTTTATAAGTAGTAAAAAAATCTTTAACGTGGTCACAAAACTGGTGCTATAATTATTGATATATTTAGTATGTTAATTGTTTGAAATATGAAAAAATAACTTACCCTCTGTGTTTCCTGTTACAAACTTGTGCGCGCTTCCAATTAAAGGTAATTCATAACTACACGGAGGAAACTTAGCAGCAAACTTGTACAAATGTCGTCTCCTAAATCTGAATATGATATAGAGCGATACTAATGCAAAACATAAGAACAAGGTCATTATGAAACCGTTATATAAATATTGGTACAATTTTTTTAGTTTTTAAAAACGGTCCTTATTTGTTTTCTATAACGTAGAAGGCGCTGGAGGTTTTGATCTATATAGTGTCAGTTTCTAACAAATTCGCGAATGCTCATCAAATTATGAGCCTGTATATTTACGGTACGCTACGGTATTGTACATGCCCCGACGGCGATGGTAGCGCGGAAACGACTGAATGCCCAGAGCTAGAATAAAAAGGTAGTTTCGCTAGACACTTTATATCTCTGTGGTGTTTGGGAGAAACCTGTTAATCCAGTTGTTACTGAAACTAACTTTTTATCGGCAAAAAAATAACAACAACAATAAATAACCACTCATAACTATGTTTGGACTGAGGGTAACTTTGGTGTTTTTTTTATCTTTATAACGATCGGTCGCTGTAAATCGGTAGTCCAAAATTTACATTCTATATAATAAATAAATAAATATTTTCTTACAATCACACAAATTTGGCGACGTGAAAAAAAATTTTTTTTTTCAAATTTATTTTAAAACTTTACTAACAATAATAAGTATAAATAATAAGTATAAGTAATGCAAAAACTTTAAAAATACCTTTTTTTAATTAATTATAAGCAATTAAAAATTGATAAAATTTCAAAAAAGATCACCTGACTATAAACGCTCCACGATTGGTCGCGATAGTTATGACGTCATAATGTTTAAGCTATTTTCCAACAGTATTTTCATCTTTACAGTACTACGGCTTTTACTAGTGTTCCCAAAGACTTATAGACTTTAGACTTAAATTAAAGCCATGCATGGTTCTTGGCTATTTTCTAGTAAAAGGTTTACTAGAAACAACGACGGGTATTACCACTTACACCCAGACCCGAGGAAATATTGAAAAGTTCGTTTTCAATATTTACCCGACCGAGAATCGAACCCGGGACCTCTAGAGATAGCGGCACCTTGAAAACCGGTGCTTACACCACTCGTCCACGGAAGTCGTCAAATGTCGTCAATGTTAAAAAAATCCAAGATGGCGGCCTACTTTTTTGTTTGTGGGCCGATTTTGATGAAACTCGATTTTTTGTACTAATTTGACAAGAAAACTAACGCAAAACTAAAAAAAAATTAAATCCAAGATGGCGGCCAACTTTTTTGTTTGTAGGCTGATTTCGATGAAACTCGGTCTTTAGTACTATTTCGTCAAGAAAAGAGTAACGCAATGTTAAAAAAATTCAAAATCCAAGATGGCGGCCAACTTTTTTGTTTGTGGGCCGATTTTGATGAAACTCGATTTCTAGTACTATTTTGACAAGAAAACAACAACGCACTGTTAAAAATATTAAAATACCCAGATGGCGGCCAACTTTTTTGTTTGTGGGCTGAGTTCGATGAAACTCGATTTTTGGTATTATTTCGTCAAAAAACGTTGTGTACAACATTCACCGGACTGCAATTTAAAATTGTTTATACTCGCAATGTCTTTAAAAATGTACTAAATTGTATTCTGTAGTTGTGCCTTTATGTAAATAAAATAAAACAAAATAAAATAAAAAAGGAGTAACGCAATGTTAAAAAAAAATCCAAGATGTCGGCCGTTTTTTTTGTTTTTGGGCCGATTTTGATGAAACTCGATTTCTAGTACTATTTTGACAAGAAAACAACAACGCATTTTTTTTAATATAAAAAAATCCAAGATGGCGCCCAACTTTTTTGTTTGTTGGCCGATTTCAATGAGACTCTATTTCTAGTACTATTTTACAAGAAAACAGCAACGCAATGTTAAAAAAATAAAAAATCAAGATGGCGGCCAACTTTTTTATGGGCCAATTTTGATGAAAGTCGGTTTTTGGTACTATTTTGACAAAATAATAGAAACGCAATGTTAAAAAATTTAAAAACCAAAATGGCGGCCATCTTTTTTGTTTGCTGGCTGATTTCGATGAAACTCTGTTTTTGGTACCATTTTTACAAAAAAACAGCAACGCAATGTTAAAAAAGGTCAAGATGGTGGCCAACTTTGTTTTCTCCCTCTCAACTCAACTCTTTTACCAAAAACCAAAATGCAACATATTAGACCACATCCTGGTAACAAACAAGATGGCGGTCAAATGCCTGCCCAGTTTTATATATAAAAAAAAACAAGTTTCACCAAAATCGGCCCACATAGAAAATTGGCCGCCATTTTGGATTTTATATATTTTTAACATTGCGTTGCTCTTTTCTTGACAAAATAGTACCAAAAACCAAGTTTCATCAACATCAGCCTACAAACAAAAAAGTTTGCCGCCATCTTGGATTTTTAATTTTTTTAACATTGCGTTGCTGTTTTCTTGTCAAAATAGTACTAAAAACCAAGTTTCATCAAAATAGACCCACAAACAAAAAAGATGGCCGCCATCTTGGTTTTTTTAATATTTTTAACATTGCGTTGTTGTTTTCTTGTCAAAATAGTACTATAATTCGAGTTTCATCAAAATTGGCCCACAAAAAAAAGTTGGCCACCATCTTGGATTTTTTAATATTTTTAACATTGCGTTGCTGTTTTCTTGACGAAATAGTCCTAAAAACCAAGTTTCATCGAAATCAGTCCACAAACAAAAAAGTTGGCCACCATCTTGGATTTTTAATATTTTTTAACAGTGCGTTGTTGTTTTCTTGTCAAAATAGTACTAGAAATCGAGTTTCATCAAAATCGGCTCACAAACAAAAAAGTTGGCCGCCATCTTAGTTTTTTTTTTTTATAAAAACTGGTTAAGCATTTGACCGCCATCTTTATTTTTTTAACATTGCGTTACTCTTTTCTTGACGAAATAGTACCAAAAACCGAGTTTCATCGAAATCAGCCCACAAACAATAAAGTTGGCCGCCATCTTGGATTTTTTTATATTTTTAAAAGTGCGTTGTTGTTTTCTTGTCAAAATAATACTAAAAACCGTGTTTCATCAAAATCGGCCCACACAATAAAAAATCGTAAAAGCTACCTCCACGTGGTGATGGCGAAGTAAGCTAAACCTTGAAGTTTTTGTCTGTGTGTCTGTCAGTTGTCCGCGCCTCTGATAGCGGCTGCCGATTGGCAGTGGAAAATAGAGACCTAATTTCTATAGAAATAAGGCAGCATTTAGTTGGCAAGTCGGGTGCCTCGAGGCCCCTGCCGATGCTTCACAGGTACTGCAATGAGTGAAAGTTAACATTATGACGTCACTTGTGCTCGTGTTTGTTCGGGAGCTGTTTTGGCGTGTCTTCGGTTCTGGATTCAAAAACTAGTTTTTATTTTGATATAACTTTTGAATTATTGCAAAAAAAAAAAAAAAATTTGTAAGAAAACTTATATAATATGATCTTTCGATTTATCACAAGAAAAAAAAATCACATCCCTAATTATCTAAGCCCATAGTAAATTTCTTAAGAAACTGTGTCTACTTGAACTTGATAACGGATAAATATATACTTAGTTTCTTTTTTTTTGTAAATACATACTTGATTTACATAGACAACACCCAGACCAAGACAAATAGACATGTTCATGCACACAAATATTTGTCTTGTTCGGGAATCGAACCCGAGACCTCTGGCGCAGAAGGCAGGTAGCTCTGCTGACCCCTGCTCCAAATCGGTCGTCAAAATACAAGGTTACAAGTTTTGTTCGATCAGTTTTCTATTCATTATTATTATTATTCATATCTTCTATTATTATTTCTTCTAATTCAAGACGAATTAGATTTGATAGTTTCCGAAAGCCAGGTAGAAAAGGAGCTAACCGAGAGAGAAACCTTTGAAAATCAATTTTATTCACTTGTAACTAAATGTAAGTGTATTTATTAAAGATTCAGAGCCAACTCAAATCGCATCCAGTAATAATAATAATCGATCCACTATAAAATTACCAACCATTTCCTTGCCTAGCTTTGACGTTAGTTACGATCAATGGCTCATGTTTCGCGACACGTATTTATCCGTTATTCATAATTGCAAAGACCTTGATAACGTAGGTACAGAAATTTCATTATTTACGGTCAGTAATTCAGTATTAAAGGGTACCGCATTGAAAATAATAAAATCCTTAGAATTTTCGTCCGATAATTATCTCACAGCCTGGGATTTATTGGAGAATACATACAACAATAATCGTTTGTTAGTGCACAATCATTGTAATGCGTTGTTTTCTGCACCATCAGTTAGTAAGGAATCAGCATCCCAAATTCGCAAATTAATCGAGACTATCTTGAGAAATAATCGCGCTCTCAAAACGTTGCGTGAGACTACTGATGCCTGGAACTCTTTAATTGTCTACATAATCGTCACAAAATTAGACTCGTCTAAACGGGAGTGGGAACTTCACAAGAGTTCAATTACACATAATAACGAAAAATTGTTATTATCAGATTTGATGAAGTTTCTCAAAGATAGGGGTGATGTGTTGGAGACAATTCAAGCATCCCAGAGCAAACACGTAGATCACGGTAGTAACAGGAAATCGTCGGCGTCGAATCATAGTAAACTCGCACACAGTAATGTTTCTACGCAAAAAGATTTTAGTAAATCGTACAATTCATCCAACTCATCAAAGCGTTCAAGGTGTATTATGTGTCAAGCGAATCATCCACTTTATGCATGTGAAGCTTTTCTTAAATTATCTATAGGAGATAGATTTAAATACGTTAACGATAAAAATCTTTGTAGTAACTGCTTACGCGGCGGCCATGCAATCAAAGATTGTTGGTTTGGTGCTTGCAAGCAATCTAATAAAAAGCACATTTCGTTATTACACAAAGAAAGTGATGACAATGATGCATCGTCATTATCGTCACCGGCCGTCTGGCACAAACCTCGCAGACGGAGATTTAGAGGACATTTAGAGCGCTCCTTGACAATGGGAGTCAGCATTGTTTTATTTCTGTTTCACTATGCAAACAATTAAACGTTCCAATGATACAGTCTGCTGTTCAAATCACAGGTGTAACAGTGCACTCAACCATGTGAAATTCATTTATGGTCTAAAACAAGTTCATACAACACGCGCATTAGTTGTTTTTGCCTCGGTTACCGTCTCACTAGAAAATACTCGTAATATTCAAATTCCGGAAAATAAACAAGTGGTCCTTACCTACAAAATACGAAACTGGTTTGGATCAGGTTCCGTGTATAATAATTCGCGCATTAATCAAGTTCATTGTAATTTCGAGCTAGAATAAATTAATTTGAATAATAAAGATAAATTTATTATCGAAATCAGATGGTTTTGCCGCGGTGATGAGGAAAAGGTGTGCCTCGGCGCTGACCCGCTTGCGGAGCAGCTCCAACAGTATTCTCAAGGTGTTTGTTGATAGGTGGGATATGCCACTTTTACAAAGGTGGGTGAAACTCCACACGGTATGTTATTATTGTATTTTTATTTATTTTTCCATTGTACTTTTACTAACTCTAGTTAATAAGTTTATTGTTACTAACCTCTACTATGGGCTATGCCTGAAATAAATGGATTTGAATTGAATATGCGAAAATTTATTTAAAGAAACCACAACGCGTGATAATACGGGTCGTTTTTGCGTGCGCATTCCTTTGTCCGAGACAGCTGCGGCGCTGGGCGACCGACTGCGGCCGAAAACAGGGGCCGCCGCCGTACTCTGAAACTCAAATCCGAAACTTCGGTTAGCCCCGCCCCTTTCACTCGATTCTGCCATGACTGGAGAGCGAAAAAGTTTCGGCTTTTGCGTTTCAGAGTAGGCCCTCAGGTTCCGGGCGCTCGAGCGCAAGTTAGATCGATGCACCGATGAATACAAACAAATGTTTAAGGAATTCATGAGTGAATATTTGCGCTTAGGACACATGACTCGCGTAAGTGATTATAATTTTTGGGTGAAATGGTCCCGACCTAGGTGACTGATCACCCGTCCGGCTTCGCTGGCGTCCCCCCATATAAATAACTAGCGGCCGCCCGCGGGTTCACCCGCGTGGTACCCGTTCCCGTGGGAATATCGGGATAAAATATAGCCTATGTCAACTGGGAAGACTGTAGCTTTCTAACGGTGAAAGAATTTTCTAAATCGGTCCAGTACTTATTGAGTTTATTACTTTACATACAAAAATACAAATCTTTCCTCTTTATTATATTAAGTAAGTATATTAAATAAAGTGATTAAAATTCGCCACATAATTTTTACCACATCACGGGGTATTTAAAGCAGATAGTACTACCACAAAATTACGGGTAGTGTTTGATGCTAGTGCAAAAACCACATCGTTTAATCGTCCGCAGATCGTTTAACGATATTCAATGATAAAGTTTCATGATATTGATATTGTTATATCAATATAACGTAATAAGATTAAAATATAGGTCAAAACTAAAAGATATCTGAAAAAATACTTAAATCCATCAATAAATTACCGAGATTTAATGTTTTAAAAACTACGTATTTTCGCGCGAAACGGCCGCGGTCTACGACTCGCCTTTGACGTCACAGTCCATAATCCCGCGGCCAGCTTGCCGATATCACAAAGTAACTACGCGAGCGGTCGCCGCGGATATGCTCTCGCGTTGTTTCTGCTCCATTTACGAACATTTAATACTTTTTTTATGTTTTATTGTTTAGTAAGTTAGTTAGTTTGTATTTTAGTGTAAATAGTTAAAATTGTGGGCCAGAGGTGGGGGGGGGGGACAATCGCCCCAATCGCCCCCCCCCCCCCCTCTTGTACCCGCGCATGGCTCCATCGTTTAGATAACAAAACGCGACTTCCCAAAATGGAAGCGATGCTCAACATGAACAAGTACTATGGAGTCGCGCGCGCGCGTCTTCCGTCGTTGCGGTCGTTGGGACTATGACGTCATACTACCTGAAGTCCCGCGTCCCGTAAAGCGAAAATTATAGTAAATAGTAATTTTAAACAATTTAAAAACTGGTAAACTTCCTCATCAATCGGTCCTGCATTACAAAACGATTTACTTAGTTTCAATTTTATTACAATTTCGACAATTTAATAACGTTGTGTGCGCTGATGTGGAGAAAATGTATAGGCAAATATTAGTACAACCAGACCAACGCGATTTACAATTGATTCTTTGGAGGGACAATCCGTGCGACCCCAATCCGAGCGACCCCATCGGTGTGTACCAGCTTAATACGGTGACGTATGGCTGCTCTTCAGCGCCCTTTCACAGCATTAGATGTTTGAAACAACCCGCATCAGAAGTCACAGATAACGCTGTAGCTCAAGTCATTCCCTCCAAGGATTTATCATTAGGCGATAACTGTCACACAAACACATTAGGATTAGGGTGGTTACACGACTGCGACGAATTGTACTTAACTACAAGGTGCGATCTCAACGATAAGTGTATTAGTAAACGTGCAATTCTATCCGTTATTTCGCAAATATTTGACCCCCTAGGCCTTTTAGATCCGACTACGGTTATTGCAAAACTTTTATTACAAAAATTATGGCTATCCAAAATCGGTTGAGATGAGCCCGTGCCTAATAACATTTTAAATGAATTTCAGACTTTCATAAATAAATTAAATTATTTAGAAAATTTACGCGTCCTTCGTCATGTCAAAAGTAAAAATACACAACGCATAGAATTGCACATTTTCTCGGACGCGTCGCAAAGCACATACGGCGCCTGTGCGTACGTGCGCACAGTATCAAATAATTCGTTCATTTGTTATGCGCGAAAAGCAAGTACCGCGCTTTGAGCTGTGCGTGTGCGGTGCCGAGTGCTCTCAACATAACACAAAGGTTTTTATTTTTTATTCTTTTAAGGTCAATACCAATTGACAGCCATTTCAACATGTGGCACAGTTCTAAAATACCGAACACTAAAATTGGCATCCCGTCCGCCCTTTTTTTAACTGCCCCATTTTTTGTTGGAGACCAAGTAATGTTTTGCGGTAACTCCTAAGTTATTCATTTTAATGATAATTACACAAAAACTTTATAAATTGTAGTAGGCTATGTGTAATTGTAAAATATACTAAGAAGAAACCGGTCAAGAACCAGTCGGACTCGCGCCCCGAGGGTTCCGTACCATCTTTTCTTTTATAAAATAGAAAAAACTACAACTGTGCTTGCGACCTGCGAGTATGTAGGAAGGAGGACATTTTATAAGTAAAAATGTTTTCATCGGCGTGGCATATTCGTCCGAGAATTCGCGATGTAGAATATTGCAGTTTTTGGTTAGCTCCATCTCTTGACCGATAGTGGATCTAATATAATTTTTGTTGATGATTTCTGAAAAAGTTTACTATTTAGAGACATTGTTTTATTTTTCCTGTAATCTTTACATAAACTTCTACTTATCACCTAAAATAATTTCAGATTTTTCTCTATGCAAACTTCGGAAATAAGGGGGGGATGGTATTTTTTTTACATTTTTCATCATAATTCAAAAACGATGCGGCTTAATACAAAAAGAAAAAATATTGAGAGTGTGCAAGCAGCGCTCTATTATATGATACCCTTTATGCCCTAGTAGCCGCACTTCAAATTTTTTAAGACCCCCCCCCCCCCCCCCCCCTTTCAGCCCCTATTGAAGAAAAAATATAAATATTTTTATTTGTCTCTTATTTGCAAAATAGTTGGGCAAACGTCGTCTAAAACTATTCCAAATTTCAAGTTGATATCTTTAGTAGTTCTCGAGATATCCAGCTGTGACAGACAGACAGACTTAGTCGCACCATAAGGGTTCCTTTTTACCAGTTTGGTTCGGAACCCTAAAAATCATCATTATCATTAATTCATTATTTGTCTTAAGCATGGTATTAGGTACATTATTGAATTATGCAAATAATGGAAAATATCCTAAAATTGGTTATATGTCTAAGTAATATCACAGAAAAAATCTTTTACAAACTTTTGACCTAGAATCATAAAATTTGGCAAACTTCAGATCTTACAGTATAAATAAAGGTAAAAAAATAATGGTAATTTGTAGTTTAATCACTAAAAAAACTAATACAAACTTACATTTGTAGTTAATTTCATACAAAATGTGAGTCAGTTTGTCTACGTTTTATAAGATGTCGAGAAATTTTCCCACAATAAAAGGTACCCTATATGTTGAACCAGGTTATAAGTTATTACTACACAAAATTTGGTAAAAATCCGTCTAGTAGTTTTTCCGTGAAAAGCAAACATACAAACAGACGCCCGCAAATATAAGTTTTTCAATGTTTTTTTTAATATAAAGATATTTTCCCGCAATAAAAGGTACCCTATATGTTGACCCAGGTTATAAGTTATTACTACATAAAATTTGGTAAAAATCCGTCCAGTAGTTTTTGCGTGAAAAGCAAACATACAAACAGTCGTTATCAACGTTTTTTTAAATATAAAGAAATTTTCCCGCAATAAAAAGTACCCTATAGTTTGATCCTAGTGCAAAAACCACATCGTTTAATCGTCCGCAGATCGTTTAACGATATTCAATGATAAAGTTTCATGATATTGATATTGTTATATCAATATAACGTAATAAGATTAAAATATAGGTCAAAACTAAAAGATATCTGAAAAAATACTTAAATCCATCAATAAATTACCGAGATTTAATGTTTTAAAAACTACGTATTTTCGCGCGAAACGGCCGCGGTCTACGACTCTGAAGAGGTATGACGCTTTACCGAGGCTAAGGTAATAAAAGAGATGTGACTTGTTCGGTGTCAAGATGTATATTGAGATAATAATATTGAGTACAATTAAAGATACATTATCTTAGTAAGCGATCTTATTCTAGATTGCTGAGAATGCTACGCGTGTGTTCCAATTTTCTGTAAATGCGCGATAATGCAAACATCTTGTTTGTGTAATATGTTGCAATCATACTTCATCTCCCCTGAAAAAGTGGAAGGATCATCCCCTCCCTGCAAAAAGGAACAGACTCGTAACATTGACTTTAACGAACTTAACCAAAATTTAATTACTTAAGTAAAATAAGTAAACAAAATTTAAACATTATCAACATAGCAAAGTTAAAACTATTTCATTTATTAAATCGTACTAATACAAAAACGTTTTACAATATAAACAATATACCTAATTAAAATTGTATCTAATTAAAATGGTATCGAATTGAAATGGTATTGAATTAAAACGGAAGCTTCACATTTTACACTTAATCATAACAATAACAAAGTGTTAAGTAACATGGTATGTAATTAAGTACCTATACTTATAATTACGTATCAAATAAAATAGTTATTTATTGAATGGTTTGGTATTATTCTTATGCACAATTATAGCTTTATTTTCTTTTAAAATTTCTACATTAGACGTCATATCTCTTAAAACTTTATAAGGGCCATTGTAAATACTATCTAATTTATTTCCTACTTGGTTCTTTAATAATAACAAATCGCCTAACTGATAGGTAACATTATTGCTAGTTTTATCATACAATAATTTTCTTTTCTCTTTAGATTGTATCAAGTTACGTCGTGCGTCGGATTGCGCTTGTTGTAAACGATACTTAAGTTCTCGGGGATAACTGTCATAGTTATATAAGGGGTCGATTTCTGATTGTAAATTATTTGGAAGGTTACAAATTTTTCCAAAAACTAATTCGAAAGGCGTATATTTAGTTTCACTATGCACTGTGGTATTAAAAGAAAAACACCAATATGGAATCCAGGTGCTCCAGTTATGTTTATAATTATTACACTGGATTCTCAGAAAAGCTCCTAGGGTTTTATGAGTATTTTCTAAAGCGCCTACAGTTTCGTGATGGTACGCCGTAGAATTTAATTTTTTAATATGTAATAGAGAACATGTTTCGGACATCACTGATGACATGAATTCGGTTCCCTGGTCAGTCAATATTTCTCTAGGAATACCATAACGTAAAATGAAATTATTGGTAAAAGATTGAGCAACTGTGACCGAGTCTTTACTAGGTAATGGATACGCTTCAACGAATTTGGTTAAATCGCATTGTAATGTCAATACATATTTATTATTATAGTCATCAACATCGAGTGGACCCATTATATCCAAACTAATTCTTTCGAATGATGAGTGGGCTGTTGATGTTATGGTTAAGGGCTGCTTAATATGTTTATTACTATGCTTATGATATTGACATTGATGGCAATTTTTAACAAAAAGTTTTACATCATTACTCAAACCTGGCCAAAAATAATATTGCTTAATGTTGTTCATCATTCTATTAACTCCTGCGTGTCCGCTGGTAGGTAATAGATGGAAATCATTTAGTATTACTCTTTTTTGTTCACTATCATATATTCTTAATATATTTTTTGTTATGAGAAAGCGCGGGGTAACAGAGTTAATTCTTTTTGTTGCTTGTACAAGACTTTTGATTTTACTCTCGTTACATTTTTCTTTAATAATAAGTACCTCATGTATGCCTATTTTTTGACATAATGACTCTAAGTCCCTCGCTAACACCTCTGGGGTAGATGACGATCGGGTACTCAGATATATCGCTGATTGCGAAGGTACGTAAACGTAACAACTTGCATTAGAAATAATGCTATCTTTAGACTTTGAATAATTGTCAAACTTTAATTGATTAAAACTTAATTCAGTTACGTCATCGGGTTTCTTGAGAAGTTCTACCGCAATAGGTTGATCAGGCCTAGTGCTGGTGGAGCTCTCTGAAGAAGAATCAGTGGGGGTTTTTAATTTTTTACTTTGTGCTCTAGTTAAAACTGATACTGTGTTTTGATGTAATGATTTTAAAGTAGAAGATGTAATAGGTATGCGACTCAATGCGTCTGTAGTAATTTGCAAACGCGACAAAACGATTGACATCGTCGCAGTTCATCGGCACTGGATAGTTTTGCATGGTTGCAATTTTACTTTCATCTGGTAAAATTCCATCAGAAGTTATTTTGTGTCCTAGATATATTATTTCGTTTCGCAAAAATTCACACTTCATAGGATTTAATTTTAAGTTAACTTTTCTAAATCTCTCTAGTATACTAATTAAGTTTTTATTGTGGTTTTCTATAGATTTCCCGAAAATTACGCAATCATCTAAATAAATAAAAGCCTTTTTATAATTTAAGCCTGACATTGCAATAGTCATAAGACGTGAAAATACACTCGCAGATGTCCGGAGACCCATGGGACAGCGTTTCATCTGAAAAATTTTATCACCAGCAGTGAAAGCTGTGTACTTTCGTGAATCTTCGCTTAAAGATAACTGATAATAGCTTTGCGAAAGGTCTAATTTTGAAAAATAAATGTTATTTGCAAGCGAATCTAAGATATCAGTTATATTAGGCAAAGGGAATTTGTCGTCCTCAATACGATTATTTAACTGCCTGTAATCTATAACTAATCGCCATTGTTTCTCGTTTGACCTATCTGTTTTTTTCGGTACAAGCAAGACGGGACTAGACCACTCTGACGTAGCCTCTTCTATAATATCATTTTCGAGCATAATATCTATCTGTTTCTGAACTTCCTTCCTTAGTGCGAACGGTAATCTATGTGGCTTGACATAAACTGGCGAGACATTAGGTTTTAAAGTTATATTATGGGTCATTAGGTTTGTACAAGAGAGTTTGTCGCCTGGCAGATGAAAAACATCTGCGTACTTAGCGCAAATACTCTCAATACTTCGTTTTTCTTCTAAATTCAGTTCAGGTAAATTTAATAATCCTAATAATGTTTTTACACGATCGACAGAAACCTCCTCTTTTTCAAAATTACAGACTTCAAAATCATTCAATGAAAAAGTCTCTAAATCGGTAAGATCTAGATCAACTTCTTTCTCAGTGGTGTTTAATATCCTTACTGGCATGCGACCATTACAAGGTTTCGCTATTATACTTCCTATAAAAACTCCTTTCTGTATCTCTTTAGATAAACAAACACAATCGTCGCCTAACGATGTAGGTATATATTTTATTACCTCACATCGTGGCGGTATCAAATGTCTATAGTGACTCAATATAGGTATAGACACATAATTACTATCTTTAGTTAGAAGCAAAGTATTTTCTTTATAGTTAATTATAGCTTGATAGCGTTTCAAAAAATTATCACCTAAAATACCATTTGCAGAACAAGACATATTTTTAAACACATACATTTTTTCTCTAAAAACTAACCCATTATAAGACAAATCTAAGTAAATATATCCTTCAGATACTAGTTTACCGCTAACACCTTTTATAACTAACTTCTCAAATGTAATTAAATTCAATAACTTCGGATAATCGCATAACCATTCGTATTTTAAAACACAAAGGCTTGCTCCGCTATCGACTAAAAGATCGATATTGCTATTACTTACGTTAAAAGTTACGGTACTACTATTATTGTAGTTTAAAACATAATTTTCAGTAGGAACGAAAAAAATCTAAATTATTATCGTTCTGGGGCTCAGAACGCGCTTGTGACTCACTATTGGTCGATTGCTCGTGGCTAGCGTACTGCACACGTTGAAAAGGCACAGCTGAGCGCGGCGGGCGCGGGCTCGGCCGACCGCGGTCACGTGAACGTGATTGTGTTCCTTGCGCGGCGCGGGAGTCTCGCGACATGTACTTACCTTGTTGTGGTCTCGTGTTTCCGGCAGCGTACCTATTGTTTGCGCTAAATCTATTATAGTAACTATATTTATTAGAATAATTACTTGGCTGACGCGGATAATTAGTAGGTGTGCGTGAGAAATTACGAGTATGAAACTTTTTAATGTTCATAACTTCCTCGTGTCTGGTAGACATTGACTGCTCGTCTAGGGCAGTTCTTATAGCCTCTGGTAAAGAATCAAAGTGACGTGATGCTATGATAGTACTAAGCTTTTGGTTCACTAATCCATCTGAAAAGCGCTTGATTGCAACCTTTTCATTAATGGGACGCAATACTTCAAACTTAGTAGCGTCGTCATCCGCTTGTGCTATGGTTAAATTCACAAAAAGTTGTTCTAGTTCCGAGCCGAATGACTCGATCGACCTATGACCTTGACGACAGTTTTGTAATTTGTGTTGGATAGCAACAGCAGATTTTTTCTGAATCAAATGCGTATTCATATCTCTAATTAAATCTTTAATAGTTGGATAACTACTTTTTAAACGTAATTTTGCGCTAGGAGAGAGCCTAGTTTTAATCACAAAATCAATAAGTAACCCATGAGTAGCATCGCTGATCATTGAACTATATAATTGTATACCATCAATTAGAGATTTAGTGACGTGTTCTTGACCTGTCATCGTTGGTAAAAGTGCAATGGCTGTCTTCAAGTCAAATTTATCTTTTTCTGCCATTTTTGAAATACTACTAACACTTAAAGTCTCTAAAGAAATAATTTTGTCATAAATGATCTGAATGTCATTTGCTATTTTATTAATTAAAGTTATATCTTTAGTTGATACCTCCGATTTTTCAACTAAATTATGTACTTGAGCTAAAATATACTCTAATTTCGCGTATTCAAGTTTCGCTTCATTAAATTTCGTAAAACCTAACTCTTTTTGACGTCTATCTGGTCCTAGTTTTACTAAATTATCTTTAATATACAATAGTTTCTTATGCAATTCATTTAAATCGGAAATAATAAATGACATTATCTAATAAGAAAAAAAATGTAATCCTACATATTATTTAAAACGTTTAGGTATAAAATAACTTACGACTTACGGTGGCATTATAGCGCGCGAATAAAATAATTACGTCTCTGCACGATGAGTAGGTATGTGGTGACCGGCGTGGCGTGTGGGGGCTGGGGCTGCGGGCTGGGGGTTTTCTCATGCTCCTTGAGTGTGTAGGATCTTCAGACTTCTAAGATGGGTTCCTGGACCGCTTGAAACAGCTAACTGAAGATCGGGCTGGGATTTCCCTTGCCCCTCGTACAATGGGCCGGGTTTCTACCCTGGACACCTCCTGGTCTACGTTGATGGTTGAGTCGACGTCGTTGCCAGTTCCACGGAAGATATTGTGTTTCTTAGAACTGCGCTGTTGAATTCTCTACGGAGTCGGTTGACAATTCGGTCCCAAATTTTCCGGATGCAGGCGTAAATGATGAGTATAACGATGAGAAGCAGTATGACGGATAGTAAAATTTCTGTTGTAGTGAGCTGGCTTGAAGTTTTCTGCGTTGCTTGGGCGTCGCCGCTGGCGGTTTGTGCGATGATAACTTCTTCTTTACTTTGTGGTGCTCCCATATTATTGTTTTGTCTTCCCAAGTAATGCGATGAACAGAAGTGTAGAGCCAAATAGCACCGCAACGAAGACTGCTGCTAGTATGGTGTTGAAAATTTTGCTTTGCTGCTCCATGTAGTAATGATTTTCCCGCAAAAATTTATAAGTTCGGTTGGCAAAGGGTCGCCATGAAGAGGTATGACGCTTTACCGAGGCTAAGGTAATAAAAGAGATGTGACTTGTTCGGTGTCAAGATGTATATTGAGATAATAATATTGAGTACAATTAAAGATACATTATCTTAGTAAGCGATCTTATTCTAGATTGCTGAGAATGCTACGCGTGTGTTCCAATTTTCTGTAAATGCGCGATAATGCAAACATCTTGTTTGTGTAATATGTTGCAATCATACTTCAACTCGCCTATAACGTCACAGTCCATAATCCCGCGGCCAGCTTGCCGATATCACAAAGTAACTACGCGAGCGGTCGCCGCGGATATGCTCTCGCGTTGTTTCTGCTCCATTTACGAACATTTAATACTTTTTTTATGTTTTATTGTTTAGTAAGTTAGTTAGTTTGTATTTTAGTGTAAATAGTTAAAATTGTGGGCCAGAGGTGGGGGGGGGGGGACAATCGCCCCAATCGCCCCCCCCCCCCTCTTGTACCCGCGCATGGCTCCATCGTTTAGATAACAAAACGCGACTTCCCAAAATGGAAGCGATGCTCAACATGAACAAGTACTATGGAGTCGCGCGCGCGCGTCTTCCGTCGTTGCGGTCGTTGGGACTATGACGTCATACTACCTGAAGTCCCGCGTCCCGTAAAGCGAAAATTATAGTAAATAGTAATTTTAAACAATTTAAAAACTGGTAAACTTCCTCATCAATCGGTCCTGCATTACAAAACGATTTACTTAGTTTCAATTTTATTACAATTTCGACAATTTAATAACGTTGTGTGCGCTGATGTGGAGAAAATGTATAGGCAAATATTAGTACAACCAGACCAACGCGATTTACAATTGATTCTTTGGAGGGACAATCCGTGCGACCCCAATCCGAGCGACCCCATCGGTGTGTACCAGCTTAATACGGTGACGTATGGCTGCTCTTCAGCGCCCTTTCACAGCATTAGATGTTTGAAACAACCCGCATCAGAAGTCACAGATAACGCTGTAGCTCAAGTCATTCCCTCCAAGGATTTATCATTAGGCGATAACTGTCACACAAACACATTAGGATTAGGGTGGTTACACGACTGCGACGAATTGTACTTAACTACAAGGTGCGATCTCAACGATAAGTGTATTAGTAAACGTGCAATTCTATCCGTTATTTCGCAAATATTTGACCCCCTAGGCCTTTTAGATCCGACTACGGTTATTGCAAAACTTTTATTACAAAAATTATGGCTATCCAAAATCGGTTGAGATGAGCCCGTGCCTAATAACATTTTAAATGAATTTCAGACTTTCATAAATAAATTAAATTATTTAGAAAATTTACGCGTCCTTCGTCATGTCAAAAGTAAAAATACACAACGCATAGAATTGCACATTTTCTCGGACGCGTCGCAAAGCACATACGGCGCCTGTGCGTACGTGCGCACAGTATCAAATAATTCGTTCATTTGTTATGCGCGAAAAGCAAGTACCGCGCTTTGAGCTGTGCGTGTGCGGTGCCGAGTGCTCTCAACATAACACAAAGGTTTTTATTTTTTATTCTTTTAAGGTCAATACCAATTGACAGCCATTTCAACATGTGGCACAGTTCTAAAATACCGAACACTAAAATTGGCATCCCGTCCGCCCTTTTTTTAACTGCCCCATTTTTTGTTGGAGACCAAGTAATGTTTTGCGGTAACTCCTAAGTTATTCATTTTAATGATAATTACACAAAAACTTTATAAATTGTAGTAGGCTATGTGTAATTCCGTTGTATCAGCTATATTAGTGTTGTTCAGTATATTTTGCGGGACAGAGAAAGTAAGAAACAGACTTAGGCACAAAAATACATCATCATCATCAAATTGTACCTGGAAAGAAAGAAGAAAGAAAAAATGTTTATTCAGCAAAAAATATACATAATACAATACAAAAAGAAAACAACAACATAATGCATTAACATTAGGTATTACTTGTTGAAACGGCCTCATCACAGCTTTTGCCACATCCGAGGTTGTGGCGCTCTGGTATTCTGATGTAGCCGGTATGTTAGACAACGCAAACAACAAAACAATTGAAAAAATATATTTATACTTAAATTACCCAACAAATAACTCTCTACACAGTAACACAATATTAAATTATTATATTCCACATATTATTTTGTTTACTATTATTACATAATACTATAAACTTATATTTAAACTAGAGGCAGCCCGCGGTTTCACCCGCGTGGTTCCTGTTCCAGTGGGAATATCGTGATAAAAAGTATCCTAAGTTACTCCTTATTACATCAGCTACATGCCAGTGAGGCCCGTCAAAATAGGTCCAGCCGTTTCAGAGATTAGCCGGAACAAACAGTCAGACAGACAGATAGACAGACAGACAGACAGACAAAAATTGTAAAATATGTTATTTTGGTATATGTACCTTATAATTATAATCATATGCATGTACACTCGCGAGCAAAAGTATGGAATCACTTACTTGGAATTGACTCTGCGCGATCTTGAGTACTTAATAACTAGTTAAGAATAATAAAAATGGTACCATTTTAAAGGTTAAACTGTTAACTTTAAATTGATACCAAATTCATTTAAATCACATCAGTATTTAAGGAGATATCCTGGATAAGGTGAAGGAGTAAGGAAAACATAAGGAATATGAAAAAATAATAAATAAAATAAACAACAAAAATTTACTAATAAATTTTTTATTTGTCCTTAAAATCAAGTTTCAATATTTAGTGTTCCCTCCTCTCGCCCTAATAACTGCTCGAAGACGGTTCTTCATTGACCTAATCAGCCTCTGTATCGATTCTTGCGGGATACCTTCCCACTCCTCTATCAAAGCAGATTTCAGCTCATTCACACTTGAAGGAGCAGGATTTCTGGAACGAACCCTCCTCTTCAGTTTATCCCACACGTGCTCAATGGGATTCAAGTCCGGGCTGAGCGCTGGCCAGTCCAATGTGGCGATACCGACTTCTTCGAGGTATTCAGTTGTGGCACGGGAAGTGTGACAACGAGCGTTATCGTGCATAAGGAGGAAGTCATCACCGATATATCCCGCATAGGGAACGACATGTTCCAGCAGAATATCGGAAATGTAGCGGTCTGAAGTTAGACCGCCTCCTCGTCCCCCGCCAGGAACGAAAACAAGCTCCGTTTTACCGTCGAAGGAAATGCCGGCCCACATCATACAAGAACCGCCCCCATAAGCCACCGTCTCAGCGAAACAGCACTGCGCAAATTGCTCCCCAGGCCGCCTGTAGACCCGACCCCTTCGGTCGCTGCCGTGCAAACACATTCTGCACTCGTCGGAGAACAGGACTCGCCTCCATTGCTCAACCTCCCAATCAAGATGGGAGCGAGCAAATTGAAGGCGAGCTTGTCGGTGACCTGCCGTCAGTTTCGGGCCTGTGGCAGGCCTTTTTGGAGTCAAATTAGCTTGCTTAAGTCTTAGACGAACTGTCCACTCGCTGGCAGCTACCCCACGAATATTTCGGAGCTCCTGTTGGACGTCGACACCAGTCAAATGCCGATTTCGGAGAGAGGTTGACACGATAAAACGGTCATCCCTCTCCGATGTACACCGGCGCCGTCCAGATCTTGGTCTCGGGATAAAGCCACCAGTCTCCCGAAAGCGTTTATAAACTTTCGAAACACAGGACTGACTTATGTGGAGCCGACGTGCTACAGCCCGCTGGCTGAGCCCTTCTTGCATTAGGGCGACGATTTGCGCTGCTTCTGTAGGTGTAGTATCCATTGTCGTCCAAGTTCAAGGGTCAAAATAGCGGAGATGTGTACCGGTCAACGTGTGAAAGCCGACTGATAAAGAAAATCCGATAACACGTGCTTTTATAGGGGGTCAATAGGCCGCAACTCGCGACGTATCAAACAATTGAAACATATCTTTTTCCTTCTTACTCCTTCACTTAATCCGGGATAGCTCCTTAAATACCGATGTGATTTAAATGAATTTGGTATCAATTTAAAGTTAACAGTTTCACCTTTACAATTATACCATTTTTATTATTCTTAACTAGTTATTAAGTACTCAAGATCGCGCGGAGTAAATTCCAATTAAGTGATTCCATACTTTTGCTCGCGAGTGTAGTAAAAAACGGTTTTTCCAATTTTATTTATTTGTATAGATATTTCCTTAACGACTTATTAATTTTCCTATTAATACACATACACAAACATTACATAACATAGCACAATTATTATTTTATTTTAAATATAAAATGTATAAGTACTTACCTACTTATTTAGAACTAGCTGTTGCCCGCGACTTCGTACGCACGGTAAAGTGACTTTTGTATTTGTTTATTTTATGTGTAATCTACACTTCCTTCCAGTGACCGCAAGGTATGTGTGTGTATATGGGTGTAGGTCTCGGAAGCGCGGGATTCAGTGTTGCGCTCGCGATTGCTTGTTAACCGAGCTTCACGGTCCTCATCGGTTTCAAAAGCACGAAGTAACCTCATCCTCTTAGGTGACCTAGAGCCTTGCGATAAATTTCAATTTTTTTTCTAGGTATTTCAAATAACAATAATCGTAATCAAATCACAATAATCAATGTCCGTTTTCCAACCATTCAAATTGATCTACAAATCAATAAATCGAAATCTAATTCAAGTAAATAGGTATAGTTTACGAATTTTTAATTCATTAAAAACACAATAACTGAGTTTTCTTAGGGTGTCAGCGGTCAAGAGTAAAGCAATTTAATATAGTCCCACACTTCTGACTGTTCCGGTGACAGCCGTGGCAGAGGAGCCACTTGCAATACGAAATTAGCTGTCAAAATGGACTGTCCTGTCGTATGAAAACTGTTTTAGTTCCAATGATTATCACTGCAACAGAAAAGCACGTAAGAAGCCATCATGTTAGTAGCTTTGTAGTGATAACAAACTGTAAAGTATTTTTTTTTTATTTTATTGATTGATAGGCAAGCGCTTTTCCGCTATCACGCCCCTAATGCGATCTACGATGAATCGCGCTTGCCTAATGCCATATTCTGTGCTAATGCTGCGTACACACCGGACCAACAAAGGCCAACGAACGCCATCAAAGAGGTTCTGTTTTCCCCTCTGTCTCAATCAGATGATCAGAAACTCAGAATGTGAACTGGAATCGCTCCCAGTAATCCTTTACCTAGGTTTAGATTGATCTTCGAAGGCAAGAAACGTGAAGCGAGCAATGCCTGATATCGTTCGTTGGCGTGCGTGGGGCCGCCGCCCGCGCCGCCGGTCCGTACACAGTCTAAAAGGTACCTACCGGTATAAAATATACTAAGAAGAAACCGGTCAAGAACCAGTCGGACTCGCGCCCCGAGGGTTCCGTACCATCTTTTCTTTTATAAAATAGAAAAAACTACAACTGTGCTTGCGACCTGCGAGTATGTAGGAAGGAGGACATTTTATAAGTAAAAATGTTTTCATCGGCGTGGCATATTCGTCCGAGAATTCGCGATGTAGAATATTGCAGTTTTTGGTTAGCTCCATCTCTTGACCGATAGTGGATCTAATATAATTTTTGTTGATGATTTCTGAAAAAGTTTACTATTTAGAGACATTGTTTTATTTTTCCTGTAATCTTTACATAAACTTCTACTTATCACCTAAAATAATTTCAGATTTTTCTCTATGCAAACTTCGGAAATAAGGGGGGGATGGTATTTTTTTACATTTTTCATCATAATTCAAAAACGATGCGGCTTAATACAAAAAGAAAAAATATTGAGAGTGTGCAAGCAGCGCTCTATTATATGATACCCTTTATGCCCTAGTAGCCGCACTTCAAATTTTTTAAGACCCCCCCCCCCCCCTTTCAGCCCCTATTGAAGAAAAAATATAAATATTTTTATTTGTCTCTTATTTGCAAAATAGTTGGGCAAACGTCGTCTAAAACTATTCCAAATTTCAAGTTGATATCTTTAGTAGTTCTCGAGATATCCAGCTGTGACAGACAGACAGACTTAGTCGCACCATAAGGGTTCCTTTTTACCAGTTTGGTTCGGAACCCTAAAAATCATCATTATCATTAATTCATTATTTGTCTTAAGCATGGTATTAGGTACATTATTGAATTATGCAAATAATGGAAAATATCCTAAAATTGGTTATATGTCTAAGTAATATCACAGAAAAAATCTTTTACAAACTTTTGACCTAGAATCATAAAATTTGGCAAACTTCAGATCTTAAAGTATAAATAAAGGTAAAAAAATAATGGTAATTTGTAGTTTAATCACTAAAAAAACTAATACAAACTTACATTTGTAGTTAATTTCATACAAAATGTGAGTCAGTTTGTCTACGTTTTATAAGATGTCGAGAAATTTTCCCACAATAAAAGGTACCCTATATGTTGAACCAGGTTATAAGTTATTACTACACAAAATTTGGTAAAAATCCGTCTAGTAGTTTTTCCGTGAAAAGCAAACATACAAACAGACGCCCGCAAATATAAGTTTTTCAATGTTTTTTTTTAATATAAAGATATTTTCCCGCAATAAAAGGTACCCTATATGTTGACCCAGGTTATAAGTTATTACTACATAAAATTTGGTAAAAATCCGTCCAGTAGTTTTTGCGTGAAAAGCAAACATACAAACAGTCGTTATCAACGTTTTTTTAAATATAAAGAAATTTTCCCGCAATAAAAAGTACCCTATGTGTTGATCCGGTTTATAAGTTATTACTACACAAAATTTGGTAAAAATCCGTCCAGTAGTTTTTGCGTGAAAAGCGAACATACAAACATACAAACAGACAAACAGACAAAAATTTATTAGCTATCGTGTAACTAATATTTTTAACTATGGGTTTTGATGTAAAATAAAAGAAATTAAAATATAATGAAATATGAAGTTTTATTTATAACATATGTAAATCAGGTTCTTATAAGAAGTACAGGGCGTGGGGATAATTATTCTACTTTGCAGCTCACTTGTTGCACTGTCAGAGGGACTTAAATTACAATATTCTCACTGAGTTGAAAATTACATGGACAGGTAATGAAGTTTAAACTAGACAAATAAGGTTACAAAAGAAATTTATATGAATAGGAGACCTAGGCTATCGCTATCCTTAAAATAGGTTTACAACGTGTCAGACTGGATATACAAATACAAACACAAATTAAAATATGGTTGTTATTCAATATTAAACGTTTTATAAGTTCACAAGTGTAGTTTAAATCAAGTTGGGAGTGTTACAGAATTGAAAGGCAGGTAGGTAATACTTATATGTATGTAGTTAAGTTAAACTTATGAGAGAGGAGAAGATTAGAGACAATTAATGGGCGCCACGTTTATGAATAACTCATAAACGAAGAGAGTATGGAGAGATGTAGTAAGAGATAAAGATATAAGAACGATTACACCTGAGATTTATATTCCGAGGAGGGGTTGCGAACGCCGGTCTCTCAAGGCCTAAGGTCAGCGAACGAGGGCTCGCCGGTATGGTATCAGCTTCGCAGGTGCTCGCTCCGGACAGGTAGTCCAGTCAATGATAAGAACTGTCGAGGAAGAAGAAAACACAGCGTTATGCCAAAGCAGTGACATAAAGAGATGTTGGTAATTTGTTGGCCATTTAGCAGATCGACTTACCCGGACGCTGAAGATCGAGGACCAATCAAGAAAATTGCAGTGTACACAATGATGCAGCTTAGGACGGTTAGGTTTATCAGGGATAAACTACGTAGGTAAAAAAAATGTCTATGCAATAACAGTTCACAGTAACTTTGCTTCACAGTCTTTCTCACAGTCAGTTAAGTAGAGGTTCAAGAAGAAAAAAACACTGGTGCGAGATGGGCCCTATTTATATGTTCTGCCACGAATTTTCTAGAATCTTGTTTTTAATTAATTTTGCTTTACCATCAATCTCGAATTTTCCAAAGTCAGTCGCATAGACAATGCTCACTTGTACATTTCTAGAATGATCCGAATATAGTCTATGGTTATGAAAATTAGCTAAAGATAAATGAAGAATTATATAAAATCAAATAAAGGAAGATTTGTAGATTATAAATACCTAATTACTTTCATTGTAGATTAGATATTCATAAAGTTATTGATAAAAGTTTATAGGTACCATAGATAATCTGGACTCAATATGTAGAAGTTCAATTATTAAAGCAAGAGAGCTACTCTACGCCAGATGTCAGTTTTGGTGCTGTTGCATGAACGAGATGACAGGATGGCTATGCATTTAGGTGTGAGAGAGATGACAATATATGTGCGACATACTTTGCCACTATTTGACACCAGGTGGCGCTAAAGTTTGATGAAGTGTGGACTCTCAACGCAAGGTGTCTTTATAAGAAAAAGAGATGGAAATAGCTGGACATCCATGCAAGAATGAGAAGACTTATATCTCTGGATAATTGCTCGTGGAAATAGTTCTTCTATTCCTCACAAGATTGAGCCAATGGTTCAAAAATTATGATGTTTACTCTGATAAAATTAAATGTCAAACGTCAGACGTGATAGATGTTTGTTGACAAATTTAAGTATACCTAAGATGTAAAAATTAGCAATTATTGTTTGGAGTTGAGTTAATGAGAATGTATGTACTTTGCAATAAGGGATGTATAAAACTGTGTTGTGTAAAGGTACAAAATATAGGATAAAAAACAGAAATTAAGGTTGGTACTATCATAGTTTATTGTGAATGTAACATATTAAAAAAATGATATGTTACAATACCTCATTAGTTGAGAAAAAAAAGGAAAAAAAAAATAAAGAAAGGAACTGGGATGAGGTGAGTGAAGGACAGGTCACTATCCCCACACAGTAAAGAAAAGAAAGCGAAAGCGTGAGGAAACATGAAGGGAATAGATAAAACAAGAATAGAGCAAGAGGAGAAAAAATTGTAGAGAAAGGAAAGTTGTGTAGAAAAAGAAAAGGTTGTGTAGAGAAAGAAGGAATGGATAGCACGGTATAGTAGAGTGGGAAAGTAAAGAGAGTTGTAGGTTGGGAATCAAGTAAGGAAAGGAAAGGGCAAAAGGAAACAAAACAAAAACAAAAAAAATAATCTATATACGTATACTACATGCCAGCTGTAAACAAATAAGTTATATAAATAAACGGAATACATAAACGATACAGATAATTGATATCGACGGTGGGTCTTACTTCTGGCCTATGTACCATGCGCCCTTGCCGAAAATTTAAAGTGTGCGTATACTAGATAAATATGGATATACATAAATAAATGGAGTGCCGATGGCCTATTTTAAGAGTCGCAGCCGCTCTGATATATAGATGAGTATAATATACTAGTGTGATAAGAATAATCTGTTGTCGTTAAGGCATATTTATGCAGAGTTACAATCCGCTCTGAGTAGTAAGGCTTTTGATTTTTCATTTATGGGATTACCAGCCGTCCCATAGAATAAACTAGATACTATAAAATTAATTTATATATAATAAAAACCATACAAAAAAATAGAGTACATAAAAGAATATATAATAGGGTTTGGGAATGGGTATGAAGATGAGGAAAAATGTGGGATGGGAAACTGGGACTTTTGGTCGGGTCTTACGACGCGCAAGGGGAGAGCGATGGTACTATTCTTTCTCCGGCAACCATACGGATAAGGTAAGGGAATGGGTGTCGTGATGAAGGAAAATATGGGATGGGAAAATGGGACTTTTGGTCGGCTCTTACGACGCGCAAGGGGAGAGCGATGGTACTATTCTTTCTCCGGCAACCATACGGATAAGGTGAGTAGGAGATAGTACCTAGATGCAGAGCAAGAGAGAAAAGAGAAAAATACTTATAGATAATCACATACATAAATAAAATGAAATAAGCAAAATATAGGTGTAGTTATATAGGTACAGATGTTAAAATGTCCTTAATGTGCCAAGTGCCTAAATCCTTGGATGTGTGAAAGTCCTTCAGAATGTATGTAAGAGGAGAGATCTTCTTTTTCACAATACATTTAGTGAATTTAGGAGCAAGTTTTGCAGTGAAAAATTTTCTAGCATCAGAAAGTGGATATTCTTTCTTCCATACAGTCTGGCCCTCCTGATATTCAATATCACGCCTATTTTTGTTGTAATGAATTTTATATTTGGAGTAGGCTTTGGACATGTTCAAGTTTACTTTAATAAAAATGTCTTTAAGATGAGGTAGAGTAGATGAGTATGAAGTCCTGTCGGTAAACAAAATATCTTCTTCTTTAAGTGGAGAGTTAGGGTACCAGTCACCAGAGAGTACAGCTTCGCGGCCATGATTTAGAAAGTATGGGCTAAAACCAGTGGATTCACTAACGGCTGTGTTGATTGCAAACTCAATTTTTGGTAATTCTTCAGCCCATTTTCTGTGGTCTGTACCTACATAGGAAGATATAGCAGTGACAATGACACGATTAGTCCTTTCAGAAGGGTTGTTTTGTGGCAGGAACCTACAGTTATAAAAAGAATTAGGAACTTTATACTTCGCAAGTAAATCCTTCATGGCATTAGAGATATACTGGGGACCGTTGTCCATGACAATTGTTTGGGGAATCCCATATTTCATAAATATATTGTTTTCAATAATGGAAACTACTGTCTTGGCAAGTGAGTTCCTCATAGGAAATATGCATGTATACTTAGTGAAAACGTCAGTAACTACTAGAATGAATTTGTAGCCCTGATAAGATCGAGGTAAGGGACCCATTATGTCTGTAGATATCATTTGGAAGGGACGTTGGACCTGTTTGGGATTTTTCATGATGCCTGGGGGACCTTCATTCGTGCTCTTATACGCCAAGCAAACTTGACAATTTTTGATTGTGAAATGCACAATGTGTATTTGAATTATAACCATACTGATAATAGTTTTAATACATTTACAACAATAGAATATTGTGACAAAGAATAACAAATTTCAACAGAAACTATTTGATGCTAATTCAAGTTTGTTTCGCATTAGATATCTAACAATTTACAACACTAATATCTCACATCGATGTAATAAAAGATGTTCGGAAAAGATCGACGTTTCTGAACGCGTCTCTAATGTCACGTCAAATTGACATTTGGCTGTCACTTGAAGTTGACAGTGACACTTGATTGAAATTCTTCTTGGGAAAATGTCGGAATAATTTTGCTGAATTTGTTAAAAATCGCTCGCGTTGAATGTGCCTGGCATATCGAGTTTGAATACATCTTAAATTATCTATGTGATCCCGTTTTGTACGACCAAGGTTTTGATGCCATCTCTGGAGTGGCCGGTCGCGGATGCTTTGAAAGATAACCTTTTCTACCACACGCGCTTGTTGTCGGGACTGTAAATCGTAATAAAAAAAGCTCCCACGTGTGTGTCTTTGTGTATCTATTGTTGAAACGCCCAGTGTCTTGTGAACGCTGTTATTTGTGTTGTGAGTGAGGTCACTAATTGGTAAGGTCTGCAGAAGAAGAAGGTACCTGGGGCGCGCGCCCCGTCTCTCCGCAGCCGAGGAGATTTTCGACACCACAGAACCGTATGTGAAATCACCTTACTTAACATTCTCTCCACTGTGTATCGCAGTCCAATTGTTCAGTTACATCCCGGCTGAAACCTAGTTTTTTGTCCGGAGTCTATATTAGTAATACCAGCTTCCACTGCGCTAGCCGACTCCGCGGTATAGGCAGGGGTGTACTGAACATTTCTTGGTAGCCAAGAGCGTAGCTTGAAGGCCTGAGAGGCCCACGCCAAAACGTTGTATTAATCAGTGCCGTGTTGATGACCCAGTCTGGTCCGGACTAGATTAATTTGTACTTGTAAATGGTAATTAACTTGCATTTGAAAAGTAAAGGGCATTCCTTCTGTTATTGGTTCCATGTCTTGTAATTAATTGTCATGTATTGAAGTTCCAAAATGTAAACAGATACCTTTCTTTGTTCATAATAATTATTATTTAGTTTTGTCAGCAAATTTGAGTTGTGAATATTGACAAGTTTGTTGCTAAAATAATAGCTAATAAAAGGTTAGCTAATAAGTTTGCACTCAATACTTAGTGAAACTTAGATGATTTAGGACATTGTTTACACATTGAAACTCATTGAAACTTGTGCTTTGAAATAATTAAAATTAACTTGTTGTTGTGTAACAGTATGTTGTGTTGATATCCAAGTGAATTTCAATAGTCAGTGATTTTGAGTGAATTTCAATAGTCAGTGAGTTTTGTTGTTTTCTGATAACCTCCAGATATTTAAGAGTTTGTGTCATTATAAATACTTTGTTGTTGTAATATTGGAATTTTGTGGTTAGTAATAACCTCCAAATATTGGAGATTTTGTGTTATAGTGAATATTTTGAATTTGTTGTTTTTGTTGATAAATTTGTGACGTTACAATGACGGCCTCCTCTGCTAAAGCCAAAATACGTTCTGAGTTACGGTGGTTAGCGTCTGCGGTTGCGTTGTTGGATCGACCGGATAGAACGGAGGCCTTGTTGAACAGATACGTAGATCTGCCCATACGTTTGGCTGTTGTTGATGAGCAGTATGCCTTATTTTTGGAAAGGACTGTTGAGGCCGAGGTGGAAATGCGACAAGAAGTCGATTTGGATGTGGACCAGTGTTATGATTTTGCGGACAGAATTACCCAGGTGGCTCGACCTTTGCAAGTGGCAAGAGAGAATGAACCGAGCCCGTCCCCGGTCACATCTAAAAGTATGCCCCCTCTCTTTGCTAGATTGGCCCCCTTAGACTTAAGGCGTTTTGCTGGTCGTCTAGAGGACTGGGAGGGCTTTATTAATATTTTTGATAGTCTGGTACATGCCCGGGATGATTTGACCCAGGGCCAGAAGTTAGCTTATTTATTATCCGTGTTGGAAGGGGAGGCCCTTGAATCGGTTCAACATTTGGCCCCCTCGGATGAAAACTACCCTATTGCTAGGGATTTGATTGCCCGTCGGTACCAGAACGTACGACGTCTGGCGGACAACCATGTTGCCGCCATTTTGAATTTACCCCGCGTTGCCAGCGTGATGCACTTGAGAGTGGCTTTGTTGAATCCGCTGTTGGTTGCCTACAACGCATTAAAAAACTTAAAACTCCCAGTGGAGCAGTGGTCGTTTTTGTTACTGCACATTGTCCTGGGAAAGTTGCCGGACTCTGTTAAGGTCCGTTTTGAGCAGCAGTATGGTGGGGATAGTGCGACTTATCTGCCACCCTTCTCGGACCTCTTGACGTTCCTGGAAGGAGAAAGTAGACTGGCAGATAATTCCTCTCTGGCCGGTCCTATGGGACCCGAACGACCTGTGCCACAGAGTAGATCCCCCACCGGACCCCCCCGTAGGGGGCGTATGGCCCCTCGCGCGCCCGGCCGCTATGCCGCCGTCCAGGAGACCGCCCGCTGCTTGTACTGTCGGGAACCGGGTCACAGCACGACCCGTTGTGATAAGTTCCTCGACCAGCGCGTCCAAGGCCGTCGAGCGATCGCGCGACAACGGACATGGTGCTACTCGTGCTTGGGCCTGCACATGCAGCGCGAATGTACCCAAGCGCACCCATGCCGCTTTTGTAAGGGCAACCACCATCCCCTCCTCTGCATGAACAGCCCAGAGGGCGGCGGAGCGCCGCAGCGCGTCGCTGCAGGATCACCTCGTATGGGTGGGGGGCTCGGACCCCCCGCGGTGTTTGCATCCCGCAGCAGTTCTAGTGGCCACCAGAGTGGCCCCAGACGCTCTCCGCCACGTTTGGACCCTCAAACGGGCGGGGGTCCCAGGGACCCCCCCATGGGAAACCGATCCCCAAGGATGGGGATGAGTTACGCGAGCGTTGCCGGAGGTCGTAGAGGCCCCCCGCGACGTTTTGAGCCTCGCACGGGCGGGGGTCCCACGGACCCCCCCATGGGAAACCGATCCCCAAGGATGGGGATGAGTTATGCGGGCGTTGCCGGAGGTCGTAGAGGCCCCCCGCGACGTTTTGAGCCTCGCACGGGCGGGGGTCCCACGGACCCCCCCATGGGAAATCGGTCCCCAACTAGGGGGTTCGATTTTGCGAGCGTTGCGGGAGGTCGTAGAAGCCCCCCGCAACGTGTTGAGCCTCGCACAGCCGGGGGTCCCCGGGACCCCCCCTCTGAAAATCGGTCACCGTGCCCCCGCGACTATGGGGCGACGTACACGGTGGATGATAGGCACCGATTCTCGCCGCCGCTCGCCGAATACCCGCGTTTGGAGCGGCGCCCGCCCCGTCTTCAAGGGGCCGGGAGATATAACCCGCCTGATACCGGGCGAATTGGACGTAGGCAGTATGTGGGAGATTGGGACCCACTGGATCGCTATGAGCGACCCCCTTACCATGGGGGGACGTCTGGGGACCCCACATACTAGCAATCAACGTGTTTACGGTCGATTGTAGCCACCCCTCCAGAGACCGTTTTGTTGCCCACGGCCTCTGTGCTTGTCAGGGGATTGAATGGCGACCTTGTGGAAGTTCGCGCCTTGTTGGATTCCGGTGCTCAGGGGTGTGTTGTGTCATCTTGGTTAGTTAGGCGGTTGGGCCTCAAGGTGCACCCCCACACGGAAGGCGTGAGAGGTGTTGGCGATGTGAAAGTCCCCGGGTTGTTAGGGCATGTTGACTTCACATTTACATCACGTAATAAGTCCACGCCAGGCATTGAGACCTCGGCGATTGTGTTGGACACAGTTGTTGGCCGTCAACCTTCAGTTGACTTGGGACCGAGTATGTTGTCTTTGGTGTCTGATTCCCCACTCGCCGATCCAAATTTCTTCCGCCCAGGCCCGATTGATGCTCTCCTTGGAGCCGATGTCCTGGGGCGAGTTTTGTTGACGGGGAAGCGAGTTTTGCAGCCAGATGGCTTGGTAGCTCTGCAGACGACACTCGGTACAGTTGTGATGGGCCCTGCTCGCCGCGTTTTGGATTCCCTTGATGAGGATCGCGGTCTTGTTTTTAATGTGTCTCTCTCCGAAGTGGTGCAGAAGTTTTGGGAGGTTGAGGAACCTCCACCAGCCCCGCGGGTAGACCCAGTAGCGGATGAATGCGAGTTGTATTACCAGAATAACACTGGTCGCCTCCGCTCTGGTCGTTTGATCACCCGTCTCCCCTTTCGTGCCGGCCGACCTCCTCTGGGCGAATCCCGACCGCTAGCGGAACGTAGGCTAGTGGCGATGGAGCGTCGCATGAGCAAGGATCCGGTCTTCCGCCAGAAGTATGTTGAATTCATGCGGGAGTATGAGGAGTTAGGGCACATGTCCGTGAGCGATTTGGATTGGCGCTCCGTTGAGCACTTCTTTTTGCCGCACCACGCCGTTTTGAAATCCGGAAAGATTCGGGTGGTCTTTGACGGTTCGGCTCCCACCTCTACTGGAGCGTCCTTGAACCAGTGTCTGCATGTAGGTCCCAAGCTGCACACGGAGATCTCAGACATTTTGACCAACTTCCGGCGGCACCAAATTGTATTTATGACTGACATCCGGATGATGTTCAGACAAACGGTCATCCATCCAGAGGATAGGAGGTACCAATTGATTTTGTGGAGAGAGAGTCCTAGGGACCCCTTGTTGATTTATGAATTGAATACGAATACGTACGGTTTGGCTTCGAGCCCGTTTGTTGCGATTCGTTCTTTGTTGGAGTTGGCCGAGAAGGAGCGCTTGAGATACCCTCGCGCCTCCGCCATTTTGGCCAGTGACGTCTATGTGGATGACATTTGCACGGGCGCCTCATCTGTCTCAGAGGCGATTGTCCTGAGAGACGAACTCACCGCCCTTTTGAAGTCGGAAGGTTACGAGTTGAGGAAATGGATATCCAACTCGCCTGATGTACTGGTAGGTTTGCCCGAAGAGCACCAGCAGGACCCCCACCTATTCGAAAATGTTGATAATCCCCATGTGGTGACCGTCCTTGGCGTACAGTACAAACCGGTCTCTGACACGTTCACTTATTGTGTGGATTTACGACCACCGAAAGTCTGGACCAAGCGTTTAGTATTGTCTACTGTCGCACGTACCTTTGACCCCAATGGGTGGATTTGCCCCGTGCTGTTTATGGCCAAGTGTTTCTTGCAACGGTTATGGGCTTCGGGTGTGTCGTGGGATGAACCCCTCTCGGACGAGTTACTCCGAGATTGGTCGAGCTTCGTTTCATCCCTCCCCGAGATTAATGAAGTGCATTTGCCGAGGCTATTCCTCCCTTCTGAAAATTGTAAAGTTACTCTTCACGGCTTTTCCGATGCCTCCGAACGTGGATTTGCTGCGGCCGTGTACCTCCGCACCGTTACTGTTGACGGAGTTGTTGCTGTGCATCTGGTGATAGCGAAAAGCAAAGTCGCTCCCCTTCGGACTCGTCATACGATCCCGAGGTTGGAATTGTGTGGAGCTGCCCTCCTAATGCGTTTGTTGAACCACGTATGGCTCACATTAGGTCGATCTATTAAGATACAAGAGGTTTATGCTTGGACGGACAGTCAGGTCGTCCTTTGTTGGTTGAAGGCTCCGGCGCACACCTTGGACGTGTTTGTGGCCAATCGAGTGTCGCAGATTTGTAATTCCGACATCGAGTTGATTTGGAGACACGTGCCGGGAACTATGAATCCCGCGGATTGTGCGTCTCGGGGTTGTGTAGCCCCAACCCTAATTAACCACCCCCTCTGGTGGGGCCCACAGTGGTTGATGCGGCCTGAGTCGGAGTGGCCGCCCTCTCCAGCGTTGTCGAACGTAGCCGTTCCTGATATGCGGGCATGCGTCCTGGAGACTAACCCCGCCGGGGAAAAGGATTTGTTGTTGGATCGGTACAGCTCCTTACAGAAGCTGCTTGGTGTTACCGCTTGGATCAGACGTTTTGTGTACAATTGCAGAAACCCACGCGCGAGGCGTGATTCGTCGGTTCTCACTCCGGACGAGCGTAGGGACGCGCTCTTGTTTTGGGTCCGGAGAGTACAAGCTGATAGTTTTGAGTCCGAGATTGAAATTTTGCGTTTAGGCCGTCGCAAGTTGAAGGGCGCGGTATCGCGATTAAATCCCTTCCTGGACGAGAGTGGGCTTTTGCGAGTCGGCGGAAGACTTCGAAATGCGAACCTGCCGTATGGAGCTCGTCACCCCCTTTTGTTACCTAAAGCCGGACATTTGACTCAACTGATAATAACAGATCGCCATGTGAATGCACAACATGCTGGCTGCAATGCTTTGTTGGCCATTTTGCAGCGTGAATTTTGGATTTTGTCTGCTCGTCGAGCCATTCGCACTGTGGTTTTCCGTTGCCTGCCTTGTTATCGATTGAAGGCCGCGACCATGCAGCCCCAGATGGGTGATTTGCCTGCTGATCGCGTCACGGAATGTAGAGCTTTTGCCGGAGTCGCCACCGACTTCGCCGGTCCCTTTACTGTAAAGGCTTCGAGACTGCGTAATGCTAAAACCTATAAGGCGTACTTGTGCGTGTTTGTGTGTTTGTCCACCAAGGCTGTCCATTTGGAAATTGTCTCGGAATTGTCTACCGAAGCCTTTGTCGCCGCCTTGAGCAGATTTGTTTCCCGTAGAGGACTGCCGACATTGATACGTTCCGATTGTGGTACTAATTATAAGGGAACGTGTAATTATCTTAAGGAAGTAGTTAAGTTTTTTGTTGATAATAAAATAGACATTGGAACCACCCTCTCCCGGCGTGGGATAATCTGGAAGTTTAGCCCTCCAGCTTGTCCGACCTGGGGAGGAATTTTTGAAGCTTGTGTAAAGGCTGCCAAGACACACTTGCGTCGCGTGATTGGAGAAACTATTCTCACGTTTGAGGAACTTGATACGGTATTTTGTAAAATTGAGGCCGTCCTCAACTCGCGACCCTTGTGCCCGTTGTCTTCGGACCCGAATGACCTGGAAGCGTTGACCCCAGGTCATTTCTTGATCGGACAGCCCCTTTTGGCTTTGCCTGAATATCCGATTCAGGATGTAGGATCCCATCGTTTGTCGCGATACCAACTTTTGAAACAGATGTCCCAAAACTTCTGGGCACGTTGGTCGATGGAGTATTTGCATATCCTACAACAGCGCGTGAAGTGGACAGATAAAACCACCCCACCCCAGACTGGCGACCTCGTGTTGATTAAGGATGCTAACCTGCCGCCCCTATGTTGGCGAAGGGGGCGCATTGTTAAACTCTACCCCGGAACTGACGGAGTTCCTCGTTTTGCTGAGGTTTTGGTTCGAGATTCGGTTTTGAAGAGAGCAGTTAGTGGGCTCTCCCGATTACCCGTAGATTGACGTACCGTTCTTAACGGTCCGGGGCGGGGGGATGTTCGGAAAAGATCGACGTTTCTGAACGCGTCTCTAATGTCACGTCAAATTGACATTTGGCTGTCACTTGAAGTTGACAGTGACACTTGATTGAAATTCTTCTTGGGAAAATGTCGGAATAATTTTGCTGAATTTGTTAAAAATCGCTCGCGTTGAATGTGCCTGGCATATCGAGTTTGAATACATCTTAAATTATCTATGTGATCCCGTTTTGTACGACCAAGGTTTTGATGCCATCTCTGGAGTGGCCGGTCGCGGATGCTTTGAAAGATAACCTTTTCTACCACACGCGCTTGTTGTCGGGACTGTAAATCGTAATAAAAAAAGCTCCCACGTGTGTGTCTTTGTGTATCTATTGTTGAAACGCCCAGTGTCTTGTGAACGCTGTTATTTGTGTTGTGAGTGAGGTCACTAATTGGTAAGGTCTGCAGAAGAAGAAGGTACCTGGGGCGCGCGCCCCGTCTCTCCGCAGCCGAGGAGATTTTCGACACCACAGAACCGTATGTGAAATCACCTTACTTAACATTCTCTCCACTGTGTATCGCAGTCCAATTGTTCAGTTACATCCCGGCTGAAACCTAGTTTTTTGTCCGGAGTCTATATTAGTAATACCAGCTTCCACTGCGCTAGCCGACTCCGCGGTATAGGCAGGGGTGTACTGAACAAAATACTTAGCTTTGCTTTGAATTCCCGATGCAGAATGAGGCCCGCTTCGCCTTATCCTACCTCCTTTATAGCTCGCTCAAAACAATATGGCCGGTAACACCAAACGGCCTTCTGCCGAGTTTGTTTCCGGCCAATCTGTTATTATTTTTGGTTATAACATCATGCAAGTTTGAATATAATTATTAAATACAATTATAACTTTATAAAGCCAACATTTTAATTTTAACAACGACATTTGTTTAATTTTCAATAAAAAGTACGACTACAGATTGTGGACTTTGACTACCATAGACAATACACTGTTCTATTAAATTTAGATTCCTTTTATAACCTATTAGATAACTTTAATTCTCAATAATTATAACAATATAGGAAGCCCTGTTTCTTTCTGCTCGCGCGCGCTGGCCCGGGGTCAGCGGGACTTGGGCGGCGGCAGCTGGGGGCCCGTCAGCGGGCGGTGCGGCGGTGATAGGGAGCCCGTCGCCGAGCGTGGCGGCGACTGTGGGCCCGACATCGGGCGAGACAGCGGCGGCCGGGGGCCCGTCACCGGGCGGGGCGGCGGCGTCTACGAGCCCGTCATCGGTCGGGGCGGCGCACTGTGGAACGACCCCATACATTAGGTCGGACATTGGACTTCAATGGTTAATGTGTCAAATACCTATAAAACCTTATTTATTCGTTAATCTAAGGACTGACTACACTGATTCTGTCAATAATGTTCTCATTTCGGTATTCTTTTTAGTACAATAACACTTGGAACATGACGTAAAGTAATTTGCTGAAAATTTGACATACTTTATAATTGTTTGAACTGCATTAGTTTCAAAGTATCTAAACAAAAAACTATTGATTTTATGTAGATTGTATATTAACCTAGTAATGTAATTGTTTTCTCCACCTGTTTCTTAACAGCTGGCTTGTATTTTTTTATTTTTGTTGAACCTATAGTGTTCGGAAAAGATCGACATTTCTGAACGCATCTCTAATGTCACGTCAAATTGACATTAGCTGTCACTTGAAGTTGACAGTTGCTTTTGCTTGATGGAATTCCTTGTAGAAAAAAGGTCGGATTAATTTTCGCTGAATTGTTGAAAAACGCTCGCGTTGAATGTGCCTGGCATATCGAGCTTGAATTGAATCTTAAATTATCGATTTGATCCCGTTTTGTACGACCAAGATTTACGCCATCTTGACGAGTGGCACGGTCGCGGCGCTTTGAAATAACTAGTCCGATCGCACGCGCTGTTGTCGGGACGATATGTCTTAATAAGCAAGCCCCGCGTGTGTTATTGTGTATTGTTGAAGCGCCCAGTGTCTTGGGACCGCTGTGTGGTATTTGTTTTGTGAGTAAGGTGACGAATTGGTAAGGTCGGCAGACGAAGAAAGGACACATCAGATGGGGGCGCCCCCTCATACCACTTCTGCCCCGGAGACCTTCGACACCACAGACCCGTATGTAAAATTCACCTTAATTTAAATTAAGTCGCTGTGTATCGCAGTTCAATTGTTCAGTTACATCCCGGCTGAAACCAAGTTTTGTCCGGAGTCTCTCTTAGTGATACGCTTCCACTGCGCTATGCCGGTTCCGCGGGTCTAGGCAGGGATGTACTGAACATATAGTAATTATATATTTACAAAGACTTTTAAAAAAATGTTCAGACTTGTTCAGGCTAAATTTTACATGAATTGAAAGGCCAGAATCTTAGCTACAAAATAAAACTAATATCTCGACCAGGTTCCGCCAGGCATCGAACAAAGTTTTTTTTTAATGAAGTAGGTAATAATATCGCTGTACCTATATAGGTACAGAGCTTACTGTTACAGCCATTCTGTTAAGGTTGCAGAGACTATTATGACAGTAATAAAAGCGGAGCTAAATAGAGAATCTGGTGACTAGAACACAAATCTTCGATTTTTTTATTATTTTGTGTCTGTCTGTTTGTTTGCGCATGTTAGATTTGAGTATAGGTGGTTATATATTTATGGTTAAACTACAAGGTATTTAAAGGTAATGAATCGGATAGAAGTCCTGAGTAGGTACTAGATATGTATAGAGAAATGATATTTCAGTTGTCAAGTATTTCTAGTATGGAGCAATACAGTTGAAGTAACTATCATTGAAAAGGTAGGTAATATGTCAAGAACAAAACAAGAAATATAATTTTATGATTTGTTTATTCATTATTTGATTATTATTTTGTTTGTGTGTTTTTATCTTACTTTATTCCTTAAGCATATAAGAGCCAAAGCTATGTACGTACAAATTACTAACCAGTAGTGTCCCCATTGAATTAGTAATACACAAATTGAATCGTAAAAACTGAGCTACGAAATAATTTCCATGTATTAAAATATATAATGTACTTCTTGTTATATACAATACACATTTATTGAGCGTTATTATACCTATGCTAGGTACTTCAATCAATACATTATATATCCATAGTACATAATACAAACATACTCTATATCTGTACATAACGTCCAGCATATTCAGGACACATATATACCCATATTCGTATATATACACATCCACATATATATAAATCAACAATATCCATAACATAATAAACCAAATCACTTAGCTTTGTACTAGGAGCACCGTCACTGTCAACGTCTCGACCAAAAGTGATCGCACGGACGGCCAGCTTGCTTTTATAAGGCATCCCCCACTACAAACCGACTCACAAACAACACGTGGTCAGGCCACCTGTGTCGCCATCTGTTTAACCGGATGCCAGGTGCGGTTTGCTAGTCAATACAGACGTTCTATTTATTATTCCTTGCTTCCTTGTTATTTTAAAATATTCCAACACTTGTTATATTATTTACACTATATATTTCTTATATAATTACTATTCTAACACGCACTTCCCGAAACTGCTGAACGGATTTTCATGCAGTTTTTCAGGTGGATAGGTTAGGAATAGGAAATATTTTTGCTTTATATTAAAAATAGTGGATCCTCGCGGTTTCACCCGCGTGGTACCCGTTTCCGTGTTAATATCGGGATAAAATATAGCCTATGTCACTCGGGAAGAATGTAGCTTTCTAATGGTGAAAGAATTTTCTAAATAGGTCCATTAGTTTCGGAGCCTATTCGATGCAAACAAACAAACAAACAATCAAATCTTTCCTCTTTAAGTATAATATTTTTATAGATGTATAGAAAACCAAATGAATACCTATTTTGAATAAAATAATTTGACTGTGGCTTTTTATTTAATACTAGCGGATCCGCGCGATTTTACCCGCTTAGTACCCGTTCTTGTGGTAATATCGGGATAACATATAGTCTACGTTAATTAGGGATTATGTAGCATTCTAAAAGTTAAAGAATTTTTGAAATCGGTACAGTAGTTTTGGAGTTTATTAACTACATACATACATACATACTTACACACAAAAATCTTTCCTGTTTATAATATTAGTATAGATTCCCAAAGCACTAGGTTTAAAGTATAGGTACGTGTATATTTTTTTTTATGTATGATTAAAAAGATATAGCACAAAGATTCGCGCAGTGTCGCATGTCCGACCTAATGTATAGGGACGTTCCACAGTGCGGCGGCGACAGGGGGCCCGTCGCCGGGCGTAGCGGTGGCAGCTGTGGGCCCGACATCGGGCGGGACAGCGGTGGCCAGGGGCCCGTCACCGGGCGGGGCGGCGGCGTCTACGAGCCCGTTATCGGGCTGTGTGGCGACGGAGGCGTGGGGCCCGTCATCGGGCGGAGCGGCGGCTGCCGGCCCGTCATCGGGCGGCGCAGCCGTGGCATCGGAGGGGGCGAGGGGGGTGGGGCCGCGCCCTCGCTTGCGTCTGTGTCGGCTTGGTGGCGGCGGGGCGCCGCGGGTGGTCAGGGCGTCGCCGGCGCCGTTTCGCTCACCTAGGGAGCGGGTGCGGGCGGCGGCGGTGGCGGCGGTGGCGGCAGCGGTGGCGCTGGCGGGCTCATCGCGGCCTGGGGTAGGCGGCGGAAGCGCAGCGCTGGGGGTAGTGCGGCGGGGCGCAGCACGCGGCGGCGTTGTCTCAGCCATGGCACGCGGCTTACGCAGGGGGCGTGTTCGGCGCGACCCTGACTGGTTAATCCAGCCTGCAGCTCTGGGGGGTCGGTGTCGAATCGCTAGCGGGAGTGCTAGGCGACGTACCCCGGGACCTAATCGCACGATTAGGCCGGGGACGGCTCGCGTTACTGGGTCCGTGCGATAGCGAACACGCAACAGTCCGACTCCAAGAAGGGGTAGTCGTCGATTGAAGGAAAACGTTTTTTTTTTTTTTTTTTTTTTTTGCGTCGAACGACCGACCGTTTCCTATTGAAACAATCGCTCATCCGGCAACCTTCCGAACTACGGGGGAAGGAGGCAGTGAATCCTCATGGATACCATTACAGCCGGCTGTAATGGTTATGTCGGACTCTTACCGACTAAACACTGCCTGAAAACAGCTGTTACCTGGATGGGTATTTCAGCTTATCTGTGGCGACCACGTCCCTGGAGGGCCGTGGCGCAGGGCGTCACCCACCTAGGCGAAGTGCGCACTGGGGATGGCCAGCATCCAGAAGAGGTGTCTGGCCATATCTGAAATCAGAAAACAAAAAGGCCGATGCCCAAGGCGGGCGGTTCGGCAATGAAATGAGTGAAATGAAGGAATTAAAATGAGATAAGATAGAAAAATAACTTTACTTAAAACTTTGAAGTGCTTTTAGGCACTGACTGTGTTGGGATATTATGATTACGCGCTCCCGGCCTGTCCGGGCATTGCGTAATTTATGGGCAATGACTGAGACCTCGTCGAGGTCAATGTTTTGGATTGAACTGAGGACGTAATCAAGGTCTTCCTCTTTAGAGTAGGACTGTGGTTGCGTCGGGGGGAGCGCTTCAGAGCGCCAATTTGGGGGGAGCGCTTGGGAGCGCCAATTTGGTGGGGCGGGTGCCTGACTGGGGGTGTAGGTGTTAGAGCCGCCCCAGGCCGACTTTGTGGCCTGTGCGGCTATCCTACCTCCCGATTTAGGAAGATCGGGGAAGTTCTGGGTATTGTTTGTTGGGGGGCCCGCCTGCGGCCACCTGGGAGGTTGCCGCTTTGGCCCTTGTTTTCGGGACTGAGATTGGGACTTGGGATTAGGGCGGGGGGCGCGTATGCACCCTCTCCAGTTGGCTGGGTGGCCAATGAGGCCGCAGTTGACACACGCGGGCTGACCGGGAGTGTCGCGAGTGCGTTCACACTCACTGGTGGAATGGGAGCCAAGGCACTTGACGCACCTTGGTGGGGCCGTGCAATTGGCCGCCGCGTGTCCATAAAGTTGGCACCGGTGGCATTGCGCTGGGACCCCGCGACTGCGCGGGGGCTCGACGGTGATTTTGGAAAGGCCGCAGATGACAAGTTCTTTGGCCTTGTATAGTTCTTTGGCTTGGGCTGTGTTGGTCATAGCGACCAACGCCAGAGGGAAGCGGCGCCTGCCGTGGCCGTACATCGGATGCACGGCTTCGACAGGGAAGCCCTGGCTGATGAGATCGGCTTTGATCTCATCGGTGGGAAGCTCCACGGGTACCCCACGGAGTACCGCGCGGATCTTGCGCTCTTCCGGGAGCGCGAAAGTGTGGTAGGCTATCTTGAGAGTAGATAGCTTTGAGATTAGTTGGCGGTAGTCAGAGATGGTGGACACCTCAATTTTGATGGCTGAGCCCGTGTTGGACGCACGGGTGTAATTAATTTTCTCGGTTAGGCACATTTTGGACACTTCGGTCCACTTGCCTTTTTCCCGGAGGAAAACGGGGGGAGGCGCCTTTGGTTTGGCAGACATGGGATTAGCCCGCGTGTGTGGGTGGGTTGGCGCGTCTAGCGCGGGGGTTGATGGCACAGTGTCCATGGGTGTCGCTGTGACCGCGGTAGCGATCTTGACCAGCGGAACGGGAGTGCGGTTGCTTTGAGCGACCGGGGGTGGAGTGGGGGAGGGGGGTTTAGGGAGCTCCGGAAGCGGCGAGGGCCGATTCTTGGATTTTTTCCCTTTTTTCCCCTTGCGGGGGAGACAGTTGACGGAGACTGTTGGGGGGTCCTCTTTGGGGGGAATGACTGACTCCTGGTCGGAAGTCGGTGAAAGGGACCTCTCAGACGAGGCCCTCTTCAACGGGTTGGGAGTTTGGTGGCTAGGGGTCGGGGTGGGCTGACGCTGGAAGTCCTGGATTATGGGAGTTAGCATTTCCCGCAGGTGAGGGAGGTGGCTCAAGTATTCCACTAGGCCGGGAGTATTTTTAATGTATTGGGCAAGGTTAGACCCAAACGCGGCGGCGTCCATGGCGGTGAGAGAGAATGAACACAGATAGAAAATGAGAAGTGAACACAGATAAAAAAAAAAAAAAAAAAAATTAACAAGTGAGAAATAAAAAATAAAAAAATAAAACAGTTGTGCTTGAAGAGCCAAGAAAGACTCCCCCCGCCGGAGGCAGGGGGGGAGGGGGGCCTACTGCGGGAGCAGGTATCCCTAATTCGGATAGCCGCTCGTTCCCTTCCCCTTGGGACTAGGCCCAAGTGCAATGGGTCCGGGACTGCGGTTTTCCTAGGCCTGGAGGCCTAGAGAGCGAACCGGGGGCGCTCCGTCGGGGTAGTTGGCACCGTTAGGTTTCAACCGACGCAAATCGCGGGCAAAAATAGGCACTTAGTATTTTGATACAAACACTAAGAGGACTATGTTTGCAACGAGTGCAAAAACAGCAAGTTGTTTTGCACTAAAAAGGTATACGTACGTAATGCGGCGAGCGGGAACCACTCACAACACTAGCACAGCACACGCGAGAGCGCGAGAGAGGTCGCAGCTGTAAGCGGGCACGAGAACGCGTCCGCACAGCGCGGAGGTCGGTGAGAGATGAAGGAAAACGTCCGCTGCTACCGTATTTATAGCTGTTCGCTCCCCACTCACTCACGCTCCGTTGAAAGAGCGAGAGCAGCGAGAGAGAGCGAAGGAGTGGAGAAAGTTATTGCTTCCTACTCGCGCCTGCTGCGGCGTCGTTCGGCTGATATGATGATGATGATCACCAAAAAAATCAAATTCCTTAAAATTGTTGTAAATGTGAATACAACCATAATATGACATTCTTAAAATGATAAAAAAAAATATTTTGACAATAATTTGATATTTTATTACTGCTAAAAAAATCTGTGGCGTACTCACTTTTGGGGTGGCGCGTGTATGCCGTAACGGCCGTGCCGAACCATATTTATTCAGTGTGAAATTAAAATTATGGAGATAGAACTCCGGGAGTCAGGACTTTTATGGGTATTGGAAATTTCTTTCTCTTTGGAGCTTATCTTGCTTATAATTATTAATAGTTTCGGAATTAATAATAAAAAATGAAATGCCATTTTTTTCAACATAAGTTGTCAATAACTTATTTTAATTTTTAGTTTTTTGCATTCACAATGCAATTTTTATTATAGAAAAATGGAAAATGAAGTATTTAGAAAAAATCGACCCCTCTCACAATCGTCCAATCGTCCCATCGGAGCTGGTTGTGAGAGGGGTCGATTTTTTCTAAATACTTCATTTTCCATTTTTCTATTGTCAATAACTTTTGCAATTTTTCGAATATATTTTTCTAGACATCATTCCGAATACAATGAGCTATTGCTCATATTTTTAGGAGCTTTATCTCGATTTAACACGTTTTTGAACTTATTGACTGGACTATATTTTGGGGGCATGATGGAGAAGTAATCAAAATAATATATCTAGCAATTTCCACTGAAAGTAACCATTCCTTTAATTTAGTTTTTTATACTTAAAAATTGTTTGTAGTAATGTTAGGTAGGAGACATTGTTAAAAAGTATTCAAAGTTTTTTTTCAACCCTACTTTCAATGCCTATTTCAGGTGATATTTGGAAAAGACGTAGAAAAGTTTTAGTTCCTGCGTTCAGTCCGAAAATAGTGGAAAGTTTCGTGGAAGTGTTCGCGGAGCAGAGCGAGATCCTGGCTAGCCAGCTGGCTGAGCGCGCCGGCGGCGATGCCGACAAGTTCAGCGTGTGGCCCTACGTCAACACCTACACGCTGGACTCTGTCTGTCGTAAGTGACAACTGAATGATGATCATACGCTTGATTTCGTCTACGGCAACTGCAACTGCAGTCAGAGTACTAACGAATATTTTAACTGCCTACTAAAGATCTGAAAGCGAGTTATGACGTAGCGTCTGTATAAATGTCACTGTTTGTTTTTTGTTTGTACAGAAACAGCTATGGGAGTGAGAGTGAATGCTCAGAATAATCACAACACGCCATTCCTAGTGTCCTTGAACACGTCACTGAACCTGCTGTGCGAGAGGATGTTCCACCTGTGGCTGCAGCCCGAGTGGCTGTACAGGCTGTTCCCTCAGTACGCAGCGCAAGAAGATTGCATAAAACAAATTCATGGGTTTACTATGCAGGTTAGTTTAAATATATATATTAACACTAGCTTTTGCCCGCGACTTCGTTCGCGTGATTAAGATAGTTGTGCGTTTATTTTGAAAGTTACGGATTACCAATATAAGTATCAAGAAAGCTATCTACCCTCCAAAAATGGTGTCTATACCTTCAACCTAAATGGAAATTCCTACATACTGAAACACCTTGTAGCACCCTGTATAATGGGAATTTTCCAAAACGCTTTCTTAGTGCTTACCTACACCATGAAAGTTATATACCCTCCAAAAATGGTGTCACTCTCTACCTTCAGCCCTATACAAATCCCCATACAAAGTGAAACACACTGTAGCACCTTGTATAACGGGAATTTTCCAAAATCCTTTCTTAGTGCTCATCTACACCATGAAAGGTATCTACCCTCCAAAAATGGTGTCTCTACCTTGAGTCCTATACAAATCCCCATACAAACTGGAACATCCTGTAACATCCTGTATAACGGGAATTTTCTGAAACCCTTTCTTAGTGCTTATATACATTATAAAAGGAATCTACCCTCCAAAAATGGTGTCTGTACCGTAAGCCCTATACAAATCCCCATACAAACTGGAACATCCTGTAGTACCCTGTATAACGGGAATTTTCTAAAATCCTTTCTATTGGTCATCTACATCATAAAAGGTATCTACTCTCCAAAAATGGTGTCTCTACCTTCAGTCCTATACAAATCCCCATACAAACTGGAACATCCTGTAACATCCTGTAACATCCTGTATAACGGGAATTTTCTGAAACCCTTTCTTAGTGCTCATATACATTATAAAAGGAATCTACCCTCCAAAAATGGTGTCTCTACCTTCAGCCGTTAGGGCTCTACGCCTATGCCAACAATGAATCAATCAGTCAATCAATTTAGAGTTTTATATGTATAGATTAACCGTGTTTTACTTAACTCTTTCCCACCGGAGTATAGACTTTTAAAAAAATCTTATTTGATCAATTACATGATAATTTTTTTATCACTGCGGATAATTTTAGGGATAAAAAAACCAGCCGTTCGAACAAAAAAGTTCGATCGAAAAACCAGTCGAACGCTACGAGTGGTACAGACTAATAGATGTTCGTATACGAACTTAGCTGTCAAAATGAATTTGTTGACATGTGGGACAGCTTAGTTTGTTTGAAACGTACTTACTTTTCAATAGAAACCACAAACAAAATGTTTGACATACGAATTACCACACTGAAAAAATTCGAATGCCTGAGAATCATGCCCCAGGGGGCCGATTCTCAGGCAATCGAGAAAAGTTCACATTTATAAGCTCGAAATTCAAATATATCACAGTTTTTGTATTGACAGAATTTCACAATCGAAAAAGTTCGATCGAAAACCAGTCGAACGCTACGAGTGGTACAAACCAATAGATGTTTGTATACGAACTTAGCTGTCAAAATGAATTTGTTGACATGTGGGACAGATTAGTTTGTTTGAAACGTTCTAACTTTTCAATAGAAACCACAAACAAAATGTTCGACATACGAATTACCACACTGAAAAAGTTCGAATGCCTGAGAATCGGCTCCCAGGTAGATTAATTCTATTTTTTATTTTAGGTTATAAGGCGAAAGCGAGAAGAGCTTAAAATTGAAACGCAAAATCATCCAGATGTGGACTCTGCTGTTTATAGTAAGCATTTAAAATAGTTCGAATCATTAAGGAGCTGGCGAACAAATGCAGACTTGTCCGATGAACTATTCTTACAGGAGAGGTAAAAATTTGAAACAAGCAAGTAAATTCTTGCTAGAGTTCTGATTGTTTGTACATGCAAGCTTTGTACAATTTTCTTTTCATGTTTATCAAAACTGAAGAGACTTTTTTTATTTTATTGGGGCAATAAATAAATTCTGATTTTGATCTTATTTTATTACATTAACAAAATATTTTGTGTCCGCTTTTTCATTCTGGTGGATTGTCCCACGACCAGTTTTAATGCAATTATGTCTTGTATCTGAAAAAGTAAACGTAATTATGATAAACGAAACATTCTATTTAAAAGTGCATTAGTTGTACTATTGATAAAACGCGTTTTTATATTTTTAAATAGTCTGTGAAGTTTTCGACGAGTTGAAATATAACTGTCCCGCGAAATTTTGTCATCATGGCGGATCAAATTTGGGTACGAATAGTTTTGCACAGACACGTTCTATATCCCTTTCGACAAGCGCACGCGTTTTGTATCAGTCGAGCCGAGCATTCCCAGGGGAAGAACGCGCATTACCTTGCTCCGTGTTCCCGCCAAAAATGTAAGTATGTCATTTTGGTGACCAGGGGACAAAAAATTTGAGATTTTAATTATTGGTTTAACTTGGCGCAAAATCAGTTGTAATTTTTTTGTCTTATGCATGTGGAAGGGTAGTGACTAAAGCTTACTTGACACCAATATTTAGGTCCCACACCTTTCGATATCTTTTTTACTCGAGTATTTCTGTCTGGAACCTCATTCAGGTGTTCTCATTTTGGTGAATTTGGTGGCTAAAACCTTGTCATTCTGGTGGATTTTTCACCATAATGATAAGAAATGTCATCATGGTGGTTTGAATTTCATTTTGGTGTATATTTTTATCATTATGGTGGATGATTTTATCATTTTGGTGGAATTTAACTGATGTTATCCGATATTTCAATATATTTACTTTCACTACTAAATAACTAAAGTACCTAACGTTCTTATCACTAGAAACCTTTTTATAATAAAGATTCACTACATTAACTGTATCTGTCTGTACCTTTTATGTATATTTTATACAAGGTGCAAACATAATTTTTATCACAATTATTCATGATTTCACTTTAACAGTTATAAGTAAAATAGGATGTTTTGTGGTGTAAGAGGAAATATAACAGAGGCACTTAATCGTTGATATGATGTGATGATAGGTCATAGGCTGTCGTATGAATGTGTTGAAAACCGCTAAAAAAAAGAGGTTACTCATGAATTTTCATTATAAAACTGGATGCGTGAAAAAGAAAAATGGATGGAAGAAATTTGGTACTTATACTGTATGTCAAGTAACAGAACTTTGCCACTTCACCCACATATAGCATACTATATGTGGGTGAAGTGGCAAAGGTTTGTAATTTGACTTATTGTCTGTTACGCCACCATTCTCGTATTTAGTCGTTAAACTAGCGCCGCCAGTTATTAAAAATTAGTAAGTCCTAACTAAAAATTAAATTATAGAATATCTCTTTTATAAATACGAGTACCATCCAAGCAGTCCTTTGGTATTTATTAGCACTTTTAGCAAAAACGCTTCACACTGCTAAGATATTATATCAGTTGATTATATTACTAATAGGTATATCAAATCAATGTAAGCGTAAAATTCTGATTCCGGCTAATTAGATATATACAAATTAGGATGTTGAGTTTGAAAGAGATTTTTTGAGTAGTAGTGACGTTTCCTTTTCAGTGTTTTATTTACGTTAATAATAATATCTTTACACTTTTTCTTTATTTTTGGTAGAATTTTATCATTGTGGTGGATAGTTTTATTTTGGTGGATAAGTGTATCATTTTGGTGGATAGTTTTATCATTTTGGTGACATGAAAAAATAAAGTCGCTTATTTCGTTAATGATTCATAAAATTTTATTTCCATTTAATGAATATTTGTTAAGATAGCCACAGAAATAAACTTAAGGCGAGGAATCCCGACCGAAATAGGCACGCTAACACTTGCTCGGCCGCGCTCTATACACTTCGCGCGGACCCAGCGGCACCCGGCAGCGAACTGTGAACTCGCGAGCGCCCCGCGAATCGTAAATCACTTTAAATTCAATTAAAAATTAAATAATAAGAAAATTTAATTTATGACGGCCGGAATCCCTAGGCTATTCAAAGACAATTATTTTCAAATGTTTTCCATTAACTAAAATCAATTATACTGCAAGTAATATGATATTTGAATTATTATTAGACGGATGTTTGGGATTTTATTTGACACAGTAAAATATCACCAATCGAAAAAAAACGGCCGGAAGCACTAGATAAATAACTGTAAAACAACATTTATTTTTTCCAAATTTTAAGTACTTGTGATTTGCGAGTAATCCATAATTTAAAATTCCCTATTTTGGGGAATCGGCGCCTTAAGTATAGAATACCAAGAAAAATTTACAATTACAAAAGTTCACCAGAATGATAAAAAATATTGCCTTGTTGAGATTGACCCAGGTAAAAAAGTCTTGAATGGGCGGTAGGCTAATGTTGACGATTCATAAGTTCGTATTTATTATGTCGTGAATAAATAATATTTTGTTTTTAATTATTTTTTTTATTTAATTTTTTACTTAATGCGGAATCAGATCAATTTGTGTGAAGTCGACAAACCAAATTAAGTAAAAGAAATAAACAAAACACACTACACTACTGTGTACTGAGACACAGATATAATATTATGTTTTCAGATTACTACAGATTCAGATCACATTATTACAGATTCGAGCAACTATAGGATTGAGCAGAAGTCTTTCCTTGACCACCTGATTCATTTGTCGGGTAAAGAAAACGGATTTACGGACGTCGAGTTAAGGGAAGAAGTCATGACGCTCTTAATCGCCGGCACCGACACCTCTGCGGTCTCTATTGGATACACCCTTAAGATGCTTGCCAAATACCCTGAAGTTCAAAAAACGGCTTATGAAGAGTAATGAATACAATAATTAAATTTTTTAGATACCTAATCGTTGACGTAAACTACATCATCCGATGATACCATACCTTGCTTAGTAAAATTATTGCTGGCCAGTTACGAATATAAATTAAGGCAAACAGGGTTAAAAGTAAACTGGGGGCCGATTCTCACGCAATCAAGAAAAGTTCACAATTTATAAGCTCGAAATTGAAATATATTTCAAAGATATCATGAAGATAACACAGTTTGTGTATTGTCAAAATTTCACAATCGAAAAAGCTCGATCGAAAACCACTCGAACGCAACGTACCTGACCAATCGATGTTCGTATACGAGCTTAGCTGTCAAAATGAATTTGTTGAGATGTAGGACTGAGTTTGTTTGAAATGTTCTAACTTTTCAATAGAAACCACAAACAAATGTTCTTATACGAATTACCACACTGAAAAAATTCGAATGCAGGAAAATTGTGGGCCCCATCACAGCGTTACTTGCGCTCTTAACTTACAATGATATTCTGCCTTAATTAACTTACATACGTTTTACAAGGTGTTCCTTTTGATATCCCATAACTCTAGGGTTATATTCTGTACTGAGGGCCTTAGTGGAGTTTCCCCCGTTCCCATCGAGTATCTGTCACTGGATGGAGGATCAGTAACTGGCCAGGTGAGTCCCACATAACCACCGACCGCACACAGCACGCGGACGGGGTATGCGCATGATCCCCTTACAACAAAAAAGGGTTATATTATTCTATCTCCATAATATGAAATTTTCTTTTGGCTTTCCCATACAAATGCTCTGTTAACTAAGCAAGGTTTAAATGGGAAAACCAAAAAATAATCTTGTATTTCTTGTATCCTTGGACGTTTTGATTTTTTTTTTGATGGCAGAATATAACCCTAGACTTATGGAATATCAAGAGGAACACCTGGTATTTACAATGTGTACTTTCAGAATATATGATGTCTTCGGGGATTCAGATCGTAGATTGGTGACAAAAGATTTGCAACAACTGAAATATCTAGAGAGGGTCGTTAAAGAGACTCTGAGACTGTTCCCTCCAGTGCCCTTCATCAATAGAAAAGTCGAACAAAATATAAGTTTGGGTTAGTAGCCACTAGTTTTGTTATTTAGGACCTTGCTTACTTTGCTAACATGTAATTATTTAAACATATATGGAAGATATTCCAATGTGGAATAAGCTGTGCCCTTGTACAATTTCTTCTGTCTTTATCTGTGTGTACTTTAAACTATTAAATAAATAAATTATACATGTAAAAAGCTTATGAATATGCTTGTTTAGTAATTAGTTGTATAGGTACAACCAGGGACAAATTCGGTGAGCCACCTCTTACTTCTGTTCGTGTGGCTGGCGTCTCACTTCGGCGAATTTGTCCCTGAGTGTACATTTTTACAAAACACTGAACGTCCTATTGTCTTCTGCAGCATGCGGCAAGGTGTTACCAGCAGGCTCCGGGGTGGTGATCCCCATCTGGGGCATGCATCGGGACCCCGCGCACTGGGGGCCCGACGCGGAGAAGTTTGACCCCGACCGCTTCCTGCCCGAGAGGTTCCAACCCAAGCACTCCTGCAGCTACATGCCTTTCAGCCAGGGGCCCAGGAATTGTCTTGGTAATCTCGTCTATTTGTAACTTCGTGATCATGACTTTTTTAATATTGTCAGCAATTGCAAAAAGGAATGCAAAAATAAATCTGAATACAACTCGCAGGGGTGACGGCGCTTATAAATAACCAAGAGAGATTCGATTCATAGACGTGGTATGAAGTCCTGTATAATGGTATCAAAGGTTTTACAGCAGTGTTTCACGGTCAGCTGCGAATATACAAATATCAACTATATTGCATTATCAATTATATTACATTTCGTTCCTTGTTCGTTGCAAAAATAATAAAATATTATTCTCCATTTCTCTAAAATCTAAATCTAAATATCCCATCGACTGCGAAACAATCAACTCAAGTGCCTCTTCTTTATTCTATTCCCACCTACTTCCCCACCTTATCTCAAAAATTGTTTCTCTTCTTTCTTCGTCCTCACACTGTACCTTGCGAGCAATTTCAACCTTGCCTTAGATATCCCGCGTCACACTTCCGACTTCCTCTCCTATTCCTTTTCCGTACATGCCGTTCGCTTGTTGAAAGCGCTTCCGGAGGGTATCATAAAGGCTCAGACTCCGGTGTCCTTTGGTTGTCAAGTTAAAAGACATTTCCCCTCTCTTTCACCTAATGTATATTATTATATACCGTCATACCCTCCAACTTTGCCTGTTTTTTTTTCACTTTTTTGATCATTGACAAAGAATTATGGGAAATAAACAGAACCTAGGCCAATTGACTTTGACACAGGAAAAATACAACATGTCAGATCTGATAGAGTCGTTTGTACTGGCTCGATTCCGCAGGGTAGCGTCTTGGGAAGTATATTATTTCTCACTTATATTAACGATCTCCCCGGTATAATTGAAGAGGACTGCATGCTTTTCGCTGACGACGACGTCTCAGTTTTAATGCCATGTACAAACTCGATTGAATTAGAAATTAAACTAAATCAAAAAATGGTACAAATTGTAGAGTGGCTAAATAATCATAATCTCGAACTTAATTTAAAGAAAACAAAAATAATACAATTGAAGCCCTCACAAAAGACCCCATTACAAATACATTTTAAGTATAGGAAAAATGTGATAGTAAAAAACCACGAGCCCTATAAGTAGCTTTCAGGCGGGATTCGAACCCGCGTCTCCGGGAATCCGGCCCGATGCTCTGACCAACTAAGCTACCGAAAGGCTTACACGACTCGACGAATTTCGCTATCACTTGTTACGCTGTAGGCCAGCGTTGTTTCATCAATGTGAGGAAACCCTCGCACCCGAAAGAAACATTTTTACAAATGTTTAACAGTCGATTAAGATGAAACAGCCATTAAATAAGATTTTAAATTATTTTTATGCATTCACAATGCAATTTTTGTAAGTATAGGAAAAATGTGATAGTAAAAAACCACGAGCCCTATAAGTAGCTTTCAGGCGGGATTCGAACCCGCGCCTCCGGGAATCCGGCCCGATGCTCTGACCTACTAAGCTACCGAAAGGCTTACACGACTCGACGAATTTTGCTATCACTTGTTACGCTGTAGGCCAGCGTTGTTTCATCAATGTGAGGAAACCCTCGCACCCGAAAGAAACATTTTTACAAATGTTTAACAGTCGATTAAGATGAAACAGCCATTAAATAAGATTTTAAATTATTTTTATGCATTCACAATGCAATTTTTGTAAGTATAGGAAAAGTTCAGAGCATCGGGCCGGATTCCCGGAGGCGCGGGTTCGAATCCCGCCTGAAAGCTACTTATAGGGCTCGTGGTTTTTTACTATCACATTTTTCCTATACTTACAAAAATTGCATTGTGAATGCATAAAAATAATTTAAAATCTTAAATACATTTTAACTTTAAAAACACAGAGATAGAAATTGTAAGTTCAGCTACATTACTAGGAATTAATCTTGACATGAATATGACGTGGAAAAACATAAAGAATATCTAAAGAAGAAATTATCTTCCTTTATGTAAGCTTTACATCAGCTAAAACGTACTACAGATTTTGGGACCACTCTTGCCGGCTACTATGCATATGCTTACTCCAGAATGGCTTACGGTGTAGGTAATTATATGGGGAAATTTTTGTGATGTTGATGACATATTTATCTTACTAAAGAAGTGTGTTATGATACTAGCAAACATTGACCAAATGACTCCATGTAGATGGTTTTTTAGAAAATACAAAATCCTAACCCTGACATGCATATATATTCTAGAATTTGTGATAAAACATTGCGAGTTGTTTTCTTTAATGTAAAATATTAATAAAAGAAATAATAGATCCATACTAATATTATAATTGTGAAAGTGTGTTTGTTTGTTTATTTGTTTGTTTGTTTGTTTGTTTGTTTGTCCGTCTTTCACGTCAAAACGGAGCAACGGATCGACGTGATTTTCGGTATGGAGATAATTTGAGAGCTGGAGAGTAACATTGGCTACTTTTTATCCAGGAAAATTATAAAATAAAAATGGTAATTTTGTATAGAAAACCGTTAAACTGTCATACTTCACACAACTGTCATTTCTTAGCCGCTTCCAAAGAGAAGGTATGTCAAAGAGTATGTATAGTCCGTTCGGTTAGATAGTGTCGGTACACCCGCACGGCATTGTGGCAGAGCGACACTATCTAAGCGAATGGACTTTAATCACTGACATTTTTGCCGCTTAGGATTTCTTTTTTTTAATAAGTGACATTGTGTCAGGCAGTTGATACGAAGTTCGTGTCCAATAAAATTTATATGGCAAAACAACGTTTGCCGGGTCAGCTAGTACCTGAATAAATTAGCAAAACCGTTTACAAAAATGCAATTAATATCATCTAGTCCACACCATATGGTTATTAAAATATATAATCATATTCCACACAGTCTCAAAAATATAGAAAAACCAACTTTATTTATCAAACAGCTCAAAAAATTCCTCATAAACGAATGCTATAATGCTATCGGAGAATTCTTTAATGGCAAATTTAGTTAAACTATTTTGAAAATTATGTTTATACCTTTAATTGCATATAGGTACTTAAATGACATTTTTATATAAAATTAAACATGAGTTTTCATAAAAAATATCAGAAATGGAACGTTGATCTCGAGCTCGAGAAATAATATTGAACTCAATTTATTCTTATTGCAGGTTACCAGTATGCGTTGATGGCCATAAAAACAGCCCTGACAACCGTCCTGAGGAAATTTACAGTGGTGCCCGATCCAGAGAGGAGTGCCATTCCATACATTAGGGTTAAGTTGGATATTATGATGAAAGACGTAGACAATTATGAAATTGGTTTACAGTTAAGGAAACCATATGCAAATAATGATGTTCCAGTTGCATAGTGGTATTATATTATTGTTAATATAAAATAATACGATTACGATCAATACGTTGATCAAGTAAATTTTTTAATTTAGTAATATGTTGCCAGTGGATAGGCTATTACGATCAAATTCAATACATTAATCAAGCCAAAAAGGCGCAGGGCTGCTGGAAAATTGGATTAAATACCTGATATCTTATTTGTTGTTGACTTTAATCTTATTTGTGGTGCTTTTAGTTGTAATACATTTATAAAGAATTATAAGAACCTACTAAAATGTGGGTTTAATCATTCGAGGCAATGTAATTGCTTCCCGTACAAGGCTTGTATAGTGCTTTTCTCAAGAAATGCGAGGAAATAAAAAACTGATTAACTAGGTAAATAAAATTTAATAAAATCTATGTAATTCATATTAAAATTTATACTTTGTATTCCTTGACATCGGTATTGTGTTTTATTTGAATAGTACATTTAAGCATCGAATAAATCGCCCATAATGTAGACGGTCGCTTGGATTTAGCTAGATCATTAAAATACGCCTACAACACAGATTCCGAAAACGTATGCGCCTTTTCATTTTTTCAAATTAGGTTTTGATATAATATCTTTCTTTTAATTTTGCTGGCAGTAAGTTTTCTGTTATTAATTTTGCTTCTGCTCTCAAATTTGGTGGAGTACATTCAATGTCTGTATCTCTGTTCAGTGTCTCTGTTCAATGTCTGTATGTCTGTATCATGAGAATGTTCTGGCCCTGACGGCATTCATCCCATCTTTATAAAAAAATGTTTATCTGATTTAGCTTCCCCCATCACCTTGCTTTTTACCAAATCACTTGCGGAAGGCTGTGTTCCTGATATATGGAAACAGGCATGGATCACCCCGATCCCAAAAGGTGAAGTCAGTCAGGATATTGAAAAATACCGGCCTATATCCAGGCTCAGTTAATTCCCCAAAATACTCGAGAAAATGTTTACAGAACAACTATTCGAGGTGGTTGGTAATCATATTATCAACTAGCTTTTCGCCCGCGTGGACTACACGACGTTATCCCGCGGGAATGTGATATTTTTCTGGAATAAAAAGTAGCCTATATTCTTCTCCAGACTACGAAGTATCTGTGTTATAAATTTCAGCCAAATCCGTTCAGCCGTTTTGGCGTGATTGAGTAACAAACATTCAAACATCCAAACATCGAAACTTTCACATTTATAATATTTAGTAGGATAGTAGGGATGAACAGCATGGTTTCTTTAGAGGTCGCTGCGTTGACACTAATTAATTAATTTTCACTGAAGATATTCTTGATACTATTGGGTAACTCATGTCAGGTAGACGCTGTTTATGCCGACTTTGCCAAGTCATTACGCATTACTGCAAAAATTTGGCACTTCAGAATACATGGGGAATTGTTTCGCTGGTGATTTTGAAAATTACAATGACTCTAAGGCGTAATAACATGCAACTTCTTGAAAACAAACGCGACTGTATCAATTCGGTTCTATTAGATAAAACCATACACAATCACCTCGACGTCTCTACTTGATAGGGTTTACTTCAGGGTACCACGTGAGCGTAAAAAGAATTGTTTCATATTAAACCTAGCAGAACTAATTATGTTGCCAATGTGTTTACAAAGCGGGCTTGTAAGTAGTATAACAATTGTGAAATATTAAAGGACACGGATATATTTTATTGTAAGATTCATTCTTTGAAAAAGGTATTTAGAAACAATTTCAGTTGAGCAAAGACAACTTTAAAAAAAAGGATAATTCGGCCATTAAGCTATAAATTGTTGTTTTCTTGTTTGTTCCTAAAGTACGTTTTATTTGTAATGGCCGTAAACTTTAGCATATTTTCATATATATTTTCCTTTTACTTGGACATGTATTGCATGAATTAATCTTATAGGAAACTATAGGTTTTTTTTGTAAAATGTTACCTGCCTGATTTTTTTTGTATGTGACCGTTTGTTCTTTAAATAAAATAAAAAAATAATAAGTAATAATAATGGTAATGACAATATTATAAATAATCGTAGGTCGCAAGTATGACACTACGACCCCTGAAAAAACCGAGCTGTCGTGATGGTAAATTGCGTGTTTGACAGAACAATAGGTGAAGCTTAAAAAAAACAACAGTCTTCAATTTTATTTATCAAATACCTGAACATCATTTTTAGATTGGTTTTTAATAATTTTTTTTCGGGATTTTCTCGTTCCAGCCTAATTCATCATCATCATCATGTCAGCCGAACGACGCCCACTGCTGGGCATAGGCCTCCCCCAAGGATCTCCACAACGATCGGTCCTGCGCTGCCCGCATCCAGCGGCTTCCCGCGACCTTGACCAGATCGTCGGTCCACTTTGTAGGGGGCCTGCCCACGGAACGTCGTCCGGTACGCGGTCGCCATTCGAGAACCTTTCCGCCCCAACGGCCATCAGTTCTCCGCGCTATGTGTCCCGCCCACTGCCACTTCAATGATGCAATCCTTCGAGCGATGTCGGTCGTTTTAGTTCTCCTGCGGATCTCATCATTTCTGATTCGATCGAGCAGGGAAATACCAAGCATCGCTCTCTCCATTGCTCGCTGGGTGACTTTGAGCCTTCTCATGAGACCCATAGTAAAAGACCACGTCTCACTTCCATAGGTCATTACTGGCAACACACACTGGCCAAAGACTTTCGTCTTGAGACATTGAGGTATTTCGGACGCGAATATATGCTGGAGCTTCCCAAACGCTGCCCATCCGAGCTGGATTCGACGAGAGATCTCTTTCTCAAAGTTGGACTTGCCTAACTGGACCGTCTGTCCTAGGTAAACATAGTGGTCAACAACTTCAAGTGTAATGTTCCCAACATTAACTGGACTAGCCTAATTCGTTAATCCATATTTCTTGTATCAATAGTTTGAGTGTAATTATAACAGGTTGCTAGGCAATTTGTAGAAATCACACTCTCAGGCACCCGCGTAGCGCAGTTTTATAGGTGTAAGAGGTCGTGCGTAGATGCTATCTACGCGCTTCTTGCCCAGCATGATATACACAATATACCTACACAAGATTAAAAGTATTTTTATCTACACTCATGTTATAATTTTCGAATTATGAACTCATGCCTAAACGTATACTGATACACTTTATGCCATAGTCAACTTTAAAAAATAAAGCTGCTGTATCCGGGTGTTTCATAATGACTATTATGCAACACCCGGATACAGCTGTCACTCATTATAAAACACTTATATTTTTTAAATTTACAGTCTCCATGGCAACCGTAGGATTTACCGGCCCTGACTTCCAACTTTTTCAAGCTCTTCTTTAGCCGGCAACAATCAGAAACGTTTTTAAAATTAGAATTTTGAATTTAGAAGGAATAGACCGTATAGACTCCTATGAGTGGGGTTTGGCACCAATTCACATTTTATAATTAATATTGATTTGCTTTATTTTTGAAATATATAATAAATGTAATGAGTGTAGATAAAGTAGTGTATGAGACTGCACATAACTCGGTATTAAAACACTCGTCGAATACTATTAAAAAACTCGCCAAGGCTCGTTTTTTAAACTCCCACTCGTGTTTTAATACCCCTCCTTATGCGACAGTCACATAAACTACTATTATATCATTAGTTTTAATATGTAAACTTCCCCTAATGTATTTTAATTTGAGAAATAAATAAATCTAGATGGTAAAAAAACTGCTGGCAACTGAAATAAACCCGTGTAATACCCGTATATCTGGTTCCGTATCGAATAAAACCCGGGTTTCTCAAATAAGGAACCGAGACCGGTTTTGCATGCCCTAGTTGAAAGACATAATCAACAAGAGAAAAAAATCTTTCCGTGTTCTGTGGACATAATCATCGTAATGCTCAATTCTTAAACGCATAATTTTCATAACGCATACTTTGTTCGTTTGACATGATGATGATGATACTTTGTTTGTCCGAAATTGGCAATGCATAATAATTATCCAAAGGCATAACTTTTAAATGTCATAATACTTAAAAGCATAATATTCAAAATGCATAAATTTAACGGGATAACATGTTTATTTATGATTGAAAATGAAATATTAGAAAAATCGACCCATCCTCCAAGTAGCTCCGCCGGGAATCGAACCCGGGACCTCTCACTGAATTTTGAATTTTGAATTTTGATAAAGATGAAATAATTGCTATTTCAAATTATATTTACTTTTTTGCATTCAAAATGCAATTTTTATTATTGAAAATGAAATAGAAAAAAACGATCCATCCTCGAAGTAGCTCCGCCGGGAACCGAACACATTTTAAGACAAGCAGATAAGAGCAGACCCATTCCCACTGGCAGCACCCGTTCACGAGCATGACGCATACATACATAGAGGCCACTCTTTATATGATTCTTAAATTCTAGAAGTGGTAAATCCAAGATATCACCTGGGATTTTGTTTTATATGTGTATACGTTGACCAACGAAAGATCCGTGCACCTTTTCTAAACGGTACCGAGACATTACAAGCTTGTTGCTATTTCTTGTATGACGATTATGAAAATCACCATGTTTAGTATACATGTTAATATTGCGAAGTTCAAAAATAATGCAATTTTAAATTGAGATGCACCTTGAACTTGTCTCTAAGCTAACTGATTCTTAAATCGCTTCAAAATTACATTTTACAACTTTACTAGTGTCATTTAAATGATAATTAATTCGCATTCGTCGATCGCATTCGCAGATGACATCAAGATTTATAAGGAAATAAGTAACGAAACCGATTCTCTCTTACGTCAAGAGGACCTGAGTACGTTTGAAAAAAATCGATACAAATAAACTTGAACTTAATACTAGTAAGTATCATTCTATGGTTTTTTCACGTACGCACAGTGAAATAACATATACCTACATATCGACTTAAAAGCCAAACTCTTAATGGCGTTAACCAGATGCGAGATCTCGGGGTAATCCAAGACTCCAAGGTACCTACTATTCGATCAAAATGTGATACACATTGCTAAAAAAGCGTCAAAAACTTTGAGCTTAGATCTTGTGCACAATTTAAAAAAGCCAAAACTATTAAAATCTTGTACTAATCACTAGTTCGAAGTATCTTGGAGTACTTATAACTCTCAGGTCTGGAATCTTCATTACTCTGTTTATATCAATCAACTGGAATCAGTTTAAAAAATATTTCTCAAGTACCTAGAATATAAAACCAGGGTGCCTAACATCAACTCTTAAGGATTTGTTTAGGACCTAAACTGATCTGCCGGCCTAGCATGAGCGGCTTATAACGGGCGATATGATATGGTACGGCAAGTTGTCTTGCTTACTCCACTAAGGTGTAGGCAAGACGGCATGCCGTACCATATCATATCGCGCGTTATAAGCCGCTCATGCTAGGCCGGCTGCTTCGCTTATTCGCACCACGACACAGCTTAATATCAACATGAACTCTTATTTGACTTATAACTCGGCCAAGCTAACATGACACCTGCAGGTTATACCCGTCCCTCTCACTCTCCGGGCAAGACAATCGAGTAAAAGAGACGTGTAGAAGAAATAAGGACACAAATCGTTCGGTCATTAACATTCAGCAATTCATTTGCGATCCAGTTTTTTGAAGGTCATAGTAGGTACGAAAGAAAGCAATTCATTTTTCATGTGTCATATTCTGAAAGTAACTCCTAACTTGCCTAAAATGCGGGTTGAAAGTGGTATGTGGCAGCCCTAGGGCTGTTATGAAATTTAAAAAAGGAATAGGAGGGGTCATGCACAGCCTTCTCTATCGTCTTCGATAGAGATGGCCATGAAGTTTGACTTAATACTTTGAGGTAACTGGAGCTCTCACTCTGAATAAAAAAGTGAACACCAGGAAATTTGACATTTAGTATGTAGTGGCAGGTAGTGGCTGTCAGTTGTCTCATATGGACATACGTATTTTTTTAAAGTGTAGGTGAGACGGAAGACAGCCCCAGAGAAATTTGTGGTCACAAAAAATTGTTCGTACTGCACTCTCCAGTTACCTCAGTATTAAGTCGAGCTTCATGGAGATGCCTGTTGATGCGCTATGGTTAGCGTGTTAAAAAAAAACACGCTAGTTTCACATTTTGGCCACCGGCACAGCAAAGTTTGTGGCACTGTAATAGCATCTAGACACGTTCCGATCCGACAGCCGATTTGGTCTGCTCCCAGACCAAATCTGGCTACAAACGTTCCGATTTGGTTTGGAAGCAGCAGACCGAATCGGAGGTCGGATAGAAACGTGTGTAGAGTCTTTAAGTATCTCTTTGGACATTTATTTACCAAAGGTATGCAGGCAAAGGCACGGAAGCCTATACAGCCATGTTTTGCTATTATATAAAATAATTAATATCGTAGAATTATTATTTTAATATCTATAACATTGTTTTTTAAAGAATGCGTTTTTAGAAACGGATCAAACCAAATAAGTTATTTGTAAATAAAAAATCAGGCTATTAATTTCATGGAATTGCATAGAGTACGGGTCAAACACCAAACAAGACTGTATGGACTTAGTTTCCCTTGCCTTCCCTAAAAAGTTATAGTCTTTCGAAAATTCCGCGGCCATAGGAAAAATATTTTTTTAATTATTTCTGTTTATTTTTACTTTCCTCATGTTAAAAAGTGAAAAGTAGAGTGTTTACTTCGGGCGTATGGACCCATACCATAACAGTCTCGAACTATCGGCGCCCTCACATCGTTCGTGCGCCAAAACACTCGACTGCTATGGGTGCCATGCCATACATCCCTTGCTAAACAATCTACTATTTGGAACCTATTTTGGATCGCGCTAGTTTTGAATCGCTGTCTTAAAGTTGATGGTAGGCACCCTGAGTTTATGATAGTTCATATAAGGATCGATGCATTAGACACCACCTGCTTTGCTTCCCCTCAAGATTTGTAGAAATATTTCAGACTTGGCTTATTTGTCCAAAATATTAAAGGGCAGTGTAGACTCGAGCGAACTGTTAGAACACATAAAGTTTGTGGTACTTACCTCGCAGTTCCACCACGCGTAATAAGTTGTTGAAGTTACATGTAGGTACCACGAGTGCGTACGAATTATCGACAGAATAGCTATCTGAATCGTTCGTGTCGGTTGTTCAACTCATTGAGCGATCAAACTGATATCGATCTAGATTCGAATAGTACTGCATCACTGAAACGAGCACTAGCAGTGAAATTACTAAGGAAATACTAACGTGGATAGTTTAGTTAGGTGTTATTATGTTATATTATTTGTATGTTTTGATGATTGTTGTTTTCTGAATAGTTAAGTGAGCCTATTTGCTAAATGTTTAACATTCCTGATGTCAAAGCATGTTCGTAATGGAAAAAAACGCATCTACAGTCCACATGTAAAAACTGACTAACCATATTTTATAGAAACATGTGTATTTAGTAGCTGTAAGTTTTCCAAGAAATAAAATACAATAAAAATAAATAATAGTAGGTAAAGTTTTATAAAATTCACCTTCAACAATTAACATTTTGTTATTTTTTTTATTTAAATTATAAATGAAAGCTGATAGGTAAGTCTTTAGCCTGTTTTGATTGTCAGTCAAAACGTCGATCAACGGTGTTATTGATCGAAGCGTGTGGAAAAAATTATAGACAATTTAAAATTGTTTACTTAACCCTAGAACCCTACCCGGGGTGCTGGAGCACCCCAGAGCAGTTTGTTTTATTAACTACTTCTCTAATTCCAAGAACCCTACCCGGGGTGCTGGAGCACCCCAGAGCAGTTTGTTTTATTAACTACTTCTCTAATTCCAATGTATAGTGCTTTGAGTATTCAAAACGTATAGTGTCACGTTCTCACGTTTCGTTTTTTACATTATCGTTTCACGTTGTTTTAAGTCTAAGTAAAAATTTATTTCAGAATGATTATTAAATATTTTTATTTTATTTCAATGTTGCCTATTCTGTTAGGGACTTTTTTTTGTAGATTGGCAGACATGACATATGCTCAGATTTCTTAGTGGTATAATTGCTGGCAGGTTTCAACATTAATTTCAGGTATAAAAACAATAAAATATCTCTTAATTTAGTATTTAAAAAAGTCCGGAGCGCGGCGATTTTCGTTCAAGATGCGGCATTCTAAATTTTGACGTTTTGTTGAAAATAAGTGAGCAAAAATGGTTTCAGGTTATGCCAATGTTTGTATCGTAATCATGGGGGGGTAACTTCCATACATTCTACCTAGTATAATAGTTTTCATAGCGACCAGAGCCCGCCCCCAGGTGGCGCTAAAACCATACACAGTTTGGCTGGGTTGCACCATCTTGAATAACCTTAACTTTAACAGATACTAACTTATATAACTCGATGACAGCGTCGCTGTCATCTATAGCGTAACCTAGGTAACAATGTAATAACCCTGTTCACGCCGCGCGTGATTCATTCATTCACGTTCATTCGTGGGTGCGCCGCCAACCACCGTCCGCGCAACTCGCGCTCAGTGGGCCGTAGGCAGCCGTGAGGCAAGTTTGTGTGTTTCTGTAACGACGTGCCGCGCCAGTTACCTACCCGTATCGTGACCGAGATCTCGAGCGTTTTGCACCTAGGAGCGCCCGGTCCGGGTACGGACTTGTGACCCGTGTGTGTTCGCTTTGAAAAGCGCCGGGAAAGTTTTAGCTGCCTATTAGGGCATTGTGTAGTTATAAGGGTGTTAGCTGTAAGAGTTTCCCATCGGGGGTTGTGTGGAGATCGTTTTGCCAGGCGCGCGCCGGCGAGACAACGTTCAGCCCCCCTGGATTACGGACACTATTTTCTAGTAAGGTAGGACTAGCTTAATTTACTTAATTTTGCATGAGAAACCTTCGTTTCAATAAACTGTGGAACACAGTAGATGTGGTCATCACAATTGTGCGTGATCATAGTTTTTGGTAGCAGAGCGTACCTAGTTGATATAATTAGTTAATTTTCATATTAAAATTAACTAGGTACATAAAATTTCATAGTAAAAATAAAAAGCGTACCTAAAAAGCGTACCTAAAAATTATTTTTTTTTGTTGAAATCTCGAGGGTATCCCGAGACGATTTGAAGTACTAAGAAATTGTTCTAGTAAATTCTCGAAGCGAATGTTTCTCACTTGGTGGATCCGATAATAGATAGACACTTATATAATTGTTGTCACATACTAGTGATTTGATACGAGTTTACTCGCCTAGATGTGTATATTTTTTTTTGTGTGTCCGGATTTATTTGACGAATAGTTTCGTTCGAAAGTGTGTTTATTAGTACCACATACTAGTGTTTGTTCCGAGTCCGCTTGCCTAGTTAAAAAAGTGGAACTAGTTTTAATTATTAGTAGTATTAAATTACGAGTATTATTATTAAAAATAGTTTTGTTTTTGTTTGTTGATAACGGTTTAGTAGTTGATTTGCGAGGTTGACTTGGCCGTGCCGTTATGCCATACCGTTAATCCTATACGTTTTGTTTATACCGTTATATTGTTAGCCCTTGAAATTGGTAAGTTGCTAATAATTTATGAAAATAGTAGGGTCCGTGTATGTCGTCCGAATTTTAATTGTGTTTTATATTATCGTGACGCGACCTATTTCTATTGTTTTTTTTTGTTGATGTTTGCCACTTTTATATTTCTTTGTTTGCTTTGTTTATTAAACGGATTATAAATGGCTCCTACGAATCCGACCGCCGTATCCAGGGCTGGCATCCAAGGAGCTTTGCGTTGGCTTGCTTGTGCGGTCACATTAATAGACCGAGCCGACCGGGTAGGCGCGTTGCTAGCTCGGTATGGCGGGCTGGCAGCTCGGCTGCAAGACCTGGAGCGCCACGCCATGGAGTGTCGCGCGTATTATATGGAGAACCCCCCCGCTGATGATGCCGTGTCGGAACAGCTGGAGCAGGATGTAGCCCAGGCCTGTGAGCTGGCTGACCAGTTCACGGAGGCGGCTGAGAGGGCCCTGGCTGTTCGGAAGGGGGAGCCGGTTTTGAGCGGGGAGGTCAAACCTACCCCGACGGCGTTGCTAGGCCGATTGCCTACTTTGGAGATTCCCACTTTTAATGGGGATCTGTCAGCCTGGATGGGCTTCATTAACCTGTTTGACAGTTTGGTGGATTCACGACGGGACTTATCCCCTAGTGAGAAGTTGGCCTATTTGCGCTCCTCCCTGCGAGGAGAGGCCAGCGCGGTAGTCCAGCACCTGCTCATCAGCGACGACAACTACCAGGTGGCTCGCCAGCTTCTGGTTAGCAGGTACCAGAATGTCCGGTTACTGGCGGACACCCACGTGGCCACGATTTTGGCCCTCCCGCGGATCACGCGGGTACACCTGTTACGGAGGGAGTTGCTGAACCCGCTACTGTCAGCGGTCAACTCCCTAAGGCGATTGGACCTGCCGGTGGATCAGTGGTCCTTTATACTGCTGCACATAGTCCTCGCCAAATTGCCCGCTGAAATGAAGGGGCGTTTCGAGCAGAGGTACGGAGGCGACAGCGCCTCGTATCTCCCGCCCCTCGCGGACCTCCTTCGTTTTTTGGAGGACGAATGTAGGGTGACGGACCACCTGGAGCCCGCCCCGGTTCCAGGTGTTGGTCGTATGGTGGCGGCGAGGGAACAGCCCCGTCGCCCGACCAATCGCTATGCTGCCTTCCAGCAGTCCCCTCCCCCCGCACCGAGTGAGCGGTGCAGGTATTGCAGGGGAGATAGGCACATGGTGCACGAATGTGCCAAATTTAGAGGCCTCCGCCCAGAGGGACGGAGGGCCGTTGCTAGACAGCGCCAATGGTGCTATAGGTGTTTGGGGGGACACATGCAGTCGGCGTGTCCCCAGACCGAGGATTGTCGTCTTTGCGGAGGGAGGCATCACCCCCTCCTTTGTTTGGACCGCAAGGACGCCGGGAGCGACCGGGGTTCGAATTCCTCGCGCACGGGCGGGGGCCCGGCAGCCCGGAACCGGTCTCCTAGAGATTCGGCGGGGCTTAGCCCCCCCGTTCAGTCCCCCCCGGAGAGGGGGAACTATAGGAGAGACGCCCCCGCCACGGGCGGGGGTAGGGGGGTACCACAAGAGTACGCCACGGTGGCGATGGGCACGGGCCCTAATTGCTACTCCCCCCCCCTAATGGAGAGGCCTCGATTGGGGTACTATGTACCGAGGCACGCCCCACACGGGTATTACCCTGCACCTAGGAGTGCTGTTGGTCGGGGCCAGTATGTACCCGATTGGGACCCGCTCGCCCGGTACGAGCGTCCCACATTTGGCGCGCCGACTCAGGCGCGAGGGGGACAAGTACCCCCCCAAAATTTTTAATGGCGCCCCTGTCGAACCCAACCACCCCTCCGGAGCTTGTGCTGTTGCCAACAGCCTCCGTGAATGTTTGGGGACCTAAGGGCAATGTTGTCACGGTGCGTGCCCTTTTGGACTCAGGTGCCCAGGGGTGCATAATGTCCAGGTGGCTTGTCCGACAGCTGGGTCTTTTGCTTGTGCCGCATCACGAAGCGGTACGGGGGGTGGGAGACTCGCGGATCCCTGATCCGATTGGTCGAGTTGAGTTCTCCTTCTCCCCCCACTTCACGCCAAGGCCGAAGATCGGTGCTTCGGCGATAGTCTTTGATAAGGTGGTTGGACCACTCCCGCAAGTGCGAGTGCCGCCATCCACGATTGAGCTGACGTCTGGACTGGCTTTGGCTGATCCTTCCTTCCACCGACCGGGCCCAATACACTTGTTGATTGGTGCGGATGTCCTCGGTCGTGTACTGTGTGGAAGCAAGCGAGTTTTGCAGACAGCCGATCTTGTCGCCTTGTCCTCGTCGCTGGGTCATGTGGTGATGGGAAAGGTACCACAGACACCAGAGACCCCGTCGGTAGACCGCCAGACCATTGTCGGTTCTACTTTGTCCGACGTTCTCCAAAAGTTTTGGGAGGTGGAGGAACCTCCCACTGCCAAGCGGTTGGATCCGTTAGCCGAGGAGTGCGAATGATTCTACCAGAACAACACTGGGCGCCTCCTCTCGGGTCGCTTGATTACCCGCTTGCCCTTCTTGGCGGTACGCCCTCCTTTAGGGAGCTCCCGACCGATGGCCGAGAAGAGATTGTTGTCCATGGAGCGTAGGATGGCCAGGGATCCCGCATTCAAGGAGAAGTATATAGACTGCATGCGGGAGTATTTGGACCTTGGGCACATGTCCATCTCGCAGTTGGACTGGCGTAATGTGGAACATTACTTCCTGCCACACCACGCTGTTTTGAAGACTTCCAATGGGAAGATCCGCGTGGTCTTTGATGGTTCAGCGCCCACGTCAACCGGAGTGTCGTTGAATCAGTGTCTGCATGCGGGGCCGAAGTTGCATCACGATGTCTGTGATGTTTTGACCAACTTCCGCCGGCACGCTGTCGTCTTTGTGGCCGATATCCGCATGATGTTCAGACAGACCGTGATTCACCCGGAGGATAGACGATACCAGCTCATCCTTTGGCGTGAGGATCCCCAGGATCCGATGTTGGCTTACGAGCTGAACACCAACACTTATGGTTTGCGGTCGAGCCCCTTTATGGCGATCCGTTCGCTTTTGGAGCTCGCAGAGCGCGAACGGCTACGCTATCCCCGGGCATCTGCTCTTATTGAGGGGGGGGCCTTATTTGTCGACGATATCTGCACGGGGGCCTCGAGCTTAGATGAGGCTCTCGTCTTACGTGATGAGCTGATTGCGCTCTTGAGGGCTGGTGGCTATGAGTTGCGGAAGTGGCTGTCTAACTCACCGGACCTATTGGCAGATTTGCCTAAGGACCACCAGCAAGAGCCGCTCCTCTTTGAAAATCCGGAGACTCCAGACATGCTGTCTGTTTTGGGAGTCCAGTATCGACCAGTCCCGGATTTGTTCACATATAGATTGGAACTGCCAGACCCAAACGTCTGGACTAAACGCACGGTGCTGTCTACTGTAGCCCGTACCTTTGATCCGAACGGTTGGCTCAGCCCTGTAGTGTTTTCGATGAAGTGCTTCCTACAGGAGCTCTGGGCTGCGGAATTGTCATGGGATGAGCCCCTCTCTGGTAGCCTCCTACGAGAGTGGGTGAGGTTCGTGTCATCCCTACCCGACGTCAATCGGGTTTGTATACCGAGGCAAATGCTGCCTTCGGGAAAGTTTAAAGCCTCCCTGCACGGCTTTTGTGACGCGTCCGAAAGCGGATACGCGGCAGCCGTTTACATCCGAACGGTGGATGCAGCAGGCGTTGTCGCCGTACACTTAGTTACGGCCAAGAGTAAGGTCGCCCCCCTTCGGACTAGGCTAACCATTCCGAAGTTGGAGTTGTCCGGCGCCACTCTCTTAGTACGGCTACTCAATCATGTTGCCGACACCTTGGGAAACGGTGTCGACTTGGAGTCGATATTTGCGTGGTCTGACAGCCAGGTCGTCCTTTGTTGGCTGAAGAGTTCAGTCCACACCCTTGAGGTTTTTGTGGCCAACCGGGTCTCACAAATTCAGACTTCAAAGGCCCCGTTGATTTGGCGCCACGTACCGGGCGAATTGAACCCCGCAGATTGTGCCTCCCGCGGCTGCGAGGCGCCTGAGTTAGTGGACCACCACCTATGGTGGAGTCCATCATGGTTGTTACGGCCTGAGCGCTCATGGCCTGCCACCCCGGCTGTGGCCAGAGTCCCAGACCTAGGCATGCGTGTTCACGCCGTGGAGACGGTGGCGGCTCCGCAGATGGAGTTTTTGTTAGACCGCTACAGTTCTCTTGATAAGTTGCTCGGCGTGACTGCTTGGATGAGGCGCTTTGTGCGAAATTGTCGCCAGCCTCAGGAGAAATCGTTGTCTCCGGTCCTCGCCCCACAAGAGCGGCAAGACGCTCTTTCGCATTGGTTGCGAGTGACGCAACAGCGAGAGTTTGAACCGGAGCTGAAAGCCCTGCGCTCAAGTAAGCCCAAGCTGAAGGGACCCTTGGTGCGGTTGAATCCTTTCTTGGACAGTACCGGATTGCTGCGTGTCGGAGGTAGGCTCAGACATGCCAACCTGCCGTACGGATCACGCCACCCTTTGTTGCTCCCCAAGGATGGACCGTTAGTTAGACTGTTGATTACAGACCGACATGTAAAGAATGCTCATGCCGGTTGTAATGCTTTGACCGCGCTCCTCCAACGAGAGTTCTGGATTTTGTCAGCGCGGAGAATAATCCGATCCGTTATTTTTCGTTGTCTCCCGTGTTATCGTTTGCGCGCCGATACGATGCAGCCCCAGATGGGTGATTTGCCTGCCGATCGAGTGAACGAATCGATGCCCTTTTCAGGAGTTGGAACGGATTTTGCGGGGCCATTTACCGTTAAGACATCGCGGCTTCGTAATGCTAGAACGGAAAAGGCTTACTTGTGTGTATTTGTTTGTTTGGCCACTAAAGCGGTCCACCTGGAGGTGGTTAGTGCCCTCACCACAGAAGCCTTTGTAGCCACGTTGAATCGTTTTGTGTCTCGCCGCGGAATGCCGTCGTTAATTAGGTCCGATTGTGGAACCAATTTCAAGGGCACCGATAGGTATTTAAAGGAAGTTTGTGAATTTTTGGATAGGAATAATTTTGAGATCGGATCCACACTCTCTCGCAGAGGGGTACGATGGCAGTACTCCCCGCCATCCTGCCCCCACTGGGGAGGGATTTTTGAAGCAACTGTAAAGGCCGCTAAAACTCACCTTCGTCGCGTTATTGGGGAGACGGTCCTCACGTTTGAGGAACTCGCGACCGTATTTTGTAAGGTTGAGGCGGTCCTCAACTCGCGTCCGTTGTGTCCGTTGTCTTCGGACGCGAATGATTTAGAGGCCCTTACGCCGGGCCATTTTTTGATTGGCAGACCGCTTAACGCCTTGCCGGAATATCCTTATTCCGAAGTGCCCTCCGGACGGCTCTCGCGATTTGAATTGCTCCAGCAGCTTACGCAGAGTTTTTGGCGCCGTTGGCATCTGGAGTATTTGCACATTTTGCAGCAACGCGTTAAGTGGTCGGATAGGACGACCCCACCCAAGACTGGAGACCTCGTGTTGGTAAAGGATCCAAACCTGCCGCCCCTCCGCTGGCGTTTAGGACGCATTGTTCAGCTTCATCCGGGGTCGGATGGTGTGCCCAGGTTTGCCGAGGTCCTGGTGGGGGACTCTGTTTTGAAGCGAGCGATCGCTACCCTCTCTCGCCTGCCCTTAGATTGAATTGGCGGACAGTTTGCTACTGTCCGGGACGGGGGGATGTTCACGCCGCGCGTGATTCATTCATTCACGTTCATTCGTGGGTGCGCCGCCAACCACCGTCCGCGCAACTCGCGCTCAGTGGGCCGTAGGCAGCCGTGAGGCAAGTTTGTGTGTTTCTGTAACGACGTGCCGCGCCAGTTACCTACCCGTATCGTGACCGAGATCTCGAGCGTTTTGCACCTAGGAGCGCCCGGTCCGGGTACGGACTTGTGACCCGTGTGTGTTCGCTTTGAAAAGCGCCGGGAAAGTTTTAGCTGCCTATTAGGGCATTGTGTAGTTATAAGGGTGTTAGCTGTAAGAGTTTCCCATCGGGGGTTGTGTGGAGATCGTTTTGCCAGGCGCGCGCCGGCGAGACAACGTTCAGCCCCCCTGGATTACGGACACTATTTTCTAGTAAGGTAGGACTAGCTTAATTTACTTAATTTTGCATGAGAAACCTTCGTTTCAATAAACTGTGGAACACAGTAGATGTGGTCATCACAATTGTGCGTGATCAAACCCATAGTTCTACATTTCGCCACTGACTCAAAATAGGTTTGTGTCTGTTATAGTTCCGGTTAAAGTAAGATGGTGCAACCCACCCTTAACTCTGTGAGCTAAACCATAAAAAAGAAGCATGACATTTTGTCAAATAACGTCAAATGAAGTCTCGAAATTTTTATGTTTATCTTGTAAATAATACCTATATTTTTGGAAAAGCAGTGCGTTAAGTTGTAAACATAATGAATCCAAGTGTGTTGTTGTTTTGTTGAATCAATGTGATACTCATTATTATCCTTCGAACATATAATGATCGAAGTTATTATCGTTTGGTTTATATTTTGCATTAGAAGTTTAAATGTTAAAAGAAAATAAATTCTTAATTTCTAAGTATGTTGTTTTATTTAATTGTTATCCCACTATAGTTAGTGATTTCTTTATGACATAATTTCATTCATTTCTAGCTTTAAAGTTTTGTAGACACCACAGGGCTTGTATTCCACAAAATAACTAACAAAATCATAGTTATTTTGTGGAATACAAGCCCTGGGGTGTCTACAATTATTCTCGTCGTAGTAAATAATGTTTTGCATAACTTTGAAGTCCGCAAAATTAATAACAAATCATTCTTCAATATTTATTTGAAATTCAAGAAAAGTTTATTCTACAAAATTTTGTATTACAGCGCCATCTAGTAAGTCAAAAGGCAAGCTCGCAGGATGTATGACTTACATCGCCATCTATGGACGAGTTCACCACATTTTAGACAATATGAAAAGCCGAGTTGACTATCTATTCCTGTATATATATAGTGTCTTATCTATGATCGTAATTTTACAGTGTTTTTGAGACTTTTAGATAATAGCTAAAGTTTCTCGAGTGAATTACAGCTAAAATAGCATTTGGGTGTTGGTAAATTTCCAGAAGTAGTCGCAATGATTTCTCATGCATTGATTGACTCATTGTTTGCATCGAGGACTTGGTTCCTTAGATTCCTGTCTATATAGTGTCTTATCTATGCCTTAGATACTGTGTCTTCTGGCCTGACCAGACAATTTGTTGGTGATTTTTAGTAAGTATTTACTGCAAGAAGAAATAATTCTCGCTCTTGTGGTCACCGAATAGTATCTGATAATTAATTTTGTTGCAGGAACTTATATTGAAGAATTGTTGACCTGTGTTTGGTTTTATTGTGGCAGTGATTCTTCACACCTTGTGGAATTCCTTCTGGGAAAGGCGGGACCAGCTGTCTCCATATAAGAATTTGTTTTGCAGCGAGCTGTTAAGTTTGTTTGTATATTTTGTACTTATAGGAAAACCACGGGCACGGTGCATTGCATAACCTAACTTATTGTGTTCTAGCGTGGGAAATCAAATCAGAAATCAATACTAAATTAGAAATCAGTGATCGGAATCAGGAATCGGTATTTAAGACACATTCTTGCATTGCATTCGACTAAACTTTTATTCCGAGAATATCGCTTACATATTCTCGGAATAAAAGTTTGGTCGAATTCAGCCTTAATCACATAATTTTATCACGTATTGTCAATAAAATGTCACCAACACTCGCCGTTAAATATTTTTTTCTGGCGTCACTCTTGATGTTGTTGATAAAGAAAAATGCGCATGGGTTCATTTCAATAAGAACATAATTCTTTATCTATGGGCAGTGCATTAGTTCCATCAAAAAACGGGCGATTTTACCCGAAGTTCAATCTACGGAAAAGAAAAAAGGCGATATCGCCCGAAAATCAATTGAGCTGTTAAAATTTTATCAATTGGATATCACCCTCAAAGCCCTTGTGGTTTCTGTCCCAGAAATAAAGACCGCTAGACCAAGACAGGCCTCTGCCTCGAATCTTGCGGTCAGCGATCGCTTTCTGCATCAGTTGCTGCGTACTTCGTACTGCGTCACATTTACTTATTTGGTTAGACTTCTGTCGCGAGCGCGCAATGAATGCACACATCGTTCGCCGCCCCGCCGCTCGCCCCGGCGCGCGCGGCGCCGTCGTCGGTCGCCCCGCTCTGCCCGCAAGTTCGAAGCAGAGGCCTAAGTGTACGGCCAGGGTGCCCGCTCAGGTCGAGCGTCGGGCGGGGCGGGGCGGGCAGCGTTCATCATTTGGTTGCCGACGCTCCGGCCGCTACTCAGGACACCACTATGCGTTAGCATTTGTTTAACATGAACGGTGTGACGCGCCGCCAGAGCGGGCACTACCTCTCCTGTCCCGGCGCTTGAATTCAAGCGCTCAAAGTTTTTTCTAAAAACGAATTTATAGTTTTTTTTATAAGGCTCAGATCCGTATGATTTTTTTTCTCGGTTAGCCTGTTAATTCCTCATTCTCTCAAATGCTTAGCAATCACTTGAGCATAGAATAAGTTTAAAAAACAAAAGTCCGGTGTCAAGTGGGAGTCAAATTACAAAGAGGCCGGGGAGCCAAGAGGCTGGTCGTACACTAACGCCCGAATTCTCGAAGGCAAATCATCTTTGGGAGCGTCTCAAACATCATGGCATCTCTTTCATACGTTTGACATTAAGAGTGACAGGGCGATGTTTGAGACGCTCCCAAAGATTAAGTAGCGTACGAGTATTCGGGCATAAGAGCACTAAATGCAAAATTCCAATATGCTTAGAACATCGAGTTAAAGTACCTAAGCCAAAGGTGCTCAAATTAATTTAAATAGCTAGGTTTTAAGGTTAATTTGCTATCTTAATTCCCAATTAATATAAATAAAAAATGGAAACTTTATTTTATTAAAAAAATATTTTTTCATAAACTTTGGGGTTCTCCAGCACTTCTTGTAGTTAAATCGGATACCTTTGCCAATTCACTGTATGGCTCTAGGGTTAAGTGTAAATTTATTTGCATAAAAAAACATGACTATTGACTATTGTGACCTTCAGAAATCAGTTGTGACGTGTTTTCGACCCTTGTTTTATTATAACAAAAAACCCAGTCGATTCAGACGCCCGCGCTAGCATCTTGCATCATATTAAACGAAAGATTAAATCTCTACCAACACTGATTTTAACAAATCACATAATGATTTTGATGTTGTTCTGTTTTTCATTGTCGCTTTTTTACATGGTGGTCAGGTTTAGCAGGAGACAAAATATGTACAAGTATGCTGCCAAGTTTCCTCCTTGTTGTAATGAATTTCCTTTTATCGGAATGGCGCACAAGATGATAGGCAACTCGGAGGGTAAGTTCTGATTGTTTATTTTAGTTTACTTTTTCTAATTAATCCTGGAACTTACTGATCTGATTGATGTCGGTGTCAAGCCGAAAGAAACAAGAACAAAATACTTTGGGAAACAATAATACACAATAGCTCATACGCCTATAACAAATACTTACATAATATGGAGGTATTCCAGTTACGGCACCACTTTGAACCGCACCATTTGAATGGCACCAAAAGCATTCCCATTACGGCACCATGTGGTGCCGTTCGAAAAATGAGTTTAAAATATTATTAAAGCATTCCTGTTACGGCACCAGTGGTTAGAGGCGTAGTAGAGCTGTTACCTAACTAAAAAATATCGATAACTCCGTTTAGTTTTTTTATTATTTTTAAAGACTATTTTATATTTTATTATTTATTTTTTTATTTGAAGTAGGTATTCTAGTAACGGTTTAAAGTACAAGGACAATGTAGCTTTGCGAATTATCGTTTGAATTCTAAAGTACCAGGATAACATAGCTATGGAGGAGGTAGTTATAGTGTATAGATTTTTTATAACCCCTGACGCAGCGCAAAGAGAGGTGTTATAAGTTTGAGGCCTATGTCTGTCTGTACGTATATTCGTAGTGCCTAAACGGATAGGCGATTTCATTGCGGTTTTTTTTTAATTTAAAGCTATATTAATCGAGATGGTTTTTAGCCACGTTTAATGAAAATCCATCCGGCCATTTATGGAGATGGTCAACTGCCTGCCGAAACGGAACAAGATACAGACGTGGTGCTTTGACTAAAATAATGTACACCCTGTGCAAATTTAGGTGGCAATAAAAAACATAATGGCGGCAAAAAAATTGGCCGCCGAAAATTAAGTTGCTCCGATTTGTTTGGCTAAAATTAGCGATTTCAATGCGGTTTTTTTTTAATTTTATGTGTCATTTAAAAAGGCTGAAATAAAAATAAAATTTGACAAAAAAAGTTTTCAAAAAAAGTCAGAAAACAAGTAACTTTTTATGTCTGCATAAATAGTTAATATATAAGGTCCTTCTTAAATAGTGCACATAATTTAAAGAGGTCAATATACTTATGCAAACAAACAACTTTTACTATGGTACCAACATTGAAATCGCGAAAAAAAAATCAGCTGTTCCATAGAAAATTTTTAATCGAATAGATCAAAATGTATGGAACAGCTGATTTTTTTTTTGCGATTTCAATGTTGGTACCATAGTAAAAGTTGTTTGTATGCATGAGTACATTGACCCCTTAAAATTATGTGCACTATTTAAGAAGGACCTTATATTTTGAATAAGTATTTATCTTTAAGAGTTAATTATTGTGTTCATAAACCCAATCGCTGTGTGGTGAAATAAATCAAATCAAAAGTAGGTAACTATCAAACTGGTCGTATGTTTAGTAACTGTGTCTTAACTAGGCTGCTAAAGACTGATTTCATAGATAGTAGAGCCAAACATATCATATACTATCAAAAACAAGATTTTAACTATTTATGTCTGCATAAATACCTAGTTAAAATCTATTTTTTTATTTTTAACCGAAAAATTATATCCTAATTTAATCGGAAATTTAATCCTTGTATTTACTAAACTAACGAGGTTTTTTCAATGTTTTTCTAAAATAATAATTTATTGTAACGACTGGTTAGAAAAAAATCCAATGTACTATAACTACCTCCTCTATAGCTATGTTATCCTGGTACTTTAGAATCGAAACAATAATCTGGACAGCTACATTGTACTTTATACTTAATAATGTATTATTCTGTTGTTACTAGAATAACTACTTCAAATAATGTCTTCAAAAATAATAAAGAACTGAGCTGATTTATCGATGCTTTTAGTGAACACCTCTACTTAACCATTGGTGCCGTAACGGGAATGCTTTAATAATATTTTAAATTAATTTTTCGAACGGCACCAAATGGTGCCGTAATGGGAATGCTTTTGGTGCCGTTCAAATGGTGCGGTTCAAAGTGGTGCCGTAACTGGAATACCTCATATAATGGCTTGGCAATGACTTCAAACAGATCAGCAAGTTCCAAGATTATTCAGAAAAAAAACCCGCACTTTCCTCCTTTGAATTGAATGATTCAATTTATTTTTCATTTTGACGTGTTTTTGAGAAGTGAGTTTTTGTTTGCAGAATTGTTTCTGAAGGTGTTTTAATTTTTTTGAAAACCATTTTCTTGCATTCACAATGCAGTTTTTATTAAGTATTCTTTTTCTAATACTTCATTTTCAATGTTCTTAGTGTTTGTTGCTTCTTATTCCGTCGCCGCAAACGCCTACTAGCTAGAAGAAGAAACAAGTGAAGTCTAACTGCGGCGTCAACCGTGGTGTGCGGCGAGTTCATATAAAAAGTATGAAAACTACAGGAAATCGGTCGGTGGTAGCGTTTTGTGGTTGTGATCGGTGGCCCACGTGTGGAGAGGCAAGGGTACTAGGTTAGGTATATGGAAAAATTTAAAAAACATTGATGCGTCTACATTTTAGTTAGTTAACTGACTTAAAAAATGAGGTTAACAGTTCCCACCTCTATGAAACGCTCCATAGTCACTCCTGTGCACAAGCGAGGGGTCAGAGGCGAGGTAAATAATTATCGGTCCATATTGGTGTTACCTTGTTTTTCGGAAATTTTGAAAAAACTCTTAAATATTCGAATAATAAGTTACTTGACAAATAACAAAATATTATCCGACACACAATAGGGTCCATAAAAGGTATACCTACTTACAACGCCATAAAGGATTTAACAAAGTTCATTGTTAACAAAGTAGATAAAGGCGAGAAATTTACTGTATTCCTAGACCTTAAAAAGGCGTTTGACACTGTTTCTGTCCCGGTCCTTGTGCGCAGACTTGAAAGCATTGGAATAAGAGGCATACCACTTGTGATCTTTGCAAGCTACGTTCATGAAAGAAAACAAATGGTTAAATTTGTAAATATAAAAAGCGATGAAGTATTTGTCAGTTACGGTATTCCGCAAGAATCAGTGCTTGGTCCGACGCTGTTTCTGATCTACATAAATCGACTGTGTAAAATTCAGGATAGTGGGGGAAAAATCTATTGTTAAGCAGATTATACAACGGTGGTATTTTCCGGACAGTCTTGGCAAGATGTGCAAACTAAAGCTGAAACGGGCCTGGCTTAAATTGCTGACTGGTTAAACACAAATCTCCTTACTTTAAATATTGAAAAACTAATTTTATATGTTTTACTCCAGATCAAAAGGCACAGCCAGATGAAAGTTTTTGTCTCAGAATTCATGGGTTTTCTGATCAACCAGATCAAAAATGCTCATGTCCTTTTCTTAGATAAATTGAAAATATAAAATATTTAGGTGTAATAATAGATCAAAGGTTATCTTGGCATTAGCATTTGGAAATTATTTCAGTAAAGATTAGACAAACTTATTCGGATATTTAAAAAATTGCGTTACGTAATGTCCAGTGTAAACTTCTAAATAAAATCTATATTGCATTGGCACAATCAGTTATTATCATAAACTGCATTACTATATGGGGTGGTTCCTCCAAGACTAAATTTCACCATCTTGAGAGGGCTCAAAGGTCACTTTCAAAGGTAATGTACTTAACGATACCCAACAACTGATTATATTCTTTTCAAGCTTTATATTCTGCTACTTTCACTCGATCTGCACAGACATATTTCATTTGATGAGAAACATACTAAAGAAAAGACGCAATCATAATGTAGCCCCTTATCCCTGTGTTCGTCGTCTTTTACACAGAGTCAATATACTGCTCGATCATCAATAGTTTATGACGCTGCAAATAAAAAATTAGATATTTACTCTAAACAAACATTTCATTAGAAAAAAATCTTGATAGCCTGGTTAAATTCACTAAATTATGAAGAAGTTGAAAATCTTTTGTCAAACATTACCTACTTAAATATACTCAAATTTAAATAAATATATACATAGTGAGGTCTTGAATCTAAACACTTACATACATTAAACTCACACATACACACACCCACACACACAAACACACATACACACACGAACACCCACGCATACGTCACATACATTATTTTGTAATAAGTTTATTATAAAGTTTATTTATACCTACATAGAATAATAATTGAAGAGCAACATGGGTTTGTAAACAAACGCTCGACTATCAGTAATCTCATTCTGTTTACTAATTATTTGTTTGAATGTATGGACAACCGTGTCCAAGTAGATGCGGTATACACAGACTTTTGCAAGGCCTTCGACAAGGTCGACCACGACCTGCTTCTTCAAAAGCTGGCATTTAATGGTATTCGCGGTAGCTTGTTGAGATGGTTCACCTTCTATGTCAGGAACAGGACTCAACGAGTTTTTATCAAAGGACACACATCTGGAACGATCATCGTCCCGTCTGGAGTAGCCCAGGGTTCAATTTTGGGGCCCCTCCTTTTTTTGTTATTTATTAACGACATAGGTCAATGCTTTAGAAATAGTAAATATTTATTGTACGCAGACGACCTCAAAATATATCGCAGAATTACAACACCATCTGACTGTCAAAAACTACAGGATGATTTAGACCGCTTAGCAGACTATTGTATAGTAAACAAGCTACAACTAAGTTTGACTAAATGTAAATCCATCACATTCACATAAAAACTCACACTGTAAAATTTACTTATACCCTGTCGGGCACCCCCTTAGAACAGGTCTCAGTTATAAAGGATTTAGGTTTGTTCATGGATAGTAAACTTCACTTCGACGTCCACGTCAATCACGTCGTCGATAAGGCTTTTAAGATGTATGGGTACGTAATGAGAATGTCTACTCATTTCAGAAAACCCGCATCGTACCTTCTGCTTTACAAATCTTTGATTAGATCTCAACTTGAGTATGCATCGTGTATTTGGAATCCACATTATACCAAATATAAAAATCAAATTGAGAGAGTACAGTCTAAATTTCTTAAAACTATGCACTATCGTTGTTTTCGTTCTAAGTCAAACTACGTTTTACTTAAAAAAAAATATCTGATTCCTTCCCTTGATATGAGAAGAACTTTATTAGACCAAATGCTTCTGTATAAAATATGTCACAATAAATTTGATTGTAGCCAGTTGGTCAACCAAATCTACATTCGTATTCCGTATAGATCACACCCAACACGAGAGGCTCGCAAACGCCATTTGTTTGCACCAACACCTTGTAAAACAAACGCTGGTATGCGCGCACCTTTGCGCAGACTAATGGAACAATATAACGCTCACTTTGTCGATGTCGAGATCTTTGCAACTTCACTCGCAACTTTTAGAAACAGCATTAATTGTATCTACGAAGATAATGTACTTTAAAGTACCTAATACCTTAACAATAACCCTACCTATGTTATGCACCTTGATTTTTTTTAATTTATCGTTTGTTTAAAGAACTAAGTTAATTTTAATACTTTTTTTGTGTTACTTTAATAATTATTATTGTTTTCACTGCCCCTATATGTTTTCATACTTAATCTGCGCACAACGGGGTTGGCTACATTTAAAATAATATGCTATTTTTAAAATGTTTTTTAAGAATCTGTAAATGTAGTTGTTTGTTGTGCCATAAATAAAAAAATAAATAAAAAATAAATAAAATATACTGATATCAGTTACCCCTGAGCCAAATCGAAGATAAATAAATCCAGTAGCGGTTTTAGACGCCTAAAAACGGCACCAGTAATTTACCAGCCGATTTACTAAATTGGATTTGCCCAACAAAACATTTACACGAAGCCAGCACCGCATTGTCAGCGATATTTGTACCATCTTCTGTAAATCTGCCATAATATCAAGTGGTATCAACTGGACGCAAGTAATCGCATTCTTCTTTTACAGCTAACAAGAGTTCACTGTTCTTCTTCTTCTACGTTTTCACTTTATTGTGAAAAATAAATATATGTAGCTTTCTTCCGCAAATAATCGCAAAACTTGCACCTTCACCGATCACACTATTCTGTGACACTACTCTACACGTGTTTCGCCCTAACCCGGGGCATCCTCAGGAGATGTTTGTCCGTATGCAATCCAGCACCGAAATCCGTGGGGCGAAACACGTGTAGAGTAGTGTGATCGGTGAAGGTGCAAGTTTTGCGGTTATTTGCGGAAGAAAGCTACATTATATTTATTTTTCACAATGGTTAGGGACTTCCGCCAGGTGACGCCTGATTCAATCAAATATTTTCACTTTATGTTATCTCCCTATCACCTTAGCCAAATAATTATGTTAGTCATCATTGATGTGACTCATTGATGTAACTCTCCTTTGTTTCAGAAATAATGGACCAGTTGAAAATATTCAGCTACGCCGCCATAAAAGAAGGTGGTATTGTACGAGTATGGTTCAACCACCTATTGTATTTTGGTAATGTTATTTTTTATTATTATTTATTTTGCTATTGCTATTTAAAATGATTTTTACTTTTTTGAAGTACTGGAAAGGTATTCCTTTCGAGTAGTAATAACTTACCATTGATGAAATATACGCTGGCTATGGCCACAGAATATATAATAGTACTATGGCTAACGGGGCGCCTAAGAAACATTTGATAAATTCGCCGCGTCTTCTAACCACTCCGTAGCAGTGAAATACCGAGGGTACGAGTCCCATCGACTGGTTGATTATTTGTAATGTTTCATTTTCAGTGCTATTTTTGATCTCCGACTGGAAAAAGAGGGATTATAAGATTGACGTTTCTGTGTATCTGTGTGTCTGTCTGTGCAATGATGTCTGTAGCATTGTAGTTCCTGAACGAATAGGCCGATTTTAGTTTGATTTGTTTTGTTTGAAACCTGACATAATCGAGATTGTTCTAGCTGGTTGTTGTAAGTAAATCTTAACGATACACACAAACAAATGAAAAAATAATATTATGTAACGAACAGAAAATCAACGATTGGAATAATAAAGCACCCCATGACAGGTATCGCAAAGACTTAATCACCCAGATATTGACAAAGTCGTTTCAAATGCGTGGTTAAAGAAAGGTGAACTTTTTCCAGAAACAAAAGGTTTCATTTTAGCCATATAAGATCAAGTCATAGAAACAAGAAACGACAGAAAGTAAATAATTGAATATAGAACTCTTAATTCAAATCTTTGTCGAGGATGCCGGAAGCCGCTGCTATAATACATCAACATATTGCTTATCAACATAAACTTGTTCAGGAAAAAACTTTATTGGAAAAGAACAATAATAAAATAACCAACAATACTTTGAACTAGGTACAATACACCGGACATCACATTTCATAATAAAATAACTAACACAGTACTTCTCATAGACTTAGCGATCCCCGAATACCTCATACTCATAACCTCACAAAGGAATATTCAGAAAAGATTGCTAAATACACCGACATATCAATGGAATTAAAGATTCAATGGAAGGTAAACTCTGTAAAAAGAAACCCGATAGTAGTGGTAATATCCAGTAGGTACAGTGCCACAAACTTTTCTGTTTCGGAGGCCAAAATGTGAAACTATCATGTTTTTTTTTTATGTCATTCTGCTGTCAAGTTGATGTCCAACCATAGCGCTGCTGGCGGCTGAAGGTCTTAGAAGTCAGGGCCGGTTAAATTGTTACAAAAAAAATAAAACCGTACGTAGCGCCGCTGTCACCGGAACAGAAAAGGTTGTGACACTGTACAGTCAACTTGACAGCAAAATGACATTAAAAAAAACACGCTAGTTTCACATTTTGGCCACCGGCACAGCAAAGTTTGTGGCACTGTACTGGAGTTATACCTACAACACTTCACACAAATCTGTAAACCCTTGACCATAAACTGCCCTTGACATGCAACCACTTTCGTTTCAGCTGCTACAAAAGGCAGTTCATCAGTGCAGCAATACTCAACACTTATTGGATAGTATAGTACGCAAATTTCTTTCAGCTGATGGAGAATACAACGAGTAACCTGTGCATTTATATTTTTACCGCCTACCAACTATTACACGTATTATTTTATGTAGGTATTTATTTGTTAATAAACTTTTAAGCATGTCATGCTTGGCCAAAAACCCGCGTGCATGTGTTGTAGCATCTGATGCTACAAAATTAGAGAAAAACAAATATCGTCATTTATATTACACAAGGTATCTGTGTCCCAAATTTCAGCTAAATCCGTTCAGCCGTTTTGGCGTGATTGAGTAACAAACACCCGCACATTTTAACATCCAAACATATAAACTTTCACAAGGATTACAACACTATTATTATTAAACTATTATTAAAAGAAGAACTATTTCTCATAGTTTAGGATCTGTCATAATCCTTCTCGTAATGATTTATTTTCATGTTGAACTAAATGAGCTGCACGTAGCATCAATTCCACAGTTTTAGTGCCACGATTTGTTTTTCTCTTAAAGTTCCTCATCTAAAACAAATAAAAAAGTTTTAATACAATAAAATAAAAAGTAATAGAGAATAGATAATGATATGGGGTAAAAAGGTCCACTCTGGTCCTTTTTACCCCAAACACGTGTAAGTATTTACAGAGGTGATAAAAAAAAAAGAAATTCAATCTAACTTAAAAATAACAACAAACCTTAAAACACAATTAAATGACGTATACTTAAAAACTACATTCAGGCATCGTAGCCTAAATAGCAGTTCTCCAAACCAAACCAATCAACAGCGGAAAAAATTACTTACGTCGAAATTTTAAGGTGCGGTCGGTCGTGTATCTCCGCCTGGCGGCGTCGCTCGACTGTCAGTGATGGCGCGTTACTCCCCCCGCGGCCTCTTCTTTTCGCTCGTACCGTTTGGAAACACGAAACGTCACTAGGTTCTGAGATTTTGATGGTGGACCTTTTTACCCGCGGACCTTTTAGCCCCGCCCTACCCTACCTCATTTTTACCACACTTTTATTAGCTTCACTTGTAACTAAGTCACAATGTAAGAAAATCTTGGAATTCAATTTTAACCTACTTCTAATGGTTGTATTGATTTAAAACTTTGCAAGTCTATATGAATCCGATGACAATACAATAATTTGCAACCTTCGAGCTGATCTGATGATGGAGTCAAGAGGTGGGCAATAGAACTCTTCAATGGCTGCTAGGAAACCCTTCGAGTTTAGGCTCGTTTGCTTTGTTCTGATGAGACTTATTCGCTACACTTAATGGTGAGGGTCTGATGATGGAGCAGGGAGGAAGCCAGTGGCAGTTCTTAATGACCACTAGGAAACCCCTCGAGTTTGGGCTCCGTTGTTTCGTTCTGACGAGACTTATTAGCTGCACTTGGTGGTGAGGGTCTGATGATGAAGCAGGGAGGAAGCCAGTGGCACTCCTTAATGACCAATAGGATACACCTCGAATTTTGGCTCATTTGTTTCGTTCTGATGAGACCTATTCGCTACACTTGGTGGTGAGGGTCTGATGATGGAGCAGGAAGGAAGCCAGTGACACTTCTTAATGACCAATAGGAAACCCCTCGAGCTTGGGCTCATTTGTTCGTTTTTATAAGACCTATCCGTTACACTTAGTGGTGAGGGTCTGATGATGGAGCTGGGAGGACCCAGTGAAACTCCTCAATGACCTCAAGAAAACCCCTCGAGTTTGGGCTAATTTGTTTCGTTCAGACGAGACCTATTCGCTACACTTGGTGGCGAGGGTCTGATGATGAAGCTGGGAGGAAGCCAGTGGCACCCCTTAATGGCCAGTAGGAAACCCTTCGACTTCTGGCTCATTTCGTTCTGATGTGACCTATTCGCTACACTTGGTGGTGTGGGTCTGATGATGGAGCAAGGAGGAAGTCAGTGGCTATCCTTAATGACCACAAGGAAACCTTTCGAGATGGGTTCATTTGCTCCGTTCTGATGAGACCTATTCGCTACACTTGGTGGTGAGGGTCTGATGATGGAGCAGGGAGGAAGTCAGTTACACTCCTTAATTACCACTAGGAAACCCCTCGAGTTTGGGCTCATTTGATTCGTTCTGATGAGACCTATTCGCTGCACTTGGTGGTGAGGGTCTGATGATGATACCCAAATCGGTCGTCAAACCTATATTTGTTTCATCAACAGTTGCCGTTGATCCGGTGGAAGTGGAAATGTTGCTGAAAGTCTGCTTGGAAAAAGATGATGTGCACAGGTTCTTTAAGCCCCTCTTTGGAAATAGTAGCGTCTACGCTCCATGTGAGTACAAATATTATTTAGCATTTTAAAGAAAATATTCTTTTACTCTGAAAATAAAGCTAAATGTTCTATGCGCACTAGGTCTAGGTGCCGTGCAGTATCAGTGTCAATTATCTTGTTTCATACATTTTTTTTAAATTATTTATTTATTAAACATAAGTGTACACTTTCGGAACAAATATCACACAAAATCCATGTAAGTAATTTAAATAAATAAAATACCTTATGTGGGCAAAAGGCATAACTTTGAAGTTGGACGTCTTATGATGGAATTTTTGCACCGGACTGACACCACGCGGGTAACTCTGTCTTTACCAGGGTGCAGCATTTCGATTCGACCATAGAGCCACTTCGCTGGAGGCAGATGGTCTTCGACCTCGATGGTCAACGACCATTTTATGAAATTCTCGATCATTTCATGAAGTGAGCAAATCTACGATATGGCCACGATATATATGTCGCAGCCAAATGGTTGAATCCGCCATTCAATTAAACGCCTAGGCCGATCATTTTTCCGTAAGCTATTTAATCTTCCCATAAGTTGACGGAGTCACAAAAAAAAATAACCACCAATATTTGAAATTTAAGACGATCGCTTCGCTGTTCGCGATCGCCTTAAATTTCTAACCTATACGTGTTCTACAGGACTTCCGAGGGGTACATGCTGCCATACATAACCATCCGGCGGATTCAACCATCCGCCTGCGACATCTATACTGTGGCACGGCCATAAAGTTAATCCGCTAAGGTATATTAACTTTATGGGCACGGCCCTGTCGACCACGTGCTGGTACTGATGTGTGCGCATAGACCATAACACTGTTTAAGGCTACCACACACCAAAAAATATCGCAGACGTCTGCGTGCGTTATGATTTTTGTAATATTTGAACTTGTACGCATAGGTTCACACCGACCGACGGTATCGCAGACTCATTGCGATGCAACACTGTCGGTGTGAACCGAAGGTGTGAACCTACTCTTACAAGTTCAAATATTACAAAATCATGACGCACGCAGACGCAATGCAGCACGTCTGCGACACTTTATGGTGTGTGTCAGCCTTTAAATATCTTGCTAAAGATTTCGCGTTTTGATGGTACCTAGAGTTGTTTTTATTCCTGACATGAAATGAGCTGAGACAGGATTTTAAATAGGTAGTCTTGTGGATGCAATCTTTTGTGATCCCCGTGATGCTTATCGTTTATCTTGCTCTAACGCCCGAATTCTCGAACGCTAATCATCTTTGGGAGCGTCTCAAACATCATGGCATCTCTTTCATACGTTTGACATTTAAAGTGACAGGGCGATGTGTGAGACGCTCCCAAAGATAAGTAGCGTACGAGTATTCGGGCATAAGAGTTCTAGATGAAGAGAATGGTGTGCCACAAATGTTTACCTTTAAGTATTAGGTAGGTATGTTGTTATTATCTAATTATGTATCCTTCGTTGGTTATAATATGCATGAGATGCGCGAGCAGTTGATGCATCGTGCACTTCACAAAGAATTAAGGATGACTCACTACACTGCGCCGGCCGGGTCCGTGTCAGTCAGGGACCGTACTCTGAAACGCAAATCCGAAACTTCGGCTAGCCCCGCCCCTTTCACTCGATTCTGTCATGACTGGAACGTGAGAGGGACGGGTATAAAGAAGTTTCGGGTTTTGCGTTTCAGAGTAAGCCCTCAGGCCCGTGCCGGGGTGCCGGTCCGAGCCGACCAATATTACTTATAAGTGTATAGAATATTTAAAAAAATAAATAATATTGAATACTAAAAAAACTATGATTTCCTTTGGCGCGCGTATTATCTTTGAACTTGTTGACTAAACGGTCCCTATTTGGAGACATGAAGGAAAAGTAATCTAAATAATGAAGATAGCAAATTTTACTGAAAGTACTCGAACCATTCCTTTGTATAAGTAATTTTTTAGTTGAAAATTGTTTGTAGCAATTTAGGTAGGTAGGACACATTGTTAAAAAGTCTTCCATAAAAGAATCCTAGCTTCACTGGCTATTTCAGGTGCTATTTGGAAAGGACGTAGAAAAGTGTTAGTTCCTGCGTTCAGTCCGAAAATAGTGGAGAGTTTCGTGGAAGTGTTCGCGGAGCAGAGCGAGATCCTGGCCAGCCAGCTGGCTGAGCGCGCCGGCTCCGGCAAGTTCAGCGTGTGGCCCTACGTCAACACCTACACGCTGGACTCTGTCTGTCGTAAGTGACAATTGAATGATGATCATACGCTTGATTTCGTCTACGGCAACTGCAACTGCAGTCAGAGTACCAACGAGTATTTTAACTGCCTACTAAGGATCTGAAAGCGAGTTATGTAGTAGCGTCTGGCCGTCGTCGGTACACGCGTTTACACCGCAGTGGCAAGTAAACGCGATTGACGAGTAACGAACGTTATTCCGTGCCCTGTCCCGACGGCCATACGTTACGTCACAACTCGCTTTCAGATCTTTTGTAGGCAGTTTAAATACTCGTTAAGACTCTGCTACAGTTGTAGTGGCGCGTCACGGCCGCGTGGCGCGGCGCGCTGCTGCTTATGGGCCTAAACTGCGTCACGCGGACGCCCGCGCGGTTCCATACAAAAGTGTTCCGTCGCGGGCCCCGTCGCAGGCACCCGCGCGGGCACACGTCGCGGGGAGGCGGACCCCGCGCCCGCGCCTTGTGGCCCGTTTCCCCGCGACGGTTGCCCGCGCGGGTGCCCGCGACGGGGCCCGCCAGCGGGCCAGCGGTAGCACGCACGAGCTTGTTCAGTCAATAGCGCTATGTGATGCGGTTCCACGGAGCCCGCGCGCGTGTCCACGCGGCCCGCGCGCGTGCCTATGGACGGAGACCCGCGAATGCCCGCGACGTGTGCCCGTCGCGGACGCCCGCTTTACTCAGTTTAGGCCCTAAGGTAATCTTTCCATGGGAATGCACGTACTAGTCAATACACTTCCCCTCAATTTGATTTTAGTGTCTCGTTTATAAATGCTGACTACAACTGTGCCTACCTACTGTACTGTCGGTAAATATGAATTAGTTTAAGGGTGGATTTTTGGATGTGGTCAATTTTCCTCATTTCGGTGGTAATTTTTATTTTAGGTGTTTTGTTTAATCTAACAACATAAAAAAAAGTTTAAGATTTTATAAAATTTAATTTCATTGAGGCCCTTGTTAAAACACAATGTCACTGGCCACCGAAACGATGGCATAACTTCTTTAATTCAAAAATTACACTGTTTTTTTTTTTGTTTGTACAGAAACAGCTATGGGAGTGAGAGTGAATGCTCAAAATAATCACAACACGCCATTCCTAGTGTCCTTGAACACATCACTAAACCTGGTGTGCGAAAGGGTTTTCCACCTGTGGCTGCAGCCCGAGCGGCTTTACAGGCTGTTCCCTCAGTACGCAATGCAGGAAGCTTGCGTAAAACAAATTCATGGGTTTACTACGCAGGTTAGTTTATTATGTCACCGGAAAATAACAAAAACCGCAAATTTATAAATTTCCTAAAAAAAGTAACAACGAAATTTATGGCAATCCCTTCGCTGCGCTTCGCGCCTTAAATTTCTAACCTATCACGTGTTCTACAAGACTTCCGTAAATTTATAAATTTCCTAGGAAATTTATAAATCTGCGGTTCTTGTTATTTTCCGGTGACATATAAATATATATATATAAACATCAATAGTTTTTTACTTATCCCTTTCCCGCTGGATATCCCATATTATATTAATGAGGTAAGTACTTAAGTAAAACACTTACATTTTTTTAGATTTTCTGTTTACCTAGAAGTACTATTTCTAATACCTAGACTTATATGTAAGTATACCGTCAGGAACAATGTAAGGAACTTTGATGAAGAATACAGAAATAATGAGATCAACTAATTATCACTTTTTACGATTAGGGTATTATTCTCGGAAATATCTATTATGCAATATTTGGTACCATTTTAGATATAAAATAATAAGAAAACAATAGTACTTAACAATAAAAATAAAGGGATAAAATAAAACAAAATACGCTTCACTTCATCATGCAAGTGCATATAAATTTCTATGTATATATGTCGCAGGGGTATGAGGAAATCAGAGATTTCACGAAATCCCTAGGGATATAACGAAATCACGAAAGATGTGGAATAGTCTTATTTACGACGTCTTCTTCCTAAACAAGTTCAGTGATATGTCGTTTCACTAAACTAAATCTAGTGAAATGAAGAATGACTTAAGTAATAACAGTAAGCTCACGGCTGCAGGTGACAGGTATGAGCGAGTTTGTATCGAAAGTCCTGTAGAACACGTGATAGGTTAGAAATTTAAGGTGATCGCGAAGCGCAGCGAAGCGATCGCCTTAAAATCCGTGTTTTTTTTTTTTTACTTTTAATGGGTTTGCTCTTGATCCCAATCAAGCCCATGGGCTAGAACAGGATCTACGATGGAGCGAGCTCACCCAGAAGGTGCCTATTCACTCTTGCTTTGAATGTGGTCGGGTTATAAGTACTCGGGAATACAGACGCAGGGAGGGAGTTCCATTCCTTTGCTGTGCGCAATATAAAAGATGCTGAGTAGCGCTTGGTGCGACATTTGGGAATATCAACCAAGAAAGGGTGGTAGCCCGCTGTGCGTCTGGATGTCCGATGGAAGAAGGGGGATGGCGGTATGAGCTCATGCAGCTCCTGAGCACACTCTCCGAAGTATTTTAATTGTATTTTTTTGTGCAAACAATCCATAAGTTGAATCACAAAAAAATATAACCACGAAATTTAAATTAAATTTCTAACCTATCACGTGCTCTACAGGACTTCTGAGGCAAACTCTCACCTCTGAAATCCACTTTTCTGACTTTTCACTAGATTTAGTCTAGTGAAATGACATATCACTGAACTTGTTTAGGAAGAAGACGTCGTAAATAAGTCTATTCCACATCTTCCGTGATTTCGTGATATCGCTAGGGATTTCGTGAAATCCCTGATTTCCTCATATCCCTGCGACATATACACGTTCGGCTGTCGGATCGGAACACACGTTCCGATCCGACAGCCGATTTGGTCTGCTCCCAGACCAAATCTGCGCTACACACGTTCCGATTTGGTCTGGGAGCAGACCGAATCGGAGGTCGGATAGGAACGTGTGTAGATGCTATTAGCGGGCGCGTGTCGTCTGAACATGCCCTTACGCATGCAGTACTAAAAAGGATCATTAGGAATTGGATGCATGTTTCTATATCTATCTATATACAGGATAATTTTTTTATCAGTGCACAAATTTATAGGATCGACTCAGAATCGGTAATTGAAAAACTTTCTCCTAGAAACATAGGTCGAAATATGACAAAATTTTTTTGACTCTTCATACAAATCGGACTGATCACGTGATCGATTTAGTATGGGAAGTCAAAAAAAAATTGTCGTATTTCGACCCATGTTCCTAGGAGAAAGTTGTTCACTTACCGATTCTGAGTCGATCCTAAAAATTTGTGCACTGATGAAAAATTTATCCTGTATATAAAATTCAAAAACCTGACTGACTGAGATATCAACGCACAGGCCAAACCACTGAACCTAGAGACTTGAAATTTTGCACATATATATCTTATACAGTGTAGGCATCCACTAAGAAAGGATTTTTTGAAATTCCACCCCTAAGGTGGTAAAATAGGGAATGAATGTTTGTATGAAAGTCCGTCAGTTTTGAAGTTAGGATCTTCAAATATTGTATTTAGGCTGACAATTGAAAATTAATATTTACCTATGTCAGCGTTTTTGACAATTCCACCCCCGAAGGGGTGAAAAGGGGGATGAAATGTTGTATCTGGAAAGTCCTTCATTAAATTTACTATTTAGGCTTAAGGTTGGAAAGTAAAACAAATTAGAAAACACATATTTCGTTGTTTTTTTTTCGAATATCAACCCCTAAGAGGTTAAATGGGATAAATAAACCTAAAAATTGATATGGACGTCGTTATTCAGGTTTTATGGGATGGCGATTGCAAAAATGGCATTTATTTTGATGTTTAACACGCTGAACATGATTCAACCCCTAAAAGATTGAAATAGGGGTGAAATTTTGAATGAAAAATCAGGGGGTAAAGTAAAATAGACATTTCAACTTGAAAATTTGTAGGCGTACTTCTAAAAACAAATAGGCAACCCATTTCGTAATTTTCCGAAAATCAAACCCAGGGGGTAAATAGGGTAGGTACTTATATAAACCTACTTAAATCATCTTAAGTACCTAAACGTTCTTGGTAGTTACTTAACAAGTTCTTGGTACCTATGCTACTCAGAACTAACTTTTGATTGTGAAGCAGACACTTATTATTTACTATGCGTGGACATTCGAGAAAATCCTTAAGGAACCAATAACCAGGATAAAAAGTATTCTATGTTTTAATTTCATCAAAATCCGATCAGCCGTTTTTACGTGATTAGGCGGGTCCTCACCAAGCGTGCTGCCTCGTGCGAGGCCCGACGCCTAGAATACCTTTTTGGACTGGTTATTGGTCCCCTAAGGATTTTCTCGAATGTCCAATCGGACGAAGTCGCGGGCGGAAGCTAGTCCAATATATTCGAAGAGAAAGGATATGGTACTTATTAGTACCGTAACGAGGGAAAGGGTTATACAAAAAACATTGGTATGACTCATTATATTTATCTGGTATAAAATATAATATAAATATAAATATAAAAAACGACGAAGTGCTTCGAGAAAGGGCGTTTGTGCACTACACTGAATTTTACCGATACGGAAAAAAACGGATGCTTGTATTTTAATAATTAATTATTATAAATAATAGAATTTATTTATTTCGTGTAGTTTAGGGTTCGAAACATTGAAACTACACGAAATAAATAAATTCTTACTATTATAAATTATTAAATTATTAAAATACAAGCATCCGTTTTTTTCCGGATCGGTAAAATTCAGTGTAGTGCACAAACGCCCAAAAGGTAGGTAGGCACTTTGCGCCTACCCAATTTTAGCAGTAAATTTTTTATTTATTTTTTTTGTTTTTTATTCAGGAAACAACAGTTTTTTTGTTACACTAACAAAACATAATATAAAGTCAGTTACACATTAGCAGAACAGTTTCCACTATTACTAAATACATGTTAATTACAAAAACATAATACGCTTCGTAGTTTTTTTTACTTATAGGAATATAAAATTTATCTAACCTTTTAAATACAACACACTGTCGATGACCAGATAAGTAGGTATAGGTAGATTAATTCTATTTTTCATTTTAGGTTATAAGGCGAAAGCGAGAAGAGCTTAAAATTGAAACGCATAATCAACCAGATGTGGATTCTACTGTTTATAGTAAGCATTTAAAATAGTTCATCATTGAGGAGCTGGCGAACAAATGCAGACTTGTCCGATGAACTTTTCTTACAGGAGGGGTATAAAATTCTTGCCAAAAAGTTCTGATTTGTTGTACATGCAAGATTCGTTAAAGTACGAATCTTTTCAGTACTTCATTGATTTTTCATTCATGTCTATCAAAAACTGAGCGTATTTTTTTTATAAATTTATTTATAAGTAATGGAAAGGTCTTGCTTTGTTCGAAAGTCAGCCGTAGACAGTACTTTTTTTCTTGCCATCATTTATGTCAGCAACAGATTAGACTAGTATTCGTACATTTAATAGCAAAACTCCAATTATAACCCTTTCAAAAGATTTGCCTAAGTGTTTCCGTACTTAAAAATATTGATTTTGTTGGCGGCTTCACTTTCCTAGCGTTTACTCTATCATCATCATCATCATCATATCAGCCGAACGACGCCCACTGCTGGGGATAGGCCTCCCCCAAGGGCCTCCACAACGATCGGTCCTGCGCTGCCCGCATCCAGCTGCTTCCCGCGACCTTGACCAGATCGCCGGTACACCTTGCAGGAACGTTGATCCGTGGGCAGGCCCACGGACTATCGTCCGGTACGTGGTCGCCATTTGAGAACCTTTCCGCCCCAACGGCCAACGGTTCTCCGCGCTATGTGTCCCGCCCACTGCCACTTCAACAATGCAATCCTTCGAGCGATGTCGGTTGTTTTAGTTCTCCTGTGGATTTCATCGTTTGTGATTCGATCGAGCAGGGAAATGCCAGTAATGATGAGTAATGATCTTATCCTTGACCGCGATAGCTTGCTTTAGGTCATTTTGGTCCTATGAAATTAGTCGTTTCAGTGAATTCTTTTCTCAGTTTCTAAATCACATTGTATAACTCAGGTGATATCATGTCCTTAACATCTTCAGCCTATACAGCACGCAAGTAAACTCACAATAAAACAACACGTTGGATACAGCTTTTCATGATTTTCCATCTTTTCCTAATGTCATGAACGTTTTATTTATTCTGTGTCTGGGGTTATTAAATATTTATATTTGTAATCCCTCGCTGGTTCTGATATCCGTAAACAGTTGCTTAAGCTACTTAATGCGGAATCAGGTCAATTTGTGTGAAGTTGACAAAATAAATTAAGTAAAAGAAATAAATAAAACATTATTACAGATTCGAGCAACTATAGGATAGAGCAGAAGTCTTTCCTTGACCACATGATTCATTTGTCGGGTAAAGAAAACGGATTCACGGACGTCGAGTTAAGGGAAGAAGTCATGTCGCTCTTAGTCGCCGGCACCGACACCTCTGCGGTCTCTATTGGAAACACCCTGAAGATGCTTGCCAAATACCCTGAAGTTCAAAAAAGGGCTTATGAAGAGTAATTAATACACAATAATTCAATGTTTTAGATAGTGTAACGCACGTCGTCCACGGTGTAGCGTAACTACATCATCCGAAGATACCATACCTTGCTTCATAATTATTGCTGGCCAGCTACGAATATAAATTAAGGCAAATAGTTTAAAAGTAACGAAATGGTCACAGCGTTACTTGCGCTTTTAACTAACAATGATATTCTCGACTTAATAATCAGTTATACAAGGTGTTCCTTTTGATATCCCATAATTCTAGGGCCTTATTGATCACAATGCCTAAATGGCAAAACGACTTTGAAGGGTTACGCCTGAAACGCTCTATGACTAAGAAGCAAAACAACTAACATTTAAAACGTCTATAATAGCAATATGCCTCAAAGCAAAACAACTTATCATTTAAGTATTTCTAATGCAAAAAGACTGTAATATTTTTCCTAAACATCAGAATGACTATGAATGAACGCAATATGACTCAAATGTAAATCTCAACTCATCACATGTCATCTCTGTAGTAAAATACCTGAATATGAAGATGCCTAGGAATGCAAAATACCTCCGATTAAAACAACTCCAATGCAAAACAACTTTGTAGTTTTAGTAACTGAGCATCAAAATGCTTCATTATACAAAAAAATTACCGAATTCAAAATTAAAAGGAAAAGATAATATATTTAAAGTACCTTCTTGACGTCGGTGCCTCTTTCATAATGCATGTTTCTGGCTGGCACCCACTTTAGAAAGGTAGGTGGATACCTATGTACTTGCTTATTTTTTCCTTTTCAGTTGACTGGTACTAAGTATTTGAAGTCAGTTTTAAGTAATTTATTTAACCTCTCAACGGTCAGGGGTATCAAATTACAGGCTCATTTTTTACGTAAACAATGCACTAAAGCGCGCGTTTCTGCTCTCCCAAACATCTGTTTGTGCGCGCGACGACGGAAGTTACATTTATGAGCAGCATATGAGTCATAGCAGCGAATAAAACTTATCCGACACTTTTGCGAGATGTTTTGTTTTTATAATCGACGTTCAAACTCAACTTTTATGTAAACAAAAGACAAATAGTGCGGTCCCTTCGAAATATATTTTTCCCACATAGTTATCGATGAAATAATATATAAAATGTATATATATTTAGAATGTACATGAAAAAACCTATCGGATGAAATTATAATATATGGAAAACCAAAAATATTTTAATTTCGAAAAAAATTTTAAATTTTTTTTTAGATTTGCTAGTTTGCAAGTTTGCAAGAATTTTCATTATTTTTTTTGTTCCGGATCACATATTATATTGTATTTTTATAGTAAATAGAGTTTATTTCTCTTATAAACACCGAAAACCGCGTTCAAAACACATAAAAATTGAAATAGTTTGATGTGGACTTTTAGTTAGAAGATAGCGCGCGCGCGCGCCTTAGCGATCGGTTGTGCGTGATTATCAGCAGAAAAATACGTAATTACTACCCTCAATATGGTGCTCAAGAAGTGCATTAAGTGTAAAAAGAATATTACTAAGAAAATGCCTGGGTTGGAATGCAGTAGATGTGAAGCAATAGTGCATGCCGATTCAATATGTACCAAATTATCAAATAAACAACTGCAGACACTTCGAAATTCACCAGGCATCGAATGGAGCTGTGAAGAATGTGTAAAGAATACCACTCGTAGATCCTCCTTTGTAACTCCTGATGACGGTGATGATGACGAATCGGATGTTGGTTCCCCCATAGCAGCCCAAACTCTTGATGCACGAAAACTGGTACAGGATATCAGTCGAGAACTAAAAAAGACGTTTCGCGAGGAAATGGGCGATCTCTCGGCGTCTCTTGAATTCCTGAGTCAGCAAATAACCACCTTAGAACAATCTATTAAAAGACAGGATACTACTATCAAAAACCTCGAGCATAAAAATGAAGACCTGCAGAATAAAAATAAAAATCTGGAGCTGCGAGTACGTGTTTTGGAACAAGAAATGAATAAGTTTGAGCAAAATTCCTTGTCAACGTCTCTCGAAATAGCCGGCATCCCTGATTTCTCTCCAAAAGACATAAATGTTATCCTGGAAACAGTGGCAGCTAAGTTGGACGTGAATAAGAGTGAAATCCAATCATCTAAACGTCTGTCGGGTTCAAAAGACAAACCTGGACCCATTATCGTGGAACTGAAGACAAAATCAGCATGTACACAATGGATTAATGCCTCCAAAGAAAAACACCTTACTGTCGGTCTCGTCCTGCCCGTCGCCCCTAAGGAAAAGGCTGAAAACCGAGTGTACGTCAGAGAAGCCTTAACGAAACACGTAAAAACTCTACTTTATAATGCTAAAATGCAACTGAGTAAGTCTTTTCAGTACATATGGTGTAAAGATGGTCAGGTGTGTGCCAGAAAGAACAGTAACAGTAAAATTTATTATGTACGTTCACTACAAGACATAGACCAATTATCCAAAGTTTTGTAATTTGATTAACTCCCTGATTTTGCTTAAATTAGATTTATACCAATAGTTGTAAATAATGGATACTCAGATAAAAGAAATATTTGGATGTAATTCTGGAAACGATTTTTTTCAACAAGTTCCTCCCAAAAGTCAACTACCTTTATCTTGTTTCCACATTAATTTGAGATCAATGAAAAAGAATTTTATTAAATTAATACAAACAATTCATAGTTGTAACTACCCGATAGATGTGATTGTGATTACTGAAGCCAATATCTCAGATCTTATTTCCCAATTGTATAACATCTCTGGCTATAATATGTACACACAACTGAGAAATCACAAACGGGGTGGGGGCATTATATTATACGTTAAAGACCATATTAAGTTTACTACACTTCAACACCAATCGAAAACATTCGAAAATTTAACTGGTATACTAAAATTAAGTTCAACACAAAGTGCCGTTGTGTGTGCTATTTATAGACCACCGAAAACTAACAAAAACTGTTTTGTGAGGGAGCTAGGTAGTCACATATCAAAGTTCGACTCGATGCGAAACTTGCTCTTAATTGGCGACACAAACATAGACCTTAAAATAATTTCATCTCATAAAGATTTTTATCTAGAAACACTCAGCGAGCACGGACTAATGTGTGGAATAACAGATTATACCCGAATCGAAACAAAACAAAATATTGTCACTAAATCATGTATCGATCACATTTTTGCACGCTTCCCCACTATGCATCCGTACTCGGCGGTGTTAGACATTGTACTGGCCGACCACCGGGCCATTATTTTTACTTGCATTACTGATAAGGCGCCCGAACGTATACAGGCTGGCACCAAACAAATAATTAACTTCGATATTCTTCACCAAGAATTAAAAAAAGTGAACTGGGCTCAAACTTTAGAAATGAGCTGTCCAATAGAGATATATAATTTTATTCGTGATACATTTCAAAACTGTAATAAAACTGCAACAAATAAAAAAAGAATTAATAAATACCAGCTAAAAAGTCTTAAGGTGCCCTGGGTTGATGATAATGTTACCCGTCTTTGTGAACAACGAGACGCTTTATTTAAGTCCTGGAAAACTAATAATTATGATCCAAAAATAAGATTAAAATACAATAAAACTCGTAACAAAATACATAGAATTTTAGAAAACCGTAGAAATAAATATTATATGCGAGAAATTAATCATAACTTTAAAAATATAAGAAAAGTTTACCAAATTTTAAACCAAATGCTGGGAAGAGTGACACTGTCTATCGACACAGTGATCCTTAGGGCTTTCGACAAACAGGGATTGAGTACTAACGCTATAGCTAATAACTTTGCCAACGGATTTAGCAGGGCTGTGAAAGATATCGTTCCTAACTGTCGTGCCAGACTTCTCGATCCAGGTTGTTACCGTAGACAACTAGATGCTAGTATACTTTACAAAAAAGTTTCGAGTGATAAAATATTTCAGATCATCAGCAAATTGAAATCAAATAAAGCCCCTGGGCCCGACGGCATTAAAGTGTCAGATGTAAAGGTTGTAGGTAAAGAAATGTCAGAAGCGATTGCTAACCTTATTAACTGTAGTGTCAGCTCTGGTGTATACCCCGATGAATTAAAAATCGGATGCGTTAGACCGGTGCATAAAAAGGGCTCAAGAGACAATTATCTTAATTATCGTCCTATCACACTACTTTCCACGATAAATAAAATTGTTGAAAAATGTTTAAGTGAACAAATACACACATTCTACAAAAAGCATGATGTAATTTATCAAAATCAGTACGGTTTTCAATCGGGTAAGGGCACAACAGAACTCCTGTCCAGGTTTACGGACGAAGTTAATAAACACCTAAACAATAAACAACATGTACTAGCATTGTTTATCGATTTCTCGCGCGCGTTCGATACCCTGGACCACCAGCAATTGATTACTAAACTTGACGATTGCGGAGTACGGGGCCCGCTACTAAATTGGTGCCAAAACTATCTCCAAAACCGAAAATTCGCTGTAAAAATTAGTGACGTATATAGTGATCACATTCCATCTACTGATGGAACGGCGCAAGGGTCAGTTATGGGTCCCCTCCATTTTCTATCATACGTCAATGATATGTGTAATTGCCTCAAACATTCCACATGCTACCAGTTTGCGGATGACACATGCCTTGTTGTGTCCGATAAGGACCCAAAAACAGCCTGGGATCTCCTGCAATCTGACTTCAACAATCTTATAAAATGGTGTCATGACGTAGGTCTGGTGCTCAACTCTAGTAAAACTAAATTAGTTGTGATTAAATCTCCCTATCTAAAAACTTTACCTCCAAATAATATTGTGGCCCATGATCACAATTGCTTACATTCATCATGCAATAATCCATGTAACTGCCCGATTATTCAGATACTTGAGTCTCAAACATATCTAGGATTAAAGATAGATAGCAAGTTTAACTGGAGCCAACATATTGAGCACGTTTGTAATAAACTTAGGCACTTTCTAGCAAATATTACCATTCTCAAAGATCGCATCCCCTATAAGGTCAAATTAATGTTATACCATTCTCTTGCTGAGTCGCATATTCAATATGGCCTAAGCAGCTACGGACGTACCTATAATTCTTATATTAATGAAATATTTAAACTACAACAAAAAATTTTGAGGAAATTAGTATCACCTAAAATCAAACAAAGATTTTATAATGATGATATTGGACTTTTTACACATTGTAACGTTTTACCCGTGCAAACCCAATTCAAATACTCATTACTCAAAGAAAATTTTTTTAATGATAGTTATAGGAGATTGGTAAGCCACCCTGTACATACGCGGGCCATAACTAGGAAACGGGTCTGTGTGAGTGCGATTCGCGTAAACAACTGCTACGGCGAGCGAACAACTGCTTACCTTGTTCCTAGACTCATTAATGAACTACCCTATGATCTGCGAGATAAAGTTAATGCTCAAAATATTAAAGTTAAATTAAAGGCACATTATTTTTTAAACAATGTAAACTCATAAATCTTTATTACTTATACATACCTAGTTCTTGCTAACATTGAACATCAACAACTTATTCTGCTATAGATAGGTATTTGATCAGCTGTATTTTTCTGTTGTAGATAATAAGTAATCAATAAGTAACACGTCTTATAAACCTCTGTGGTTTTCCTGTGTTATTAATAACATAAACTGTAATCTGACTTGTAATATGGTAATAAATAAAAAAGGAAAAAAAAAAAGTTTTCGAGGAATTCGTGGACTAACATACATATAGGTACTTACGAAATTTAGCACACGTGATTTGAAGCCTAAATAGAACGCTTTACTCAAATAATAACCAATTCCAACTATTTTACAAAATCGCGGGTCGATCACGGTAATTCTATGACGCATTAGTCACGTGTACGTACAGTTGACGTGTAAAACCGTTTTTGATAACGCGCAGCTTTGACAGTGCGACTACTTTTTCTGTTCCGGTGATAATCTTTGGAACTAAAACAGTTTACATACGACCATGAAGTTTGACTTAATACTCTGAGGTAACTGGAGCTCTCACCCTGAATAAAAAAGTGTCGCCAGCAAATTTGACATTTATGTATGTAGTGGCTGTCAGCTGTCTCATATGACCATACGTATTTGTTTAAAGTGTAGGTGAGACGGAAGACAGCCACTGTGTTATTTGTGGTATTCAAAAAATTGTTCGTACTGCACTCTCCAGTTACCTCAGTATTAAGTCGAGCTTCATGCATACGACAGTCTATTTTGTCAGCTAATTTCGTATTGCTGCAAGTGGCTCCTCTGTCACGGATGTCACCGGATCAGACAGGATTGTAGGACTATAGGTTTGCGTGACATGTGCGTCGTTATGTCATTATGCTGGGGCTTACCTGCGTGACGCCTAACGGCGTTAATAACGGCATGCGCATCTTAGCGCGCTCTTTGAATCAAATTAGTGCGCTAAAACCCGCCTACACCAGCGTATTATATCAAATAGCGCGCTAATTAATAGCATTAGAAGCAGGTGAAGCCCGGGCATTACGGCAATACGAAGTCAAACGTCAAGACCCAAACCCAATGAAGACGCGCGGCATAGAATTACGGCGATTGGCCCGCAGGTCAAACTTATCTCTCCGTAAACTTAATTCACCTGGGTTAATTCACCTAGGTGAATTAAGTATACTGTTCGTAAACTTTAATCACCTGGGTGCATTAAAATTACTTTCACAAAACTTTATTCACCTTATTCTCCTAGGTGCATTAAGTATACCTACTTTTAAGTAAACTTTATTCACTTTTATGAAGAATGTTTTTTATCAGTGAAACTCTGGCTCAATGAGTGCTTATGATAATTTATGATTGTCATATTGACACACAATTTTACTGCAATCTAAAGAGTTTATTCTGTGTTTTCTCAAAGCAAACTTTCCACACTACTCTAAGTAAACGAATAAAAAAGTTTAATAGAAACCTACTTGATCTGATGTGATTGAGGTTTCATTCACCTAGGTGATCCATTTTTAACTTGGGTGAATAAAATTTACTTATTATTTTAAATATATGTCTTTTGTTTTGTGACCAGCGGTACAGGTGATTAAAGTTTACGAATAGTATACTTAATTCACCTAGGTGAATTAACTCAGGTGAATTAAGTTTACGGAGCGAAACTTATAACCAATTTTTTTGAAGTTGGTAATTATTAAATAACACTCTTTCACTTTTATTTCTATATTTATACTTTGATACTTTGATGATAATTGTAAACATAACATAATTATAAGAAAAAAATGGATTTTAATTTGCAATTTCGTAAAGTGCTTTATAATGTACCTATGTAAGTTTGTATAATATTAATTTTAGGTCATTTTTAGGGTTCCGTAGTCAACAAGGAACTCTTATAGTTTCGCCATGTCCGTCTGTCCGTCTGTCCGTCTGACCCCAGTCTAGCTCATAGACTCTTAGTACTAGAAAGCTGTTATTTGGCATGAATATACATATTTATCACGCCAACAAAGTAGTAAAGTAAAATTTTGAATAAAACATTTTTTTTTGTTAGCTACACGTGAAGTGGGTACTTATGTAATTTTTTTTCTTGTCTACCCCATAGTGTGGAATGTCGTTGGATAGCAATTTCAAAAACGTTGTGGGTTCGCCAAGACAGTTTTTTGATTGAGGCATCTGTTTGTGAATTATTAACGACATTTTTGACGACCGATTTGGCGCAGGGGTAGGCTACCCACCTTCTGCGCCAGTGGTCTCGGGTTCGATTCCCGAACAAGACAAATATTTGTGTGCATGAACATGCCTATTTATCTTGGTCTGGGCGTTAATTATGTATATTATGTATGTATTTACAAACAAAAAGTATTTAAGTATATATTTATCCGTTATCAAGTTTTCCATGATACAGTTTCTTCATGAAATTAGCATGGGCTTAGATAATTGGTGTGAATGTAAGAAGTTATTTATTCATTTATTTATTTATTAAGCTTTAAATTGCAAAATTTTGTTAGAGTCAAGTGTCCCCCCCCCCCCCCCTGCCAGCCAAATGGTTGTTTCTGGATACGTGAAAAAATTCACGATAGTAGTACATATGACGAAGTGAAAAGGAAAACTATCACAGCTAAGTAGGCTTTACAAGTTTTTGAGATATAAGTAACTCATTTTCGAAAACCGCACGTACGTTATGTGGGTACGGAACCCTTCATGAGCGAGTCCGACTCGCACTTGGCCGATTTTATTCATTTTGCTTTTAGTCCTACGGCATTTTAGGCATTGTGATCAAAAAGGCTCTATGATTATATTCTCCATTTCCGATCCCCATCGAGTATCTGACACTGGATGGAAGATCAGAGCAATCAAAACTCAAAAATCAAGTGGCCTAGTGAGTCCCACATAACCAACGTCCTCACAGCGCACGCTCACTACAAAAAAAAAGGGTTATACAATATATATTATATTCTCTCGCTATAATACGAAATTTTCTTTTGGCTTTCCCATACAAATGCTCTATTCACTAAGCAAGGTTTATATGGGAAAGCCAAAAAATAATCTCGCATTTCGACCTATGATCCTTGGACTTATTGATTTCTTTTTGATGGCAGAATAAAATCTTATAGTTGTGGGATATCAAGAAGAACACCTTGTATTTATAATGTGTACTTTCAGAATATATGATGTCTTCGGGGATTCAGATCGTCGATTGGTGACAAAAGATTTGCAACAACTGAAATATCTAGAGAGGGTCGTCAAAGAGACTCTGAGACTGTTCCCACCAGCGCCCTTCATCAATAGAAAAGTCGAAAAAAATATAAGTTTGGGTTAGTAGCCACTAGTTTTGTTATCTCGGAATCTCTTTATTATTTAAAAATATGTACCAAATCATACATGTAAAAAGCTTGTGATTATGCTTGTTTAGTAATTATTTGTATAGTCAGGTACCTACAACCTGGGCTAAATTCGGTGAACCACCTCTTAAATGTGTTCGTGTGGCTGGCGTCTCACTTCGACGAATTTGTTCCTGACCGTACATTTTATACAATGCACCAAACGTCCTATTGTCTTCTGCAGCATGCGGCAAGGTATTACCAGCAGGCACCGGGGTGGCGATCTCCATCTGGGGCATCCATCGGGACCCTGCGCACTGGGGGCCCGACGCCGAGAAGTTCGACCCCGACCGCTTTCTGCCCGAGAGGTTCCAACCCAAGTACTCCTGCAGCTTCATGCCTTTTAGCCAGGGGCCCAGGAATTGTCTTGGTAATCTCTATTTGTAACTTCATGATCATGACTTTTTAAATATTGTCAGAAATTGCAAAAAGGAATGCAAATTAAAAATCTGAATACAACTCGCAGGGGTGACGGCGCTTATAACCAAGAGAGATTCGATTCATAGACGTGGTATGAAGTCCTGTATAATGGTATCAAAGGTTTTACAGCAGTGTTTCACGGTCAGCTGCGAATATATAAATATAAACTAAGTATATTGCAGCAGTGGACCTCAAAGTACAAATACGGCAACAACGACAGCAACCAGACAACCACTTCTGCGGTACGAAATGCAGATTGCATTATACTGCTTAGGTACAGCACCGAAAGCGATCATAAGACGTGGAGATTTACATTTGTAATTGTTTCTCCTTTCGTTCTTCGTCCTCACACTGTACCTTGCGATCAAAACTGATCGTGCCTTAGATACCTACCTATCCCGCGTCACACTTCCGACTTCCTCTCCTCTTTCTTTTCCGTACATGCCGTTCGCTTGTAGAACGCAATTCCGGAGGGTATCAGAGAGGCTCAGACTCCGGTGTCCTTCTCTTTTACCTAATTTATATTATTATATACCGTCGTCATACCCTCCAACTTTGCCTGCTTTTTTTACTTTTTTTATCACTGACAAAGAAGTAAGTATGGGAAATAAACAGCACCTAGGCCAATATTCGTTTAGAAAACATATTTAGTGACAAAATTAAATGATAGATATCTTTGCTTTCTCTATAGTATTTCTAAAAATGAAGAAGGAAGACGTTGGCAAAGTAAAGTGAAAAAGTGCCAAACTTTACCACCTTTAAATTGCTAAGCCGTTTTAAGACTTACACTGCAAATTTTTGGAGCCAACGTTTATAACTCGGCAAAGATTCGAACGTGATAATATAAATGATCAAACTTATTTTAGTATCGTCGTGAGTTAGGTAGACAATTTTTTGAATTTTCATACAAAAATATTTGGAAAACAGGGCTGTCAGAAATGAAATGAAATTTTAGGGAAAGACTTTTAATAAAATATGAAAATTTCAACGTTCTTATGACAATAAATATTTAAGTAGAAAAACACCAATATTATGTAGTCACTTGCAAAGTCCATACATAGCTTAAATGCTAAAATCGTTTAAAATCTTGTTTCGAATAAATAAAAAGGTATGATATGTGACAGCCCTAGCGCCTCAGTACGGGTAGGCAATGTTGAGAGGTTATACTGCACGTTTATATACCTACCTAAAATTGCCTAACCGTAAAAAAACTCTTCTCCTAACGACTCCGTAGCTAAGTGGTTAGAGCATTCGCCTGGACAGTGAAAGGTTCGAGTCCTATCGGAGCTAGTTGTGAAAGGGTCAATTTTAATAATTAAAAAATTTAATATTTAAAAAATTGCATTGTGAATGTAAAAATAATGACCTAATATAAAACGTTTTATTTCGTCAATAGATTCACTTGAAACTTTGAACATACGTTCCTCGAATGACTTAAGCCAGCACTCGGAAAGGATGTACCTATCTTACTTCTTACTAATATTATAAAATATGTGATTAATATTTGGAAATCAATCAATCACGGCGAAATGGCTAAACGGACTGGATGAAATTTGGCACAAAATACATGTAGGTACATTATGGCGTAGAATAGCATAAAAGCTGCTTTCGTTACCCCGGAAAATGTTTTGTTCCTACGGGGACAAAGCCGCGAGTGGAAAGCTTACCTACCTAGCCTCTTATATTTCAACACTCACCCTTGCGATTTAAGTTTTCATAAAGAGTATCAGAAAGGGAACGTTGATCTCGAGCTCGCACGAATAATATTGAACTCAATGTATTCTCTTTGCAGGTTACCAGTATGCGTTGATGGCCATAAAGACAGCCCTGACAACCGTCCTGAGGAAATTAACAGTGGTGCCCGATCCAGAGAAGAGTGACATTCCATACATTAGGGTTAAGTTTGATATTATGATGAAAGACGTAGACGAGTATCAAATTGGTTTACAGATAAGGAAACCTTAAGCAAATAATGATGTTCCAGTTGCATAGTGGTTTATTATTGTTAATATAAAATCATCATCATCATCATCATTTCAGCCTTACGACGCCCACTGCTGGGCATAGGCCTCCCTCAAGGATCTCCACAACGATCGGTCCTGCGTTGCCCGCATCCAGCGGCTTCCCGCGACCTTGACCAGATCGTCGGTCCACCTGCCCACGGAACGTCGTTCGGTTCGCGGTCGCCATTCGAGAACCTTTCCGCCCCAACGGCCATCGGTTCTCCGCGCTATGTGTCCCGCCCACTGCCACTTCAATTGAGCAATCCTTCGAGCAATGTCGGTTGTTTTAGTTCTCCTGCGGATCTCATAATTTCTGATTCAATCGAGCAGGGAAATACCAAGCATTTCACTGACAACACACACTGGTCAAAAACCTTAGTCTTGAGACATAGAGGAATTTTGGGCGCGAATATATGCCGGAGCTTCCCAAACGCTGCCCATCCGAGCTGGATTCGACGAGAGATCTCTTTCTCGAAGTTGGACTTACCTAAGTCGCAGGTAAACATAGTGGTGAACAACTTGTTGTTCAATGTTCCCAACATTAACTGGAGCGGATGTAACATGGGCATTGGACATGATTTTTGTTTTATCCATGTACATCTTCAGACCCACTCTTTGAGAAGCATTACTGAGATCTTCGAGCATTGTGTTCAGGTCTTCCAAGGTCTCAGCCATGAAAACTTCATCATCGGCAAACCGCAGGTGTGTTAGGTACTCGCCAATGCATGATGTTGATGCCGCATCCTTTCCAGTCCAGGAGCTTAAAAATATCCTCCAACGCAGCTGTGAACAGTTTCGGAGAAATGACATCTCCATGTCTCACACCTCGCTGTAGTTAGGATTAGAGCTCTGGTTGTGTAATCGGACCGACATGGTGGCGTTTTGGTATAAGTACCTCAGCACCTCGATGTCAGTACAGTCATACAGTACAGTACAGTCATGTACAGTCAGCGTCATAGATACGGTGCCATCCAAAGTGGTCAAATAGTTCGGTAAACCATACAATTAGTACCTGTAGTCTATTTGGCACCTCTGGAGAGACTGCAGCACTGCCTAGGTCTCGATCGAATCAAAGGCTTTCTCATAGTCTACGAACGCCAAGCATAGTGGCAAGTTATACTCTTCGGTCTTCTGTATAACTTGCCGCAGCGTATGAATGTGGTCTATGGTACTATAGCCTTTTCGGAACCCCGGCTTGTTCGGGAGCTTGGATTGGAAGTCATCAAACCTGCGAGCGAGACGATTCGTAATGACTCTCGAAAACAGCTTGTAGATATGGCTAATATAAAATATCTAGTAAGAATACGATTACGATCAATACATTAATCAAGCCAGAGGTGCAGGGTGCTGATAAATTGGATTAAATACCGGATATCTATAGTCGTGGGCCACACTGGAGCGGCGCGTCTTGCGTCCGCGTTGAGCGGAAAATCAAATATATTGTGAGACGGACGAGAGGGGCCACACTGGCGCGTCCGGCGGTTGCCGCGACCGGGGCGGAGGGAATAGTACGGGCGTTTGTGCACTACCACTGAATTTTACTGATCCGGAAAAAACCGGATGCTTGTATTTAATTAATTACTAATATAAATGATTAATTATTAAAATACAAGCATCCGATTTTTTCCGGATCGGTAAAATTCAGTGGTAGTGCACAAACGTCCTACGTGGTCGCGCGTCCTGCGGATCCGTAGGTCGACTCCGCGCCCCGCGGTCGCTCCAGTGTGGCCCACGACTTAGCAATAGTTTAATCTTATTTGTGGTGGTTTTAGTTGTTAGACATTTTATAAAAAATTATAAGTATACCATGTATGATCCCTATTCATATGTTAGGCCAATATTGTATGTAACTGAATTAAATTCAAGACTAGGTCAGATGAAACTCGCGGGTGCACGGTTATCATTGCTTCTGAAACAATTATGTATCATATTTTATTTTAATCTATATTGCCTTTCGAAGTACATATATTACACAAAAAAATAAGCATTATTGGACTTGCATGGACATTTTATATGCAGGTAGGTACCTGTACTTACTGTGTCTCATAAGTATTGTTTTTTTATCGTTACTTATTATACCTAGTATGGGCTAGATAAACGATTTCTGTAATTTATATTACTATTTTTATTATCTCTGACAGAGATCTCTTCCAGACAGCCTAAGACGTTAGAAATACCGTAACACAGGTAATGAGTGCAAAATGTTTCATACTAAATACATTATTTTCTCATCCATATCATTAGATTAGATACCTACAGCATAAATTAAAATAATAATGAAATAAAATTGCAATAAGTACTTTAATAAAACTGATAAATTCAATGATTTTTTGATTTGTTTTACACTTAACACTAAGATTATTAGAAAAACATTCTTGAGATATGGAATATAGGTATTCCTGTAAGTTTACTTTATTAAAATGTTTTTTTAATACTACTCAATAACACTAGTCTGCGCACATAGACACTTTGTCAATTATACAGTTGAAGCTCGTCGGGTATGTATTGATAGGTAATTGAATTAACTTGTGAATCAAGTACAAATAGTTGTTTCACCCTCCGCCCGTCGCGCCTTTTTTATAACGTGAACCGTCGCGTGGGGTCTTAAAGGCCCTAAAACTAAACATCAAGTTATTTGTATTAAAACATTATGTTTTTAAATTGTTTTAACGTATTGTGGATTGTTGAGACTGTATTGACTCAAGAAGTGAAAGATATTCCAAATCAGATATTTACTTTTATTTTAAAAATTTATTAAGAGCAGTTACATTTCTTTCTTATATTATATTCATTCATCTTAAAGTTAAGTTATTAATAAAAACCAATTAAGAACCGCTTCTGTTTCAATAAATATCTAAGATCAATGAACTAAATATGGAAATACACTATAGATCAGTTATAAGACATAAATAAAAATATATAATTTCTATGTGTAAATGACCCTTATAATTTCTTTGGACACAATCAGTGCATATGGCTTTGGTATGATTTATACAAATGTTCCTTTGCAAAAGTAACAAATGGACTTGAATTTCCTATCTGTACGTCTTGGACAGTGAATGCATTGCTTTATCATAACATAAGTGCCAACTGAGCATCATCAGGAGAAAAGGAGGTAAGTATAAAAATCAAAAATTTCTTCGTCATTCTCCTCATTACCAACGATTTGCTCATTTTCTTCCCAACCATCTTATAATACTTTGAGATTGTTGATCGTCCATTTTACTCATTTAATAAATATTCTACATCAATAAAAACCTAAATGTAACACTTAAACAACGAAAAAACTACTTACTTATTTAATAATAAAATTTTACTTACGCCACTCGTCGCGTGAGGTCTTACGTAGAAACTTTTCACTGTCTTTTGATGGCGTGAGCGTCGAGCGTAATCCTTTTTGGGAAGCTATCTAAACTAAGGGATCCTTAAAAGAGTACCTACATATTTTGCAATTTTCTAAGACCTGGGCTTAGAAAGACCCCACGCGACGGTTCGAGGGTTAAGAGAGTGTTTCCGTACAAACGTAGTCCCTGAATAATTCCAGCAGAGCAATTTTTTAAATAAATCTATGGCTCCTATTTGCATGTTCCTATGTTTTTCAATTTTTAACCCCCGACTGGAAAAAGAGGGGTGTTATAAGTTAGACGTGTCTGTGTATGGCTGTGGCATCGTAGCTCCTGAACGAATGGACCGATTTTGATGCGGTTTGTTTTGTTTGAAAGCTGACGTGATCGAGATGGTTCTTATTGTGAAAATCTGTTCAGACGTTTCAAGATCATGAGCGCTTTTTGTAAGCTGCGGTTGGAATTTAAGTATTTTACATATGTGTATAATATGTGTCGTGGATGTGGAACAGAAATCAGGGTACTACGAATTTTTGTATATTCAATGGGTAGGTATCTAAGATTCGAGCTGCAGCTGTCTCTATTACGCTCTGCGGGGAGAGCAATAGACATAGCATATATATTTACTGTGGCACAGCCTTCTCTATTGTACTGTGGCAATAGTTAGAGAGAGAGCGAGAGCAGTTGATTTTACAAATAGGTACCTACCTAGAGAGGTTTCTTTTTAACTCTCGAATTCGCAACCGAACGACGAGTCATCTTTTCAACTCGAAATCCAGACATGTTAACTATCTACTTATTTAAACTAATAGTTAGGTAAATCCATTATCCTCATGTATTCCACATGTTGGTGCATTTTTGGACTTCCACGGAGATTGATGGGTGACGAAGATAATAATATAGGTAGGTAAATAATTTACTTATTTAAGATTCCATGACAAATTGTAGCAGTATCACCAGAAAGGTGACCACAGAGCGCGCCGCCTGAAAATTATCATCATGTTCAAGGAAATTCATAAACAAAATATATTCCTCACTGACATTATTCAAAGCTCAAAAAGCTACCGTTGTTGTCATTACTGGAAATGGTTTCATACCAAAAACTCTGTCTTTGTCTTTTTCCTTACGTGTGAAGAGTAATGAAAATAACCTCACTTTTTCATTTTTTCAATGTTTTTGTTGTTATTTTGAGCATAAATTCACTTTTTGAAAAAGTAGCCTGAGAATAGTCTACAATATGTCATTACCTATTTTTCTATATATTATTCGTGAATTAGAGATTAATAATCTAAGTATAAAACCAAAAAAATATAAAAATAATGAAAATTTTGTTTGTTTTTGAAATCTTTTATTGTCGAGTTACGATACGAGTATCGTGTTTCTAGCCACAAAATAATCAAGATCGTTTATGAAACTTCAACATTATATTTTTATCTGCTTATAATAAAGAATATTTGATTGTTTACTTTTGAATCAAAAATAGGTTGATTTCGATAATTTGGAAGTACGTGCCCTTAAAACCCATAAACTCGAACATATTTATTTAAATTTTTACTTTTTTGCATTCACAATGCAATTTTTCCAGTCCCATCGGAGCAATACGGTATTTTACTGATTTTTTTTTATTTCTTTATAATGTTTTTCGAAATATTAGCTACACAAAACAAGTTTTCATTTTGAATTATCTTGAATATTTTCAAAGATATAGGACTTCAAACTTTATAATTAGACAAGGACAGGACGCTATCTTAGAGACGTCAGTGGGTTAGTAGCGTCATAGTCACGCCATAGAAGATTTCGTTTTAGAAAGAGACAGCTATAGTCAAAATCAAACAGACTATAATTCTTTTATTATAAAACAGATTCAAATTATTTTTTCACATTTGGTATTCTTAATTGCAATATTTTTTAACGTCATCATTAAATATCTACATTTCAACAACAGTAAAATACCCTATTGGTTGTGAGACGGGTCGATTTTTTCTAAATAAGTAAGTACTTCATTTTCCATTTTTCGAACATAATTTTGTAAATTAATTCATTCGCCCGAAGAGTAGAAGGTCGTGGGTTCAAATCCCATCAGAACTAGTTGTCTGTCAGACTACAGCCCCCTGATTCACAAAACGTCGGAAACGGAATCGGATCCGAATTCTGTGCTTTGTAGGTACTTGTCTATTCTATAGTGAGTGACAGAGATAGTGCATACATTCCGCTGTCGGGAGCGTTTCCGACGATTCGTGAATGCACAGCATGCAATGCAGCACAGCATGCTGGTCTTTTTTTTCTAATAATTCTTATTTTGTTTTTCTAATAGGACTTCATTTTTGGAAATTGCATTGTATATGCAAAAAAGTAAAACATATATTTATTCACGAAGACAAATTGATTTCTTGGAATTGAAAGCATACGGGTTAATTCTCACCCTGTCTTGCCTTGCGTGGTCCCCAAGCATAATCATTATTTTAATTTTTAGTTTTTTGCATTCACAATGCAATTTTTGTTATTGAAAAATGGAAAATGAAGTATTTTGAAAAAATCGACCCGTCTCACAACCATCCCATCCCGTCACAGCCGTCCCATCGGAGCTGGTTGTGAGACGGGTCGATTTTATTTAAATACTTCATTTTCCATTTTTCATAAAAGTTATTTTAAAAAAGTTGTTAAAACTCCTTCAGTAGGTATATTTTAATTACTTTTTCACTTCTCATGCTCGTAAAGTTCGTGTTTATGTTGGGTATAGGCTGCATAAAATCGCTTTTTATGCTCTAGTGCATAAAGTAAAATCTTCGTCTAAGTCTCAGACTCTAAGACAAAGGTCGTCAGGTAAACAGTCACACACGCAATTAAACTTCGTTAAATAAACTTGTTTTTTTATTCTGTTTCTTCAATTTTGTACATATAATCCATATTAAACTACTAAATTAATAAAACTAGGCAAAATTAATGAGTTTTTTAAGAAATAAGTATTTCAAGAGCATTATGGACTACGATATAAGTCACTGTGCTGCCACTGCCACGTATAAAAAAAAGAAAAAAAAGAAAAAGAAAGTCTTCCCGCCAATATGGCGAAGGCTCTATTTTTTTCTTTTTTGCAATATTGTTATTTATTTTCCTCACACTCGAAGTGAAAAGCAGAGTGTATAACTCGTAGATAAAACCCATTTTACCCTCGAATTGACTATCCACCCTCGCCTACGGCTCGGATGGATATATACGTCTCGGGTAAAATGGTACGTTTTATGCACTTGTTGTACAATCTACTTTATATATTATTTTTTTTTATCCACAACGGGGTAGCACTTAGCCTTCATCCAGCCTTGATAAGGCTGAAGGTGGAAGCGCACTACTCCCGGAATCCTCAATCACTGAGGAACTGGCTATTTTATCTTTAACTGCCGGAACACAATAATGCTGAAAACATCATTGTTATGGCGTCAGACTTAGACAAGATGGTGGTAGCTAGCCAGGCGGACTAAGAACAAGTCCTACCACCAACCAAACCGAATACAATATGTACCCCCACTGGGAATCGAACCCGGGACCTCTGGGTCTGAAATTCGTGGTATTAGCCACTATACCACAGAAGCGGTTGAATATTACACACGAAAAATGGTTTTATAAACGCCAAACTAGTATGTCTTAACAAGAAATATCAACTTCAAAAGCGAATAACTCCGGCTACCTAGGTACTCAGTGAATTCCGGTACTTATGCGCTTACGTGATAATGAACGTGTGTAAACACACACAGACCTTTAATTTAATATACAAGTCGGTCAGTTCTACTGGAGGTGGGCCAGAGCTTCAATTCCGTTTCCCATAACTACATACATACCTGACTCACGAATTCATAATCCAGTGTAAATAAACCACACGGTGAAAATGTGAGCTTTTGATGTAAAAACTGCATTGACAGTTGCATTGCCTGTAAACACAAAAAGAACAACTTTTACGCACATTAATTAGACTTTATTCATTCATTCTACGGAATCCATTGGCATGCAGTTTGTTCGTATCGATTGACTCCTAATTTAGGGTTTTTGTTCCATGCAGTTCATTCCATGTTCGTTCCATGTTCCATTTTGCAGTATATATATAGTAGAATTGTCTTTTGTTTTAAACTAATATTAAAGCTTTAAGTAGAGTTCCTAAGTAACTGAAAATTGTTCACCGCTATGATCATTAGTTCGCCTATACTCAGGGCCGGATTTAAGCACAGGCTACATAGGCTGCAGCCTAGGGGCCCGCACCACAAGGGGGCCCGCGCCACATTTCCAAATATAAAAAAAAATCAATTTATATTTTAAATATACGGCATTGGCACTGGCTTGGCAGTAAAGACAAAGTCAACCAAAGACATGCTTCTTTCGCCTTTTAACCTAATCGATTAAGAATCACATTGCAATACAGTACAGCGTAATTTTGGGTAAACGTTTTGTGTTCCTCAACAAATTCGTCACAGAGCGTGTGTGACGAAGAAATGTTAGCAGCAAGACAGTAGAAAATTACTAGAGATGTATGAAGATGACAGTTTAGGCAACGAGGTTATACAGTTCAAAAGTTTAATCCAGTTTGAATCAGACTACGAAAAAAATAATAAAGTTAAGAGCAAAGAAAGATGGATGCACAAAGATATTGGGATTATCATATAACTAGTAAATACTTGTTACCAAAATTACCAATTGACAACTTTTCAAAATTTTAAGGTATTTGTTTGATGGATATAATGAAAGTTTATCGTTTTTGAGGGAACCCGTATTTTTTCTTTTCATTTTATTTTCATAAATTATTGAGATAATAATTAATTGAAAATAGTATATTCTAGAAGTACGTAAGTACAATATCAGGCATTATATAAGCGATTCCTTAGCCTCAACCCTGCCTTTTTCTAACATTCAATTAAAAAAAATATGTCCATGACATGATGTTTTACGTAGAGATGTAGCACGTAAGCTAGTATTTTGTGTCGATAATAGTTTTTGTTTAAAGGGATTATTTATTTTAATTTAGTCAGATGCAATAAAAAAACGCTACACTTGATTAATTTCATCTCAAATGTGATATACAACTGTAGTTTTTGAAATGCTATACTTTTCATTACTTGTAAGCTTGTAACTTGCTCAATACTTTAAACAAGGTGCTGTGTAAGTACTATTTAAAATCTTCGTTTGTTTAATAATAAAACAAAGATATTTCAGTATTACTACCAATTTAAATTATACTAAGCTTCCTCATTGGTCATTGAAAATAATCGATAATAAGTCGATAAATGAGTCAAGCATGCATCACTATTAAAATGACAGCAATTTCGACATATTTTGTTTGTTTACTTTGTTTCCTTTTCTTCTTATGGATTGATTCCAGACAAATGCATACACGCTAGGGAGGCCTGACTTTGATAATTTTATAAATTTTTTCAAATATTGTAATAAATAGGCGACCAAAAAATCTAAAAAAATGTGTTTCATGTTTAATTAGTTCGAATCTCGAAATGGTTTTCGAATTTTACTGCCTTGCAAAAAATGAAATGTTGTCAATTGTATAGAAGAGGGGCCCGCACCACATACTGAGCCTAGGGTGCCTTAGCACTATTATTTATTCTGTGCCTAGGGGCCCAAAGTTCTTAAATCCAGCCCTGCCTATACTTAACTGTATTTCTCATAACCCATTGTGTAATTGTGATGGAAACTGACCTTAGGTCATTTTTCAATTTGACGACTCTGTATGAAATAAAACAGGGAGAAAAAAACAACCCATAAAGATTCTTGCCGGTTCTTCTCCAAGGTCTCCCGCTGTAGGGTTTGCGAACCGATAGCGTAGCTTCTATGACGTTCACAAGTATTGTAAATAACAATCTAAATATTGAATAAACAAAAATCTTGAATCATACATTTTAGACCTTGTACTTTGGCATAGATTTAATTTTCTCCTTGATACCCTTACCGGTTGACTGGTAGAGAATGCCGTTTAGCATTAAACCATTTGCTATTTTTAACCGACTTCAAAGAAGAAGTTAATGCGTTCCAGTCTTTATTTTTTCCGATTCGGAACCTCCGGTTACCTCCGGTATCCATCGATATTTAACGTAAATACTGAACATCGAAATAAATTAGCAGTTAGCACTTAGGTACTCATTCCGCTCTACTGTCTCTTTCATTATTTTATAAGTCATACTTACTTCTGCTGTTATTGCGGGACTCAAATTACTGTTTATTATTTCATGAACTATGTACCGTGCCTTGTTCGCCTGCAATCAGAGGTATTAATGTCTATTGGGTTAAACAAAGTACCTACCTAGTGCTCAGAACATAGCATGGCAATTCAACACTGCCACATATGGTTGTATAATATGATAGCACCACACAAAACTCGGTAAGTATGTTGTCTTTCTGTGGTTCCCCAAAGCGTCGTCGTGAACGTTTTCATAGGAGCCATACCACTAATTTCAAAATTTGTATGTTTTAGAGTGACCAGAACGCGTTGTGAGCAGTTTTTTCGCTCAATGACCGATTCCTATCTCAAAGCATATCATGTAGGTATATCTCGCGATTAACGTTTGTCGTGCGAGGTATGCTTAACGTAGTTACGTTATTTCTATCTTTTAAAGACATTGCCAGCATTGAATCAATAAGTTTTAATATGACAAGGTTCTAGGTATCAACTACATACTTTTTCCTACTCACTGCAATGAATGGAAAGGGACAAGTGAATTCCTTATGCAACGAATATGGAAGTAAAGATTAATAACGTAGATACATGGGTCAGGCCGTAGATTTTGCCACAAATAGCGCAATGGTGACGCAAAATTTTCTACGAGTCGGTCGCACAAAGTGGTGCAAAATGGTAGCGCAAAATTATTAAGGAGCACGTACATTAATATGATTTTATTTAACAAACATGTACTAACAAGAGGTATTGCATCAAACTAGAAAAAGAAACACGATGTTGGTATGTAAGTATGTTTAATTAATAATTAACAATAATGTACCTATGAGTAATTCTTTTTTATATATCCTCGTAAGGCCCAATTGCCTTATAAAAGGTATGCAAGTCTATAGTGGTACGGACCCAAGACGTTTGCCAATTTTATGAAGTAGACACCCAACCACCTTTTAAAAGGCATCCGATTTGTATGCGCCATAACATTTTAAATGACGCGCCAAGAGTGAAAAATAGTTTCTGAACGGCTAATGGGTCTTCTTATTTTATCTATGGTTAAGCAGTTGTGCCAACAGAAAACAAAAATATCTGTCATTTTCGACGAATTCTCATTCAAGATGGCCAGACCTAATAGACGTGGTAAGTTTATCCATGTTTATTAATATGATCTAAAGGTTTTTTTTAAACGTATCTTTGTCTGTATACTAACAGACATTTAAAATTTACAATAACATAAAGATTTACACGAAAATAAAGAATACGAATTTATAATAACGTCGAGAAATCCGAGTACCTCTTAAAAGGTATGCGGGAATTTATATATACTTAGATTTTAAAAGGTATGTGGGTGGTTACAAGAACTATCTTCTTTATAATGATATTTAGTTACAGGTATTGTCAAATTATATTTACTTTTTTGCATTCACAATACAATTTTTATTATCGAAAATGAAATATTGATTTTAAAGGGCATATGGGCTGTTGTCGTGTTTTTAGGTGTTTTTTGGGACTTGATACAAAAACTGGTTTATTTATGCTCTATTTCTCTTTTAAATGTGGAACGAACTGATTGAACTCATAAAACATATAACATACGAACCTTTTAATATAGTTAACACAAACAGCAATGAACATTTTGTATACAAATTGATTTTTCGTGACATTGCTAGTGTTCAGTAGCTACTTTTGTGGTCATAAAAAATATAGCAAGCATGCCATATTCCAAATATATATGTTAATTTCTTTCTGTAATATAAATATACCTTGAAGCGTCAACTGTTACTCAATTAGCCTAAAAATACGAATTTTACAAAAATTGGTTAGGGTATGCATTAAAGCCCATATGCCTAAATAAAGGATGCTGAATTTGGACGTTTTTAGTCACGTAAAACCTTCTTCTGGTATTCATTTATATGCAAAAAAAATCCCACGTTCTTAGAGAGATCCTAAGACACTTTTTTGAACATCAAAACTTCTGGGTCCGAACCATGTGAACCTATAAAAAGGCATCTGGGCTACAAGCCCCTATTTGGTCAAAATGTCTTGGGCCTTAGGAGGATATTGCGCACAATGAAAAGTTAAACAGGATGACAAAAACTAGTAAGTACCTATGTATGATTTGTTCAATTTACAAAAAAATACATTTAATTTGTTAGATGGAGGTATTTGGTATTATTCATTATTAATTATATAAATATAATACAACTTTAAAATTTATTTCAACTCTTTTCAATGTTTGAGAGTCCATTACTTTAACTCTAGCAACAACCTGCTTGAAGTATCACTTTTAAAAGGACCTGCCAACCATTAGGATGCCAAAAATAAAAAAATAAAAAAAAAGTTACATGGGTTTAAAAGTTAGTATGAAAGTGACGAAATTCCAAAACTTATAAAAAAAAACTTTGGACCTAGGTAAAATCTTTGAGGCTGGTTAGGTAGCAGACCACCGCACCTACCCCTATTTTCGTATGTTTAACGTTCTGCCGAACACCCTGTACTTATAGAATATTAATAAAAGCTAACAAATCAATTAATAGTAATGCTAGTCATGTTTTTAGCGGAATTACAGCTAAAAGTAATTTCAAAATAATAAAAAACTTGAAAACCTTGTGTGCATGCACTATTATTCAATAGCGTAAAATAAGTGGCGCAATTTCTACGCAACCGGTATCGCAAAGTGACATAAAGACAGTTTTGCGGAACCGAGGCGCAAATGAAATCGATTCTAACTCTTAAAATATACTATTTTACAAGGCTAGTTTAACATATACAGATCACACACATCTAATTAAACCATGCGCAACAAAAATTATAAGTTTTAATCAAAAACTTACCTTGAAATCTCAAAAAATGCACTCTGCAAAGTAGGCGACACTTTTCACTTTGATCGGAGTTGACACCGAAATGTCAAAAAATATGGTCGTCAACGCTGCATTGACCATAGAATACGATACTTTGGTGATGCCAGCACTCAAACAAAATCTTAATAAATGTTTTAAAACCATAAAATGGGTGAAAATGGTTACGCAATATAAGTAGCGCAAAGAAATGGTTTTTCAAAAAAAAAATCTTATTGCCGAAAACTTATCTTTTTTCTTAGGAAAGACGCAAAGATATTAAAGGAATGGCAACCTTATTATTATTTTATAACGTCAAATCAAACAGCTCATCAATAAGTTAAAAAATGATAATTTTATCGATGTTTAAGCTGTACACCTACCAATGCGGATTCGCGGTTTTTATAAAAAATCCGTCACTTTTGGGAGGGAAATGTCAAATAGTTTTCCAAATATATAAACTTATCCAAATATCTATATCTGCCTTGGTTTGCTATTTCTTAGGAAACACGATGATAAGATTGAGACATTTCTAAGAGTACTATATTTAAAATTATATGAGGCGGAGACTTTTGTACCCTCGAATGTGGCAAAATCTACGGCCTGACCCACATACCTCTGAAACAGTTAGTTCCGAGAAGAAAACTGTCATATAAATAATTCCAACAGAGTAAGCAGCCTGCCAAAACACGTAGAATAAGAAATATACGTATCTCTGCAAATCATTGAAGAGACCCGAGGCAGTTGCCTCCATAAAGTAGAACAAATACAGTATCACATGATTTATCACCATAGACGTAGTCAGAACCAGCCCAATGCCGTACTTTTTAGTCGTCTGCGACGAAGCTTTGTACAGCATACTATATATTTTAGCACAAGTCTTAATCTTCTGGCATATATATTTATCCTGAAGCACAATTGCTTTTTCCACATTTGGTTTGTCACGGATAAACACTGTGTATTCCCAAGCATGCCGAGTGTTTATTTGACCCAATGCTTTGTTAAGCATAACATATCTCTTCCTTATAATCAGTAAGTAGTAGCAGTAGTGACCTGCTAATATGAGAGCCAAGGTGTCGAAAAATACTACTTGGAATATTCTTTCGTAGGGAATGTCCAAATTCAAATTGTGAAGAGCGATGCATATGCATAACGAGTGTGCTATATATGCAACAATTTGGCTCAGTGCAGACACTAGTGCCAATATGCCGTCTAAGCGGTAATCCACCGTGATTCCCAAGCTCCTTACAGCTTCGTCTATAGCTATCATAAACCTAACTGGAGCAGCGTCCCAATATAAACTGAAAGCCAGTTTCCACATAACAAACATAACGTAAACCACAGAGCCGATTCTTTCATATTCGTCTCCATATTGTTTCAATTTCGTATCAAAAAACTTGCGTAGTATTGTCTGATCTTTAACATAAGCGTAGTAGACACAGTACAGAAAAAAACTGTACCAAAATAAGAAAAAAGCCAAACCCAAGTAACTAAATTCAGATGAAACTACGTTGGATTCCAATTTATATTGTACAACTACGAGCCCGAAACTTTTCTTAACTTTTATTGTGGTACGGTAAGCTATTATTGGATTTTCGACTTTTGCAATTCTTTTTGATTTCCAAAACCTCTTAAGTAGTCTCGAAAACATTGTACGCGATGCTTTATGCTCAACAGCAGAATGTGACAATGATTCCATAACAGCAACCTGTCACCATTTCGTTATACTTACCCAATCTTCTAAGTGTTGTCAATGGGAGCAATAAAAATAAATGAAACAAAATTGTGGTATTCGCAGTTATCCAACGGATAATTAGTTTTATTTCTCCTGAACATTCACATTTACAATGATATTCTACATTATGAACATCATAGGCATTATATTGTCATGAATAACAAAAGAACATAGCCATATTATATACAAACTTGATGGTGATGAAATAATTTTATATATTTATTTATAAGCACTATACAACTTTACATAATCTGAAAATACAAGCACACCGGTATGCCATCGTTCATTATGTAAATATTAGTAATGCAGCCGCCGTGTTTAGAGTACTATATTAGTAGGTGTATGGTAATTGTATTAACTGTTGGACTTAAATATAATAAAAGGTGCACCTCATTAATGCTAGGAATAAGAGAGCCAGACTAAATTAAGCTTGTCTGCTTTTCTATCAAAGGGCAATATTTTTACTACTTAGACGATAGATTTCTGTCCACATAAACTTATACCTAAGCATTAGTAATACAATATTTAAAAAAAGATCTCCAATTCGTATCAACCATATGGCACAATGTATACATAATAATATACAAACGGTAACGTAAATACAATTATTGTGAATAGCAACTAAGAAGGATTTCGCATATTTCAGACGCATAAAATAAGTCAGATACGCTTCGTTCGTTGTGCTGCAGTTCGTCTGATGGCAACCTAACATCGCACCTGAGAGCCTAATCTGAAACGCAAAATACGAAACTTCGCTATACCTGTCCCTCTCACTCTCCAGTCATGACAGAATCGAGTGAAATGGGCGGGCTAACGGAGTTTTGGATTTTGCGTTTCCGAGTCTATACCTGTCCCTCTCACTCTCCAGTCATGACAGAATCGAGTGAAATGGGCGGGGCTAACGATGTTTTGGATTTTGCGTTTCAGAGTAGGCCATCTGATGCGTAGAACGAAGTGTTATTTATTATTAATTTGGAAAACTTACCCTTTTAAATAATAGCTTAACTTATTTACAGGTCCTCGCAGTATTATGTGACGAAATATGAGATTTCAGAGAAGATTCAATTTAAAATCATCATATTTTTGATGGGTGCATGAAAGAAAATGAAATCAATACTCTGCTGCATATAAAGTCAGAAATTATTAAATAATTGATTATTATATTATTAACATAATATGCAAACTATTTAATTGAAGTTCATGACGAGTTACAAAAGTCAGCCCCCTCATTCACAAACCATCAGAAACGAAATCGGAATCGAATTCTGTGCTTTGTCTTTGTCTATTCTATAATAAGTGACAGAGACGGTGCATACATACCTCAGTCGGGAGCGTTTCCGACGACTTGTAAATCAGGGGGCAGAACAGGTAACATTGCCGGAAATCTTTTTTTTTTATCAAACGTGTGGTCAGAGCTACCTTGTTAGTAACCGCAAGTATCACATTTTTCACATATTTTTTAAATAGGGTAACTCTAACCAAGGAGTACATAAAAAGACATTAACAATGAAAAACAAGGAAATTATCAAAATTTACGTTCCATGTTTTCATTGTTACCAGTTTATTTGTGGTAACTTATGGAGGCTACGGTATGCGTCATAAATAATTTGTTTACATGATTTCTACCATTCCACTGGTGACTACAACAACAACCTACACCTTACGATGCGAAATTGCTATGTTGAATTGAAGTCTACCTAGAGCCATGTGACGCACCTAACGACATGATTCGCTAGTTCTTTATGTACACTAAGGCTCTCATGAAAGCTCTGGAAGCCACGCCAAAGAGATGCAAACCGTTGATGTAACATAGTAAGGCAGAAAAGGACCAATAGTAGGGCAGGCTTACCGGTTTTGGCCACTGAACCGGTTTTGGCCACTTTTTGCTCTAAAAGTTTTCTAAACAACTTTTAGCCATTTTTGATAAAGGCAATTAAAATAAGGTTTTTTAATGTAATAATAACAACCGTAGAATTCTTTATGTCAAAAGTTTTTTTTCAATAAATTCCAGTTTCTGTTTGAAAAAATGTTTTGTATGAAATTTTTAAGAAATTTGTTTTGGATGAAATACTTTATAAACCTATGTTTTTTACAATTAAATTGTTGTTTTGGAATTGACTGGTTTTTAGCGCATTAGAATATATTGATTTTACCTGGGTTTGGTTTTGATTTTTAGCAATACTTACAAAAGTTTAACTATCAGTAAGTGGCCAAAACCGGTACATTTGGCACCTCTCACACATTGTGTGTAATATTAAAAAAACTATTTCACTTTTATAAATTTGAATAATGTACCTTTAAAGGTAGATAAATTATCTATAATTTAAGATATAATTTGTGTCTTAAATACCTAAGACCAATGACCATTTAGTACTTAGTGCTTAAAAGTCAAAAAATCCTTAAAGTGGCCACAAAAGGTACCTCTGCCCTACCTAAGCTGTCAATCAGCAAAAAAACAAACTTTCAGATTCATGATCGAGTGACGACACTTTACGTCGTGCTATATTATAAACCCCTTGCTTTGCGGAAAAAACGGGCACTTACTTTATTTCATACAAACATGCTCACTTCATGGTCATTAAAATAAAACTGTCAGTATATTTCTCAATTTTGTTGGATAAATGTTTGTTTTTCCGATAATCATTTGAAAATAATAATAATATTATGTATATTTTATACTAATATCTAATATTTTATGAAGGTTTATGAACAAAAGAAATCTATAATATATTTTTACAAGCTTTTATTTAACTTGCAGTGTATGTATGTATGTATGCATGTATGTCCGTTCGGGTCAAATCTTGCAAGCTTAATTTGACCCACTTCCCAGTGTCCGATTGAGCTGAAATTTTGTATGCAAGTTTGGTTCAGATGACAATACAATATTAAAGTACAGTCAGCAAAAAAGCTTGTCATAAAAATTAAATTTTTACTAAAAACTTATTTTTCTTATTATTAGTCTTTAATGCATACTTTTCTAGCATATAGATGTCGATACAATAAAAACAGGATAATATTATTATATAATATTTATAATAGCGGAAACATTGCTGATTTGTGAATCAATTTGTTTAGTTATGTTAAGTATTATTATATTGTTTGTTTCCCTAATAAATAAAATAAAAATAAACAACTTTGAATATCACTTCCTATTCCTAAACTTCCAAAAATATGAAACACTAGCTTTCCGCCCGCGGCTTCGCCCGCGTGGACTACACGACGTTATCCCGCGGGAATGTGATAATTTTCCGGGATAAAAAGTAGCCTATGTTCCTCTCCAGGCTACAAAGTATCTGTGTTCCAAATTTCAGCCAAATTCGTTCAGCCGTTTTGGCGTGATTGAGTAACAAACATCCAAACATCCAAACATCCAAACATCCAAACATCTAAACTTTCACATTTATAATATTAGTAGGATTAAGTAGTTGAGTTTTATAGAACAATGTATACAAACTTTCAATCTATTTTCGCTCTGTGGGGAAATGGGGATGATGTTCTTATTTGAGACATTCATTCCAAGAAGAGTCATTTTGCATTTTAATAATAGTGACAGTATAAAGAAATAACGAGTAGATGCTCTGCAAAAGAGACTGTGAAGTAAACATGTTTGTATGAAAATAAAGCAAGAGCCCGTTTTTCAGCAAACTAGTGTATTTTAGGACTCATTGACAATAACCATACAAACTCATTTAATTTATATTCATAATAAATGAACTAAGAACTCCTGAAATTATAAATAGTAGTTATGTTATAAAATAACAGTAATCATATTTATAAGTTACAAAGAACATGTCGGTATGTAAGTAATACATAAAAAATGCATCAGGAAAAAAATGTTTTATTGATGTGACCTATCAAATGCGGAATTCATATCTTTGTGACATTAAAGGCGGCTGTTATTATAATAAAAAATGACTGTTTGCGAATCTACACGGAACAATTTGCACTTGTATTTCTTTACTCTTAATAATACGATTATAAAATACTAATTCTGAACTCACGAATGTTCCTTTCGAATACTATAAAAACTGCTTTTGATTAAAACAACAAGTCCGTGAAAAATCACAAACAGACGAGCGTGAATTGAGTAAGTATTATATTTATTTATCAAAACAGTAACATATTGCTGCTGTATGCACATCAAAATTGTTGGTCGTTGCAACGTTAACAATTTGTACGACAATATCTATACATGATAAATATAGTGAGTATTGATAACCTGAAAATTTCATCAATAGTAATGAAAATATAATTAATCTGCGTATCACAATTTGCAAACTATACAATTTACAATATGATCGATTATGTATTCTTTATTAATATACTATATAATACGGGGAAAGGGAAGCTACTGAACTAATAAATATTGCTTACCATTCACAGCTTATCATGGAATCTATAGTTACAAATACAACCCATTCACATTGTCATCATTATAAAACGCGTAACCGACAAATTTGTGACAATTAAAACAGATCATTTGACTATCTCAAATCAAATGTAGCACAATATATTTTGTGAAAATAGTATCCGAGCTAGATTATTTCAACAAGCCCTTCATGTGTGACATTTCTAAAGTAAGCAATATAGTAAATGTGCTAAACATTATATTATTATTTCCCTCTAGATTCGATTCGAAGCATGTTATTTAAAACTGTTTAACTTTACCTAATTCTATATAGTAACTTTAGTGATATTCAAGTTTAAAACTTTTATTAGGATTTATTATTGAAGCATTATTGTAAAATCCCGTGGTTTGATTGCTTTTGAGATGTATAGTCGGATTTAAAAGATGTTATACATTATAGTATGTTACTATGGTTTGGTTGCTTTTGAGATGTATAGTCGGATTTAAAAGATGTTATACATTAAAGTATGGTTATCTCGAGTTCTCTATCTAGCTTTGATTTTAGTTTGAGCTATTAATATTAGTCTACAAAAATAACATGTGTCATTAATTAGAACCACGACTGAATCAGAGATTCTAAAGGATAAGGTATTTGACTATTGTAGAAACGTTGATATTTAATTATGATCTTCAGAAATATAACATTATTGAATAACAAACGTGGAATATTCAATTCAATTCAATCGGTATAATAACAAGCGAATTATGAGCTACTTAATTGTGACTCTAGCTATCTCTTTCTAAAACGAAATTTTCTATGGCGAGAGTATAGCTTGTAGCGCTCTCCTTGTCTAATTAGAAAGTTTAATGCTCTATATCGCTGAAAATATGCAAGATAAGTATTTGAAAATAAATACTTATATTGTGTTGCTAATATTTCAATAAACATTTTAAGGTATTATAAAAAATCAGTCAAATACCGTATTATGTAGGTACCTAACCATAGGTAGTAGGTATAAAATCATAGAAATATCTCTCAGTCTGCAACATAAAAATGCAATGTTGTGTAGTTTGGTATGAGATAATCGATTTCCTTCTACACACCAACAAGAAAAGAATATTGTACGGTTGTACACTTTGGTACAATTTAATGGACGTACTTCTATTACCGCCATATCTTTGTCGAGGTGCGACATACTACATTATAAACATAGCCTAACATAAAATATTTGTGATGGAATAGTTCTATTAACCTAAATAGCACTCAAGTTGATAAGCAATAGAGTTCTAAATTACCTAATATAAAGCTGTGATGGAACTCGAATAAATAAATGAATAGAAATAATTTGCTTATATGCGCATGGAATTATTTATAAATGAAATGCATTAAATTCGATCATGATGAAATGTATAAACTACATTATAAGATGTGTTTACCTTCATCATCACAAATGGACGACAATTCGTTTGAAATTCGTATAGTCATCAGGTTAAATTCACCAAATGGGAATTCTTATTGTAGTTAATTCAGCGTATTACCGAATAGATCAACAACCACCTACAGACGCTAAAATTCAATGTAGATGCGCTAATATTACTTCATAACAGTTGTTAATTATGAAAAAATCCATTATTTGAGAAAGTTTCAAACATAAGTTTAGTAATGAACGACCTTATCAAACGTTATTAAGGTTTATAGAATAATTTTATTCTCATAAAAGACTTACATGTCACTTACTTGAGAACCAAAAATAAACATATAATTATTAGATTTACGAAACCGTAAAAAAAATGTTTTAACGCATTTGACGCTAAGTTAAAAACTGATTTAGTAAATATGTCTCAAGGTGCTATAGATTGCACACAAATAAAACTAACCAATATCTTATTAAACGGGTGAGTTGTGAAGCAATATTTTCAATATGAAACATCATCCTTCCAACGAGCCGTCCAAGGATATACTATATTATATAAGTTGTTAAAACGTCATTCTCTCACGATTACACAATAATCTTTCTCAAACTACCCTCTCCTAAGTTCATTTTTTGGAAGCAGTAAGTCATGAATCATGCTAGTCTGTAAATATACTTTATTCCTAAACATATGCCAATTATTAAATCCGCAATTTTAAGTATACACATAAAAAGGAATGGAGAAACAATATGCATTCAATTCACCTTAATGATATGGATAAAAATAATATTTTCTTATACAAACTCACTCATACTCACATTAAACACAGCAGTAACTAATCATAACAAACACACAATCGTCCAACAAATACGGCCGAAACACATTGCACGTACACTTTTGTAAAGCTCAAGTCTAATATAACAAAAAAATCACATCTCTTTAAATATCTTTGGATACAACCAAATAAAATTATGAATATAGCGTACAAAAATACAAAAAATATACAAGAATGTCAAATTTATTTCGTAGTCATGGACCCGTTTGTCGAATCGCTTCATCATTTCTCGTCCGTTGAAAAAAGCGGAGATCAGACTAGATTAAGAAAATGTGAAGCGGTGCGGCGAGCGGGCGGCGGGCGCTTCCATTCAGGGCAGATCTCTCTCGTTTAGCTATTCTTTTAACACCTACATTTAGGGCGGAGCAGAGAGCACGCGTTTATATAATACGATTCACCTTTTCCAATTGAAGATGCACAAAAACAACGTGAACTGGAAGATCAGCTAATAGTACAATTGTAAATATTGTACATAGGCACAGCGGTACGCAAAAGACCTGAATGCTTATAATCAAATGAGATGCTAACTGGCAAGCTCCATTTCGAGTCCTAATAGGTCTAAAATTCTATTCAAAAGGTATTGCAACACCTGAGTAGCTCTACGATTAAGCGTTCAATCTACTCCGGCCTCAAAATGCGGTTTTACTAGAAATCAGTCAGCATTTCCGAGTTATTGTTGCAAAAGCTGAGATTCGGTCACAGGAGGTTTTGAACGTGCGAGGTATCGAGGTTGGTGATGAGAGTCTTGAGGAAGGTCATCTCTTTACGAGCGTTCTCGAGGATGACGCGAGGGTCCTGCGAGGTACAGCGGAGACAGTTTGGCGCGAACACCATGGCTAGATTGGCGGAGTCCATTTTGGTCTGACTCACCACTTCTGGCGCGGTGAATTGCTGAAGGAAACTTATTAAATATGTGAGTACCTGAGGAAGAAAGATACAATAAGAAATTGAGCCATCATAACAGACAAAAGAAAAAATCTAGTAGGCATTTTTTTGACAGATAGGTGATAAAGAAACTCGAAGAATGTAGTGGACGAAGAATATTAAGCAAGTAAGCATAGCAACAAGTTCTGGCTATCTCTATGGATGAAAGGCGTGACGATATGCATGTATCTAAAACCAAACATCAGTTATTCAATACGTTTTCTAAAGAAGTGTGATCTTCGGAATGAAGAAGTTGATATTCATCTCGCGTACGGCGAGTCCTGGGTCACGGCTCGTACAGTTGGCGGGCAGCTGTGTCAGTGTGCCAGCGTACAGCGAGTCCGGGATTCAATTCAATTCAATTCAATTCAATTCAATATTTATTTGCATATCGTAAAGTGAATACATAAGGTGTTAATTTTATAAAAGAACATTTATGGACCCAGTGGAGCAAGTGAAGGAAGGTAAGAGGAGAGGACGTCTTATTTACTAAAGAAATTATATAACAAGTTCTGCTTAAGTTAAGAATAGAATATGTAGTCCGGGCTCACGGCTCGTACAGTTGGTGTACAGCTGTGTCGGTGTGACTCACCAGGCGGTTGAGTGGCGGCAGCCGCTGCAGGGCATGTCCCCGCCAGCCGCCACGCACGCCGCGTACAGCGAGTCCGGGTCGCGGCTCGTACAGTTGGTGTACAGCTGTGTCGGTGTGACTCACCAGGCGGTTGAGTGGCGGCAGCCGCTGCAGCGCGCGCGTGCACGCGGGCATGTCGCCGCCGGCCGCCACGCACGCCGCGTACAGCGAGTCCGGGTCGCGGCTCGTACAGTTGGTGTACAGCTGTGTCGGTGTGACTCACCAGGCGGTTGAGTGGCGGCAGCCGCTGCAGCGCGCGCGTGCACGCGGGCATGTCGCCGCCGGCCGCCACGCACGCCGCGTACAGCGAGTCCGGGTCGCGGCTCGTACAGTTGGTGTACAGCTGTGTCGGTGTGACTCACCAGGCGGTTGAGTGGCGGCAGCCGCTGCAGCGCGCGCGTGCACGCGGGCATGTCGCCGCCGGCCGCCACGCACGCCGCGTACAGCGAGTCCGGGTCGCGGCTCGTACAGTTGGTGTACAGCTGTGTCGGTGTGACTCACCAGGCGGTTGAGTGGCGGCAGCCGCTGCAGCGCGCGCGTGCACGCGGGCATGTCGCCGCCGGCCGCCACGCACGCCGCGTACAGCGAGTCCGGGTCGCGGCTCGTACAGTTGGTGTACAGCTGTGTCGGTGTGACTCACCAGGCGGTTGAGTGGCGGCAGCCGCTGCAGCGCGCGCGTGCACGCGGGCATGTCGCCGCCGGCCGCCACGCACGCCGCGTACAGCGAGTCCGGGTCGCGGCTCGTACAGTTGGTGTACAGCTGTGTCGGTGTGACTCACCAGGCGGTTGAGTGGCGGCAGCCGCTGCAGGGCATGTCCCCGCCGGCCGCCACGCACGCCGCGTACAGCGAGTCCGGGTCGCGGCTCGTACAGTTGGTGTACAGCTGTGTCGGTGTGACTCACCAGGCGGTTGAGTGGCGGCAGCCGCTGCAGCGCGCGCGTGCACGCGGGCATGTCGCCGCCGGCCGCCACGCACGCCGCGTACAGCGAGTCCGGGTCGCGGCTCGTACAGTTGGTGTACAGCTGTGTCGGTGTGACTCACCAGGCGGTTGAGTGGCGGCAGCCGCTGCAGCGCGCGCGTGCACGCGGGCATGTCGCCGCCGGCCGCCACGCACGCCGCGTACAGCGAGTCCGGGTCGCGGCTCGTACAGTTGGTGTACAGCTGTGTCGGTGTGACTCACCAGGCGGTTGAGTGGCGGCAGCCGCTGCAGGGCATGTCCCCGCCGGCCGCCACGCACGCCGCGTACAGCGAGTCCGGGTCGCGGCTCGTACAGTTGGTGTACAGCTGTGTCGGTGTGACTCACCAGGCGGTTGAGTGGCGGCAGCCGCTGCAGCGCGCGCGTGCACGCGGGCATGTCGCCGCCGGCCGCCACGCACGCCGCGTACAGCGAGTCCGGGTCGCGGCTCGTACAGTTGGTGTACAGCTGTGTCGGTGTGACTCACCAGGCGGTTGAGTGGCGGCAGCCGCTGCAGCGCGCGCGTGCACGCGGGCATGTCGCCGCCGGCCGCCACGCACGCCGCGTACAGCGAGTCCGGGATCAGCGGCTCGTACAGTTCACGGTACCATAGCTTTAGGAGACTCGCTGGAGCGTGGGCGTCTGAGTAGACAAACAAACAAATAATATAAACGCAGGTTCTTCGGAGATTTTGTACAATTCGTTATTCTACACAGTATTAACAATATTAATAGCAAGAAATTAACTCCATTGATGAAGTAAACCCGTTCAAACTACTTACTATGAAAAGTAACTCCATATTGAAATTTGTGATTATCCAGTTCGAAGGACCAATATTTCGTACGCAAAGAAAAACAAAAAGCAATTTATAGGAAAAATGTGATAGTAAAAAACCACGAGCCCTATAAGTAGATATCTGGCGGGATAAATAATTTAAAATCTCAAAAAGCAATTTCTCTCAATGTTGTTCATGTTATCTTCATATAATGTTACTCATTATTACTTTTGTTGAAATTAACAAAGGTATCTACATCAAAAGTTAGATCGTATTCGTAACCTGACCTGTCAACGTGGAAGCGTCAGGCAGCTCCCAGTTGTCAATCTTGGCTTTAAGCGCGTTGACCTCGTCGACGTCGGCCGACACCCGGAATATGCCCTCCGTCTCCTTCCCGTTGAGAGCCAGGATCTGTTGCGACAACGCCACTTGCACCCAAGGCAACTGTCTGTTAGGAAACCGGTCCTTTTGCAACGCCATCACTTCCGCTAGTGTGTTCCCGAACATGGATTGTCGGAAGATTTGGATCTGTATGAAAAAAAGATATTTTTTGTTTAAATTAACACTAGAGGGCTCGCGTGGGTGACATATGTCACCCAGGGTGTAATATTGTTTAATAATTTTTGAACGAAACGCGCTTCAGTGTTGCTCTCTGAGGTATTCCTCTTGTACGAATCATCCCACGCATCAGTAGTGCGCCATCACTCCACTAGGTGCATCGGCGGGTGCGCAGTGCACTTATAAAGTACGTGGGTGACGCATATACGTGGGTGATAAAATCATAGCTTGCCCTAACTGTGATGTAGACGCTACTGAATTGGAATAACCCATTTGTAAACCTTACATTAAGAAGGTTCACTTACCAAATTATGGTTTTGAAAAAAAAATAGACTGTTTAATCACAAAAGTACAATTCTGTTAATTTTTGCAAGAGTTTGATTTTTGTTTATAGTTCATTCCAACTTAAGCAACTGTGTAGTTTTGTTAAAGTATTTAGTAAGAAATAAAGTTGATTGGTCATATTATAACTTATTAGCTTTCATCAAATTACAGTGGTAAGAAAAAATCCCATATTTCATGGGTGGCATATGCCCCCCGCGCGAGCTTTCTAGGAAAATTTTGGACGCAAGCCCTCTAGTGTTAAATTTTTTAAGTGAAAACTTCTTTAGCGGCGTTGAGCACTTTTAGTGATGGGTAAAAAATGTTAAACTCGCGTCAGGAAACGTCGTGACCGTCAGATCGTGAGATCGAAAATTCGTAAGACGGACACGTGACCCAGATCGAAAAAGTGTTACAATGTCATTAGAATACGAAGGCAAATTTCTCCAATGTTTCCAAAGTTGTTATAGCTCAGTTAGAAAACGAGCGGCATTGAAACCAGAAGACCTAGGTTCAAATCCATTTCGTTTTTTTTTTCGTCAAATTCCTTTTTTTTATGAAAAAGTCTAGGTAGCCCTTTTTACTTCTGCCGGTACTCCCGGAGTGCAACCTGTTGTTTTTTGTTTGTTTAAATTTGATGGAAGATAAATTTCGAACCCCATAGATCTAACATAAGGGCAGGTTTCGCTCACCCTCGCTTGGTCAATGTCTTCGGTGGAAGGTTTCCTTGGCTGCCGCTTGCCGCCGAAACCGATCCTTTCGAGCCGCTTGCATGCCACGCCCGCGTAGTGGGATACTTGCACGTGGATCGGCCATTTGCCAACCTAGAGAGACAACAGCAAAAATAAATTAAGGGAACAAGGGGCAAAACAAGGAATGTCACTAAAACAGGTTTTTGTGTAATTAACATTTTAATGTTTGAAAAATTATAACTTTGCTAACATTTAATTTATTTTTTTATTTACTGATAGGAACTTAAGTTTACCTTACAGAGATCAGCTGTAAATACAAATAAACTTTTGACAAAATGTTAACAAATATACATTAAAATGTTAATTACACAATAACCAGTTTTTGTGACATTTCTTGTTTTGCCCCTGAAGTCAAAAATGAGTCTCGAGTTCATTCGCCATACAAATGGCCCGACACTTCATCAGCTTCTGAAGAAGAAACCTCTGCAAATCCGTTAAAAGATCAACAATGGAAGAAATGATTAAAGATACAATATCAGCCGATAAATATAAATAATATAATAATAAATACGATCCCTTGCATCGTCCTAATAGAACGCGATTACGCGATCCTCGCGCGAGTAGGCGATGCGACCATCGCGTGTTCGCGCGATGGCAAAAACTGAGTGTCCTAATAGAACGCGATTACGCGATCATCGCGCGAGTAAGCGAGTCCTATCGAGTTCACGACGCGACCGACCGTGGAGTCCGTGGACTAGGGCAGTGGCACGGTCGATACCAACATGCTGAATTTTTGCTGTCGGGAAATATTTGGATGACTTATTGTGCGGGCTTAGATGGAAATGAAAAAAAACAACGTGGGGAGCAAAGTGCTTTGTTAAAAAGGAGACCAATTCGTGGTGAATTTGATTGCATTGAATTTGAAGCGTGCGTTGCGTCGTTGTCAAGTCTACTCGGGCGCGGTGCTCCGCCGACGCAATTGGGTATTTGACTGTTGTTGAAATGCAGATATTTAATTATGACATTCAGAAATATAACACTAGTGAATAACAAATGTGAAAAAATAAATTCAATCTGTATTATAACAAGCGAAATAAGAGCTACTTAGTTGTGACTCTATCTATCTCTTTCTAAAACGAAATTTTCTATGGCGAGAGTATGGCGCTATAGAAATGTGCCGTCACGTTTTATAGCGCTCACCTTGTCTAATTAGAAAGTTTGATGCTCTATATCGCTGAAAATATGCAAGATATTTAAAAATAAATACCTATGTTGTGTTGCTACTAATTAAATGAACATTTTAGTCAATAAAAAAAACCTGTCAAATACCCAATTATCGCGCGTGGCGCGAATTTCAATTAGGACACCTATTCAAATTCAATATGTTTGATCGCGCATTCGTACCAACTAAGTTCGCGCGAATAGATCGATCGCGTCGTGCAATTGTCTGTTAGGACACCTATTCGAGTTCGATATGTTTGATCGCGCGTTCGTACAAACTAAGTTCGCGCGAATAGAATTACAAACATTTGAGTCGCGCGATTGCGTCGTGGGTTTGTCAGTTAGGACACCTATTCGAGTTCAATATGTTTGATCGCGCGTTCGTACGAGTAAAGTTCGCGCGAACCTGCGATGATCGCGCATTCGCGTTCTATTTGGACGATGCCTTAAGGAAATAACGCTTACTTTTCATACAAACGCTCTTACGTGATTATGGAGTTGTAACAGATCTTTCTTTGAAACTTTTGAACTAATAGGTATCTTATGCACTATATCTAAATTTCTATCGAAATCAAAAATCAAAATTTGAAGAAACAAATTCAGTATAAGCCCCCAAAAATCTGTTTTTTTGCACAAATATTACCTGAACTTTGGGCGTTCATCACTACTCATAAATTTTAAAAGCAAAGACAATAGAAACCTTGCAAATATAATGGAGATTCTAAATGACAAACATTTATTTCACAAACTTGTAATTCTTACTGAAAAACACGTAATACCTGGAACAAGTTTCCGCACACTATTTTTCGTTCAAAGTTATCGCGTTCTCACTTGCTCACTCACTCACTGTCATTGCGCTGGATGAAACAACAAGCTTGTCAACTTCTTGTCAACAATGACGGGAAGGGCCCTCTTAAAGAGAAAGAGAGAGGCATCTCCTGTGATTGAAGTCTCTCGTCAAAAGAATTTATAGCTGCTATTTAGCAATGAACAAACCTCCGGGAAGGCATCTGCAAAGGCCGGGTCGCGATGCCTGTTGACGTAGTTGGTGAGCGCGGGCTGGAAGGCGGGCGACGGCGGCACGAACGCCAGACACACGGCGAGCAGCTCCCAGCCACGCAGCAATGAATCGCGAAGAGGATTCTCTGTCGTTTGGCGGCACAGCTGCACGTATAGCTCGTCGCGGAGTCTGCAGATATCAGTTCTGATTTTAACGGTTATGCAACTTAAGGCTCTCCCACATAGGCGCGTTATTATCGGTCGATAATACCGGATGCGTTATTGCGATATCTGTTTTTAGTACATAAAGTATTACGACGGCTACGAAGTTACAAACTGCTGCGATAATAACGACGCAATAGAAGTAGGACGCTTGCGTTTCTGCGTCCTGCGATATTCCGATATGACTTCTATCATTATTATTTTAATTAAAAAAAGATATTGATTTATCATCAGACGAAAAATTTGTATGACTAACAGTAGCTGGCGTAGTAGTAGGAACGCGCAGCGGGGGCAGCTAGGGAAGTTATCAGACGATAAAAACGAAGTTGTGAGCAAGGAATCTGGACTCAATCTTGCAATAACACATCCGGTATTATCGACCGATAATAATGCGCTTATGTGGAAGAGCCTTAGGCAATAGCCTGTCACGTGATGAGTGACTAAAAGTCAGTACCCTGAGCACGTAAAGCCGTTGTGCCTGGCTAAATTTACGGTCGTTAACACCTACGTATCTGCATTCGGCCCGCGTACTGAGTCATCATGACTATATTGAAAATGAAGTATTAGAAACCGACCCGTCTAAAAGCTCCGATGGGATTGTTTCTAATACTTCATTTTGCTTCTTTTCTTGCAAGAAAAGTAAAAACTAAAATAATTCATCGTGAATATAGTTATCTTTACTACTTTGTTTGTTTGTTTGTTTGCATCGAATAGGCTCCGAAACTACTGGACTGATTTAGAAAATTCTTCGACCAGTAGAAAGCTACATTCTTCCCGAGTGACATATGCTATATTTTATCCCGATATTCCTACGAGAACGGGTACCGCACGGGTAAAACCATGAGGATCTGCTAGTCTTTAATATACTAGCCAGAACAGGTCCTTGGCGGCTTTCTTGTGGGCTCTAGCGCACTAGAGTGACTACCCACTAGTTGGTATGACTGACTTCTCGTTGGCGAAGGTGGCGTGCAGTATGTCCTGGGCGACGGAGTTGAGCGTCATCCCAGGCCGCGCCTTCCTGTTGCCCATGTAGATCTGGACGAACCGGAACAGGTCCGTGGCGGCCATCTTGTGAGCCCTAGCGCACTAGAGTGAATACCCACTAGTTGGTATGACTCACTTCTCGTTGGCGAAGGGAGCGTGCAGTATATCCTGGGCTACGGAGTTGAGCGTCATCCCGGGGCGCGCCTTCCTGTTGCCCATGTAGATCTGAGGCCCGTTTCTCAAAAGTTTGTAACCTGTAATACAAGCGGATGTCACTTTTTGACAGCTTTTGTAAGAAAGGGACTTCCACTTGTATTACAAGCTTCAAGCTTTCGAGAAACGGGCCCCTGGACAAGCCGGAACAGATCCGTAGCGGACATCTTGAGGGCCTTAGCCTATCACACTAGAGTGACTTTCCTCTAGTTGTAAAGACTCACTTCTCGTTGTCAAAGGTGGCGTGCAGTATGTCCTGGGCGACGGAGTTGAGCGTCATCCCGGGGCGCGCCTTTCTGTCCCTCATGTAGATCTGGACGAGTTGGAACAGCTCCGTGGCGGCTTTTTTGTGAGCCCTAGCCTATCACACTAGAGTCACTGCCTACTTGTTGGTATGACTCACTTCTTGTTTGCAAAAGTGACTGAGTTGAGCGTCATCCCGGGGCGCGCCTTCCTATCGCCCATGTAGATCTGGACGAGCCGGAACATTTTGTGGCGGCCATCTTGTGGGCCCTAGCCTATCACACTAGAGTGACTACCCACTAGTTGGTAAGACTCACTTCTCGTTGGCAAAGGTCGCGTGTAGTATGTCTTGGGCTACGGAGTTGAGCGTCATCCCAGGGCGCGCCTTCCTGTCGCCCATGTAGATCTGGACGAGCCGGAACAGGTCTGTGGCGGCCTTTTTGTGGGCCTTGTCCCAATCCGCACCCACCATGGGGGCGCTGATCGACGAGGATGTCCACGATAACATGTCGCGGACGGACGCCTGGAACAAAACAAACCTCAGCAAAGTTGAAAAATGGAAAATGAAGTATTTAGAAAAAATCGGCACGTCTCACAACCAGCTCCGATAGGGCACGAACCCACGACCTTTCGTTTTCCGGGCGACTGCTCTAACCACTAAGCTACGGAGTCGTTACGAGAAGCGTCGAATTTATCCAATACTTCTTACGCACTGTATAGCCAGCGTTAATTTCATCAATGTGAAGATATTACTACCCACACACGCGAAAGAAATGCCTTTCCAGATATTTGACAATCGCTAAAAATGAAATTACTATTGCAAGTTAAGTCTCACAACCCGCTCCTATGGGACCATCGGAGCTGATTTGTTCAATAATAAAAATTGCATTGTGAATGCAAAAAAGTAAAAATTTTAATAACTCAGCAAAGTTGTTTTGTATTCATCATAATCATAGTCAGCCATTTAATGTCCCCACTGCTGGGGCATTCTTTAGGGATGGATAAGGAGAGTTGGGCATGACTCACCACGCGGGCCCAATGCGACGGCAAGTGCAGCTGGGACTAAATAACGGCTTATCGTGCCTTCCGAAGCATGGAGGAGTTTGAGATGAAAACGTTACGCATGTTTCCGAGTCAGCTGTTGATGTCTCAGTGGCGTCACCGCCGAGCGTGCCCGAGTCGAGGCCGAGCGGACCCGACAAAGTCGCCACCACGAATAATATGAGCTATCACGCAGATAATGTGATTACGGATGTAAACAATACGCCAAAGTATCGCACTCTCTGTCACGCTAGCGGCGCCGCGTATAGCGCTGTCGTATCTGCGAATGTAAATTCAACATTGCAAGAAAGTAATGATAACACGAGTGTTATGGACAGTTTAGTCAAATTGCCCACTATGGATAAACATGAAAACAATGAACCGCGCGTCCATACAGAAAATGATGGTGAATGGAAGATTGTTAATAATAGAAAATCAAAAAATCGTTTCGGTGGAAAGACAGGCCGGGCATTATCGTCCCCCTCGGGTGCTTTCAGAGCTGCGGAGTCCTACATACCATTATTTATATCTAATGTTGGTAAACAAACCACGGAAAAAGACATCTCAGATTATATAAAACAGAAGACTCGGACTATCGTAAAAGTAGAAAAGATAAATATGAAGACGGAAAAGCCATATAATGCTTTTAAAGTGTTTGTTGTTAGCCATAAATTAGATACTTTCTTAGATGACAGTTTGTGGCCGGAAGGAATACGTTTTAGACGATTTATATTTTTCAAAAAGGGTAACGTTAATGAGGCTCCAGATAGCGAAGAAACTACTCATCAAAAATGATTTCGACAGATAATACAAGAATAACACTGGCCACTTTTAATTGCAAAGGTGTAAAAGGATCTGTTGACTCTGTGAGGAATATATGTAAAAGTGCTGACATCATAGCACTTCAAGAGACGTGGCTCTGGCCTCATGATATGGGTTTCCTGGGCAAACTGGATGATAGTTTTGCATGCACAAGTAAGTCAGCGATGGACACGTCAGTCAAAATCATCACGGGGAGACCTTATGGGGGAGTGGCTCTCATGTGGAGGAAAGCGATATTCCCGTCGGTGTCTATTGTGAAGTGTGAAAGTGATCGATTAGTGGCTATCAAAATTGTGTGTGATAATCGTCCCTTGCTAATATTCTCCATATATATGCCTTACGATAATGGTAAGAGTGACAATCTAATTCAATTTACACAATGCCTTAGTGAGATAATAGCTATAATTGACAGTAATGATACAGAGTCTGTGGTCATACTAGGGGATTTCAATGCACACCCCGGCTCTCGTTTCTTTCATGAACTGATTTCTATATGTAATGGCCAGGAATGGACCTGTGTAGACTATGAACTCCTTCCTAAAGACACCCACACATTTGTCTGTCAGGCCAGTGGCTCCCGACGCTGGTTAGACCATGGCGTGGTGACGGGTGCGGCTGCACACCTGATTAACAGCTGTTCAGTCGCATATGGTGTTTATCAGTCTGATCATTATCCTGTAATGTTTCAATGTAATATGACTAAAATAAATAAAAAAGTACCACCTTTAAGTTTTCCTAGTAATAAAGTAAGATGGAATGAAAGAAATGATAAACAAATAAGTGATTACTATACATTTTGTAATGATAGATTAAAATTATTAGATTTTCCCATAGAGTGCATAAATTGTTCTCATGGGGCTCGCTGTAGTAACCCGGATCATTTGATGATATTAGATAATTTGTATAAAGAGACAGTATCAATACTCAAGGAGGGTGCACTATGTACATATATTGGTAAGGATTTCGTTAAGTGTAGAAATTATGTGACGGGCTGGAACAAATATGTTAGTGCTGCTCACAGGGAGGCTCGATTATATTATCAAATGTGGTTATTGTATGGGGCACCTACCGTGGGTAAAGTGTATGAGAAAATGAGGGAAACACGAAGTATATTTAAAGCTAAATTAAAATATGTTCAGAAAAATCAAGAACAATTGAAACTTGATATGTTGGCGAAGTGCCACAAAAAAAAGGATTTTGGTAAATTTTGGAAGGCCACTAACAAATTGTGTGATAAATCGAGTCTCCCTGCGAGTGTGGCTGGTCGGTCGGTGCCAGTTGATGTTGCAAACCTTTTCCGAAGGCATTTTACTGTAGAATCTCCTTTAAAGACTGATAAGCGGCAGGTGTTCGGTGCTGGGGGTATGTCTGGGAACGGTGAACTCACTGTTCTTTTCACAGCGAAACAAGTTTCTTTTATAATAAAAAAAATGTCTAAAGGTAGGTCGCCGGGCCACGACGACCTCAGCATCGAACACCTGAAGTATGCGGGGCCCCACTTACCGAGAGTCCTTGCACTGTTATTTAATCTGTGCCTCAGTCACAGCTATTTACCAGGGGAGCTCATGGAAACAATTGTAGTGCCAGTTGTTAAAGATAAGACGGGGGATGCCTCTGATGTGTCCAACTACAGACCCATCTCCCTGGCTACTATAGTCGCTAAGTGTTGTATAATCTGTGACACACCTGTGACTTTGACGTGAGCTGTCACTTTGACAGACACTTGGTCTCGAGCTAAAAGGCGCATTGTATCTTGGAAAATACTTATCAAGAAATATACCAGTAATCCATTAATGAATCTTTTATTTAATACAACATGGTGGCAGCGGATTAATTTTGGAACAAGAAAAATTACTTCATTATGGATGAGCAAGACCAAGAGCAACCCACGGGACAACCACTTTTCAATGTATGTCCACTACCATGCCAAGTGACGCCTCCGGGCGCATTTGATTTCAAACCAGAAAAATGGAACAATTGGAAAAAAAGATTCCAGCGGTATTTAACAGTAAGTGAAAACTCGACAAAAAATGAGGACGAAAAAGTAGATTTACTCTTATACTTAATGGGAGAACAAGCAGAAGAATTAGTGTTACAGCTGAATATTCGACATCAAACTTTACAACAACTCCTGGAGTTGTTAGATGAGCATTTTCATCCGAAAAAAAATGTGGTTTATGCCAGATATACATTTAATAAGCGAAATCAAGAAATAGGAGAATCGGTGGACGATTTTATCAGAGCACTATATGTACTCGCAGAGGATTGTGACTATGGTACTTTAAAAAACGAATTAATAAGAGATAAAGTGGTGGTGGGAATACAGAGCCAGAGAGCCAGAGAAAAAATGTTATTAAACATTAATTTAACTTTGGAACAAGCTGTGGTAATGGCAAAAAATGTTGAAGTATTTGAGAATGCCAGTCTGGGGGCTGAAAATGCAGATATAAACAGAATAAATAGAAAGGTTGTAGAGTCAAAAAGCTGTTGGTTCTGTGGACGAGCGCTACACCCAAACAGAAGTCAATGTCCCGCATTCAAAGCGGTGTGTTTGAAATGCAAGAAGACGGGACATTTTGCTAGGTGTTGTAAAACTGATAGTGTAAATAAGAACAATAACAAGGAAGTGAGAGTATGTGCTACTGATACCAAATATTGCGCAAATATTCAGGTTTATGTAAATAATACTTATAAATGTAATTTAAATTTTTTGATTGATACAGGAGCAGATATAGTTGCTGTTCCAGAAAAAAATGTCAGCAAAGCACATTCACTTTATCCATGCAAGGTAAACATCAAGGGACCGGACAATACCAAACTATCAGTGTTGGGTGTGCTTAAGGCAACCTTGAAGTATGAGGAGCGGGAATATACAGGTGACATCTTTGTAGTTAGAAATTTGAAAACTCCCATCTTGGGTGTGCCAGCTATAGAAAGCATGAAAATAGTAAAAATATTAGGCATTAACAATTTATCTTGTTCTGAGGTTAGTAAGATAAATGTAGAAAAGGAATATAAAAAAATTTTTGAAGAGCTAGGGGTATTTAATGAACCTTTTGACATTAAATTGAAAGATAAAACTAGAAGCTATATACAGTATACACCAAGGGTGGTTCCAATTCCTTTGTTAGAGAAAGTTAAATCAGAATTGGATAGGTTGTGTAGATTGGGTGTGATGGTGCAGGTAGAAGAACCAACTCAATATGTTTCGCCAATGGTTGTAGTACCTAAAGAAAAAGATGGAATTAGGATTTGTGGAGATTACACAGAATTAAATAAAAATATTTTAAGGCCAGTTTTTCCGATCCCAAAAGTTGAGGTTACTTTAGCAAGATTAAAAAATTCAAAATACTTTTCTAAAATTGATGCTACGTCAGGTTTCCATCAAATTTGTTTAACTAAAGAGTCTGCATCACTTACAACCATAATTACACCTTTTGGACGTTATATGTACAAGCGCTTACCATTTGGTCTTAACTGTGCACCAGAATATTTCTCTATGAAGTTCGCAGAACTCTTTAATGATCTGGAAGGTGTGGTTTTACATGTTGATGACATTTTAATATATGCAGTAAATTTAGAAGTTCATGATCAGATACTAAGAAAAGTATTAGACAGATTACAAGAGAAAGGTATTACAATCAATAAGAAAAAGTGTGTTTTCGGAGTAAAAGAAGTAAAGTATTTGGGACATATTATTAATGAATATGGAATCCGTCCAGATCATGAGAGAATTCAAGCTATAGGAAATTTTGAAGTACCAACAAATAAAAAGCAAATTATGCAATTTTTAGGGATGGTAAACTTTGTTAGCAGGTTTATAAATAATAAAACTGAAATATTGCAACCATTATATTGTTTATTAAGAGATGATACAAAATTTGTATGGGGGCATGATCAACAAGTGTCATTTGATAAGATTAAAGATATGTTAAAGTCAAGTCCAATAATGGCCCATTACGATCCAGCAAAAAAAATTGTGTTGGCAGCAGATAGTAGTTCCTATGGTCTTGGTGCAACATTAATGCAGGAATCGGAGAAGGGTAGGCAAATAGTGGCATATGCCAGTAGGACTCTCACGGATACAGAAAAAAGATATTCTCAAATAGAAAAGGAGTGTTTAGCGTTGACTTGGGCCACTGAGAGATTTAAAGATTATGTTTATGGTATTAAAGTGCATTTAGAAACAGATCATAAGCCTTTAATTCAGATTCTACAGACAAAGCATATTGATGAATTGACTCCAAGATTAATGTCATTTAGAATGAGATTAACCCGTTTTAACTTTGTGGTAAATTATGTTCCCGGTAAAAAATTAACATTGCCAGATGCATTGTCAAGAAATCCAATATCTACGACAGATGGAGAAGATGATGAGGTTAACTTTGAAAAATGTTTTGTAAATGTTATCCTTAAAAATATTCCTTTGCAGGATAAGATATTAGAAAAAATAAAAAATGAACAGGAAAAGTCAATTATTTGTGAATCTTTGGTAAAATACACTAACCTAGGTTGGCCTAAAATTTCTAAAATACCTGAAAATTTAAAAAAGTTCTACCAGTATAGATTTGATTTCTCAGTGGCTAAAGGTTTTCTCCTGTATAAATCCCGTTTAGTTATTCCAGATAGTATGCAATTAGAAATGTTGGATAGAATTCATCAAGGACATTTAGGAATCACTAGGTGTAGGAGTCGAGCAAAACAAACAGTATGGTGGCCAGGTATGTCGACTCAAATAGAAAAAATAGTGCAGAACTGTCCTCAATGTGTTGAAGAGAGAACTAACAATAAACAAGATATATTAATTGAAAAAACTCCAAATAGGCCATGGCAGAAAGTAGGAATGGATTTATTTCATTACAATAATCAGTGGTATATAGTTATAGTAGACTATTATTCGAGGTATTTAGATATAAAAAGAATAAACAGTCTTTCAGAAATAAGTATTATTGAATATTGCAAAGAGATATTTAGTAAATTTGGTATACCAGAATTGGTAAGAACGGACTGTGGGACTCAATTCAAAACTAAATTCACTCAGTTTGCTAAAGATTATAATTTTGAACATATAACCAGTAGTCCTTATTATTCTCAAAGTAATGGAGGTGCTGAATCTGCTGTTAAAATAGCAAAAAGTTTGTTGAAAAAGAATTCAGATATAAATTTAGGACTTTTAATCTATAGAAATACCCCTTTAGATACTGGGTTTAGTCCGGCAGAACTAATGTTTAATAGAAAACTGAGGGATAATCTACCACGGTTGTCAGAGACCTTAGAAAAGGTAATAAAATGTAAACAAGAGTTTAAAAAAAGAGATATAATAAGAAAGCAAAAGTTACATACTTACTATAATAAAAAACATAGAACTAGGCAGTTAGGGGAATTGGCAACTAATGATAAAGTTTGGATAATTGATTTAAGACAGTATGGAATTGTATTAAAGAAAGCTCCACAGCCTAGGTCTTATATAATTAAAACTAGTAAAGGGATATATCGTAGAAACAGATGGCATTTAATTCCGGCTCCTCATGCTAAAATAAATATAGAACCATTTGATCAGATAATAAGTCAACCACAAGTGTCTCCATCACCGGTCCCTGATATTGTGCAGGTCAATACAAATGAAAATGACGGTAAATTAGAAAAAAGTGTTTGTGATTCGCATCCTGTGGTCGAGTCTAGTAATATAGATCATAGTAATAGTAATAATCTTCAGTCTGATTGTAAACAGGGGGAAAGTTTAAGAAGAAGTACTAGGCTGAAAGAGAAAAAGGGTGTTAAATTAGACAAAACTCTTTGTAAATTTTGTGATTCACATCCTGTTGGCGAGTCCAATAATATAGATCATGCTAATAAATAATTTTCAGGCTGAATAAAGGAAAAAAGTTTATTCATTTTGTTTTATGATTAAGTAAGTAGGTACAAAAAAAAGTTCTTATGTATAAAATAATTTGATTGTATTGTGTAACTTTATTAATTTGGAAGTGGTAATGGAAGGATATTGTAGAATAGATCTAAAATTGTATTTTATAATTTTTGTAACTTAAAATTATAATATATACATAAGGGAGGATGTTGTATAATCTGTGACACACCTGTGACTTTGACGTGAGCTGTCACTTTGACAGACACTTGGTCTCGAGCTAAAAGGCGCATTGTATCTTGGAAAATACTTATCAAGAAATATACCAGTAATCCATTAATGAATCTTTTATTTAATACAACACTAAGGTTCTGGACAGTCTGCTTGATAAACAGCTGGCTAATCACATGGAATTGCATGATGCCCAGTTCGGCTTCAGACCTGAACTATCCACGGAAAGTGCTATCCTGTGCCTCAAGCAGACTGTTCAGTATTATACGACGAGGAAAACGCCAATTTTCGCTTGTTTTCTGGACCTGTCAAAGGCGTTTGACATGGTGTCCTATGAGATCCTATGGCATAAGCTGTATAAGGAGACAAGACTGCCGCCTGAAGTCGCGTCCTTGTTTCACTACTGGTATTCTAACCAGAAAAATAGAGTGAGATGGGCAGGAGTTCTATCAGACATGTATGGGATGGAATGCGGGGTGAGGCAGGGGGGTTTAAGCTCGCCTCGCCTTTTCAACCTATACATGAATCGCCTGATCGGTGAGCTCAGCAGTACTCATATAGGTTGCTATATTGATGGAGTTTGCTTGAACAATATAAGCTATGCAGATGATATGGTGCTGCTGAGCCCATCGATTGGTGGTCTGAGAAGACTCGTAGCTATCTGCGAGTCCTATGCGGTGACTCATGGGCTCAAGTACAATGTAAAAAAAAGTGAGCTCATGATGTTCAAATCGAACTCCATTAACTACTCGGACGTCCCTGGAGTTTCACTTTGTGGTAGTTCTTTAAGCTGGGTAAATAAATTTAAGTACTTGGGTCATTGGGTCACTGACGATCTCAAGGATAGCGCCGATATAGAGAGGGAGCGTAGGTCGCTGGCTGTGCGATGTAATATGCTGGCTCGAAGGTTTGCGCGGTGTACGGATGCAGTAAAGATCACTCTTTTCAAGGCTTACTGCCAATCATTCTATACGTGCAGCCTTTGGACCAGTTATACGCAGCGGGCATACAGCGACCTGCGTATCCAATTTAACAACGCATTCAGGATACTGTTGAGACTGTCGTGGCGTTGTAGCGCGTCGAAAATGTTTGCGGAGGCGCATACGGACGACTTCTACGCCATTATAAGAAAGAGGTCTGCTTCCATGCTCACTAGGCTCCGCTCCAGTACCAACAGCCTCCTGAGGGTGTTTAACGACCGGTGGGACTCTCCTCTGCTGCGACACTGGGTGAAGCTCCATACCGGATAAATTTTAATTTTTACTACTTGTGCTGTAATTTTTACCGACTAACATAGTTTATAAGTATATTAAATTGTTACTAACACTATGGAACCTAGTTCTGAAATAAATTATTTGAATTGAATTGAATTGAATTGAATTAAACAGCATTTATGAGAAATGTAGAAACACTAAGGTCCGTATTCTAGAACGACACTCAAGTGAAGATCTCTTCTCAAGTGCAATGAGAAATGGATGCAAATACATGCAACGAATACATTCATCCCTTGCTAACTATACTTGAGAAGAGATCTCCACTTGAGTGACGTTCTAGAATACAGGCCTAAGTATAATTACGTGTCTTAGGTCCGGTTGCTCGTACATTACAGTTAAGTTAGAGTTAAAATTTAACTGTTCTAAATTTTGACCTCGCTAAAAGAAAATACGTTGGTTATCTTCGCATTCAGTTGCCCAAAAATATTTTACGCGAGACGGTTAAATTAGACAAGGGTTAAGTGTTGTCAGTACAATTTCATTAACTTTCCCGTTAAATCTTTAATTTGACTGCTCGTTAAAGTAACTGCTGCTTCAACAACGCTTTTTAAATTTGACCGCCGCGCGCCGGTTAATTTTACTTTAACCATAATTTAACCCTTTTTTTTATATATATTGAGGGGAATGCGTTTACGCATACCCATAAACTTATTTATACTAGGGGTAATAGACGGACAATGGTGCGAGTGAGAAACCAGTCCTTACGGCAGAAGCTATGTGCGAGAAAGAGTTGGAAGAAAATGACAGCAGAACCCGATTTGACTTATTTAGCGTCTTTTATCATCTTGATGAAAAGCGTCCACTCGATTATTTTGTGATTTTTATCGCGATCGCGTCGATTTGGCTCTTATAACTATATAAATCAATAATGGTGTAGTGCTCTGTGTTGAATTGTAATGTTACTTACGAAAATAAACCAAATAAACACTAATTTCACAGGTAAATAGGATTGTACAATTACCATTTTCATAGTTCATATTTTAGTTGAATATATTCCCAAATACACTAAGTGACACATTAATATCATACTATTTATCGCCTATTTTCTAAATAAAGGCTGATTTTTAAACTTTATGTGTTAGATAAAAAGATATTATATCCGTGAACTTGAGAAAATATGACGTAGAGGTTGATCAAAAATTATCGATATTATTATCGATACTCATGTCGATGGTTTCCAATATAACTTTGTTTGTCTTTGTGAACACTGATAGTTTTATTTAAAGCTAATTTTAACCGACACTTTTTAAATAGTAAATTATACCTACTTCAGTACCAATTTAACAATATATTCAGGTTTCCTGTAAATCCAGTGATTAAGTTAAACTGGATAAAATTAATAAATAGAATAGACTGGGAGCTGCTCCAAAACTCTGTGGTGTGCAGCAAATATTTCAAGCAAAACTGCAAAGAAACCTTGAGAAATTATTAAAAATAAAATTGTTCTCTTCAGAGGACAATATCAATGGGTTTGGGAAAGGTATAATTATTTTTTTTTTTTGAAATATATACATTTAACTTAAAATATGTCATTAATTTTTTTACCGTAGCCCTTCAAAATACTTCACAATTAATTTTTAAAGATTCGTAAAAATGACCACCAAGTTATTTAAATTTTTAAATTTTTGCGTGCATAATGCATTTTTTATTATTGATAAATTGAAAATGAAGTATTTAGAAAAAATCGACCCGTGTTACAACCAGCTCCGATGGGACTCGAACCCACGACCTTACGTTATCCGGGCGGCTGCTCTAACGACTGAGCTACGGAGTCGTTAACGACGACGACAACGACGAATACAACGATCAACGACTCCGTAGCTCAGTGGTTAGAGCAGTCGCCCGGATAGCTATTTTTCACGTGCTAGTGTTTTCGTGACAGCCACAATGCGTGCTTGAATAATACAATATTCTATAGTCTTATACAATATTGTATTAATCAAGAAAGTTATCAACATGTCTTCACAAAGTACCTAAGGTATTTAAATACTGTATTGTGCCTCTATGTACAAATACTTCGATCAAAACGCAGAATAAAAATATTTATTCGTAAAAAATCGAACAATTTGGTGCAATGCGATGAAAGGGGACTCCAAAAACTCCAGAACTAGTTTTATTAAAAACAAGATTTCAACCAGTGCAGCTGTGCGAGTAGGTAAGTATGACCGGCCGGTGCGGTATACGGGCGGTCGGGAGGAATGACGTCGAACGTAATAATGTTTTAAGCAAGGCAATAGTGTTTTAAGCAAATTAATTTTTACAATAACTTTGTTAATACTTATCGTATTGAAGTGAAATGACCATTATTATTGAAAAATGGAAAATAAAGTATTTAGAAAATAAAATCCATTTTCCATTTTTCAATAATAAAAATTGCATTGTGAATGCAAAAAAAGTAAAAAATTTAATAGCATGAACTTTATTTTTATTTTCCCAGGTCCATTGAAGTATACTTCATATCATTATTTTTTATTAAATCTTGTTTGTGTTTTATTTACATTATTGTTATCGACAACCTAAAATGGGCTTGAGGGCAGCTCTAAAACTCACACACACGTTTACAAATTACACACACTAGCTCATGTCATTTTCGGTCTCACAACCAAGCGAACTCTGTCCGTCTATTACTAGAGTATAATAAGTTTATGCGCATACCCCGCCCGCGTACGGTGTGCGGGCGGTGGTTATGTGGGACTCACCTATCCGCCTCCAGACCCCCCATCCAGCGACATAGACTCGATGGAGGGTCAGAAAGGGGGAATACCCACTAAACCCCTCACTACTTGCTCTCACCGCCGTCAGTAGGAGCCGCACTGTGGAGGGTCCGATGTGGCAAAAGTTAACGTAACCAAGCTTCGAGTAACCGGACCCAAGTGTTGACTGGGAGTGGATTTAACGTGTTTCAAAATCAGCGAGCTTATGTAACAAATTGTGATAAAAGTACAGGAAGCAAGAGATGTATGAGGTTCCTATACGGGAAATAGTAATTTATGTAAACGCACTTTTCTCCTGAAAATCCCCTTGTTGAAATTAAGGTTGTCTTTGGCGAATATCTCGATGTCCTGCTCGGGCGGCGGGCGCGCGAAGTGCCCGTGCGCGTGCGAGCGGACAGGGCTGTACAGCGCTCCCGCTCCCGGCAAGATCTCTTCTCAAGTGCAATGAGAAATGGACGGAAATACATGCAACGAATACATTCATCCCTTGCTAACTATACTAGAGAAGAGATCTGTCGTTCTAAGTATAATTACGTGTCTAAGTGTTGAGTGGATTTAACGTGTTTCACAATCAGCGAGCTAATGTTGAAATTGTGATGAGAATACAGCCGGCCTAGCATGAGCGGCTTTTATCACGCGATATGATATGGTACGGCATGCCGTCTTGCTTACACCTTAGTGGGATAAGCAAGACAACTTGCCGTACCATATGATATCGCGCGATAAAAGCCGCTCAAGCTAGGCCGGCTGGAAGCAAGAGATGCATGAGGTTCCTGGTAAATGGAGAAGAGATCTCTCCCTTCCCATTCGGGAGATAGTAATGTAGGTAAACGCACCTTTCTCCTGAAAATCCCCTTGTTGAAATTAAGGTTGTCTTTGGCGAATATCTCGATGTCCTGCTCGGGCGCCGGGCGCGCGAAGTGCCCGTGCGCGTGCGAGCGGACAGGGCTGTACAGCGCTCCCGCTCCCGCTCCCGGCAAGATCTCTTCTCAAGTGCAATGAGAAATGGACGCAAATACATGCAAAGAATACATTCATCCCTTGCTAACTATACTTGAGAAGAGATCTGTCGTTCTAAGTATAATTACGTGTCTAAGTGTTGAGTAGATTTATCGTATTTCACAATCAGCGAGCTTATATAATAAATTGTGATAAGAGTACAGGATGCAAGAGATGTCCGAGGTTCCTTTACGGGAGATACTATTTTATGTATACGCACCTTTCTCCTGAAAATCCCCTTGTTAAAATTAAGGTTGTCTTTGGCGAATATCTCGATGTCCTGCTCGGGCGGCGGGCGCGCGAAGTGCCCGTGCGCGTGCGAGCGGACCGGGCTGTACAGCGCTCCCGCTCCCGCGCCCGGCGCCGCGCCCGGCGCCGCGTCCGGCGCGCCCGGTTCACCCGCCGCCGCCCGCGCCGCGCCCGCCGCCCCGGCGCCGCTGCCGCCCAGAGACGACGTCTGACGGGTAAAAACTTAGGCCGTGAGCACTTTGGACATAATGGGGATATCCACGCAAAACTGATTGTAGATGGCAGCACAGGCGCTATGACCAAACAACGAAAACAAATTGTAAGCTTTCAGATTTGAATCGACTTATTTCTTATAGAAAAATGGAAAATAAAGTATTTAGAAAAAATCGACCCGTCTTACAACCAGCTCCGATGTAAGACGGGTCGATTATTTCTAAATACTTAATTTTCCATTTATCTATAATAAAAATTGCATTGTGAATGCAAAAAACTAAAAATTAAAATGACTTATTTCTTGTTTTCAGTCGTGTTTTTTTAGCATTTTTGTGATTTGGACTTACCTATGCAAAACTTAATGACTTCTCATAATTTAATAATAAAACAAATTCTCCAACTGTTTTTTTTAGCACAGCATTTTTAGGAAATAAATGTAAGAACGAATTGACGTATGTACGTGTGATCTAGTCGTACGAATATGTATTCGTACGACTAGATCACACACAGTCTGCGCTCACCCATTGCTAGGTTTGGATCATTCGCGCATTCAAATTTGTACGAAAAAGGTGTTCAAAGTGAGCGTAATCTACTAGCCACACTCACTGTAATTGCACATCGTGTGGTAACAAATTGTCTGATCTGAGAAGATGACGCCAAATTCTATAGAAGTATTTCGTTTATTCCAAGGTTATATCTAAATATCAGGCAGGACAGGTATGTGAAATGTCACTTATTCCGAGCAACTCTACTATAAAGGCAGACAGACGGACTGCCATCTGCCAGCCAGCTCCTACTGTCTGAAAGCAATGTTTGTGTGGTTAAAGTAATTTCCACATACCCTATGTTATTATTCCAGGCGAAACGGCTGACGGTCTCGATCGAAACCAACAAAGATTATTGCAGTAGGAGACTCCATGGTTCATATATTTCACATCAACCCGTGCGAACTGGACGTACGAATGCGGCTAGTACACTCTTATCGGTAATCGTCGTCCGACGACTCGTATCCCGATAAAGGGCCCTACAGACGATCAGTCCGCTTGTCGTCCTAGATCGGATCGGCCGTCTGACGTTCGATACCTCTATCGGCCACACACTAGACCGATCATTGCCTGTCGGCAATACACTTTGAGGCTAGTGTGTTAGCAGTTGATAGTCGTCAGTTTTAGTATTAGTCGATAGTTTCTGTCCGGCCGATAAAGGCATCGCACACACACACCAAAAAGTATCGCAGATGTTTTGCATTGCGTCTGCGTGGGTCATGATTTGTAATATTTGAACTTGGACGCGTAGGTTCACACCGACGACCGAACACGTCTGCGATACATTTTGGTGTGTGTCACCCTTAACTGTCGACATTAGGCCACGCCCCCCAGCGGCCACACACTGCCTGCGCATTAGCCGTCAGTTCTTAATCTTAAAGGGAACTGTGAGTGTGTGGTTAATCGCGGCCAACTGACAGACCGTTACCAACAGGCGGACTGATCGTCTGTGGGGCCCTTAACACATGTCTCTGTAATATGCACATACCCTATGTATTCCAGGCGACGGCTGCCGATCCCGGTCGAAACCCACGAAGGTATTGTAGTAGGAGACTCCATGGTTCATGTATTCCACATCGACCGGGCGAGCGTGGTGGGCGTACGAATGTGGCAAGTAAACGCCGGAACCGTCGTCGTCGTCCGGCGTCCGGGCGCCGCCGTCGGACGACTCGTTGTCCGGCTCGTGCCCGGACAGCGACCGGGACTCGGAGCCCGAGCGGGACCGAGAGGATCCGGATTCGCCATCGGAACCAGAATCGCCGGTGTACCGACCTCGACCTGTTAGCAAATATTAACAGGTTGTAATTTACTTAGGTTAATTAATAATGAATATATTAGACAATATCTTTTTATTTTTACTTGGCGGTGTCATTAAACTACCATCAATACTTAATGGTACTCAAAAACTTGAGACCAGACTACCACTACATAATGAATTTTAATAACAATTTTCAAGAGAAGCTCGAGTCTGTTAAGGCGAAAAATATTTATAAGGGAACCCATCATTTTTTGTTTCCAGTTGCTTTAACTAGTCAAAACAGATTTACACTTTTATAATATAAATAGTAGAAATCACATAAATCTTGCTAACCAACCAACTTCTTAAAACGGAGAAGGTTCTCTGGTAACGTAGGCCCGAGTTCATCAAGAGTCAGTTACGTTAAGAGCCATTTCGCACTTTGCAATTGTCTCGCTCGCACAATAAACATTTTTAAAGAATGTGGAAAACACATTGTGTTTTTTAGAAAAGTGTTTCATTATGTCCCTACAACGCAATTAGTTATACATTATTAAACATATTTCAACATTGTCAATACTGCAATAATACTAGATCTACGAGCTCTTAGTTTTCAAAAATTGACTTCCTAATTCTAACCAATACTCAATTGAATTAATAAAATAACTTATACAAAATATCTGTAACATTGCGTTGTAGGGACATAATGATACACTTTTCTAAAAAACACAATGTGTTTTCCACAATCTATGAAAATGTTGCATTGTGCGAGCGAGACAACTGCCAAATAGCTCTAATTGAGAAATGGCTCTTAAGCGTTGCTTAGTTGGTTGGTTGGTTAATGCACGTGATTGGTGTTTGTATGGGATAATTAACTGTTAATGTTCACACGAACCACACACCACAACCACACCACATCGCAGCGACAAAATGTAGTTACGTGTAAAAAACGGATGACGGAACTCGGACGCCGGAGCTCGAGTGGACAGACGGTCAATACAATTTAATATATGAACCGCTACTTCGGTCCGTCTAGATACGGGTCCGGCAAGACGGACGTCGTAAACTCGGGCCTTATTTGTGCTACTACACTCACTGGAGAGCTTCGCCTGCTGTATGATGTAGTCCTGCAGCGGCAGTAAGTGCTGCATGCCGCGGAGGTCCCAGTTGCAGTAGAGGGGGGAACCCCCACCATTTTCGTCTTCCTTCTCGCCATGGTTACCGCACGTGATTGAACGTAACCGAGCGTTGTTAAACTCGGACCTTATTTATTCTTCTATACCAAAAAAGTTTAGACTACATACTGAGGTAACTGGAGAGTGCAGTACTAACACTTTTTTGTGGCCACAAATTACACTGTGGCTGTCTTACGTCTCACCTAAACTTTGAATAAATACGTATGGTCATATGAGACAACTGACAGGCACTACATACTAAATGTCAAATTTGCTGGGCACACTTTTTTATTCAGGGTGAAGACTCCAGTTACCTCAGTATGAAGTCTAGCTCCATGTTCTATACTCACTGGAGAGCTTCGCCTGCTGTATGATGTAGTCATGCAGCGGCAGTAAATGCTGAATGCCGCGGAGGTCCCAGTTGCAGTAGAGTGGGGAACCCCCACCGTCTTAGTCTTCCTCCTCGCCATGGTTACCGCACGTGATTGAACGTAACCGAGCGTTGTTAAACTCGGACCTTATTTGTTCTTCTATACTTACCAAAAAGTTTAGACTACATACTGAGGTAACTGGAGAGTGCAGTACTAACACTTTTTTGTGACCACAAATTACACGGTGGCTGCCTTCCGTCTCACGTACACTTTGAAAAAATACGTATGGTCATATAGGACAACTGACAGGCACTACATACTAAATGTCAAATTTGCTGGGCACACTTTTTTATTCAGGGTGAAGACTCCAGTTACCTCAGTATTAAGTCTAGCTCCATGTTCTATACTCACTGGAGAGCTTCGCCTGCTGTATGATGTAATCCTGCAGCGGCAGTAAGTGCTGCATGCCGCGGAGGTCCCAGTTGCAGTAGAGAGGGGAACCCCCACCGTCTTCGTCTTCCTCCTCGCCATCCATTGGGGGCTCTTCTTCCACTGGCCTTTTGTGACCTGAAGGAAGAGTTAAAATTTCGATAGACATTAAAAACGAACTTTTCTAATACTATTCGTAATAAGAAATGCGATAAAAGCATCACCATTAACTGTTTTTAACATAATAAAACTCTTCGAGTTTTGGCCCAATAAGATACAATGACATGACAAACACTACATAACATAACATGTACCAAATTGGCGAACATATTTTAGTTTTTACAAGCTGTCATTTAATTGTTTAAAATGTGAGACGCGTTTTGACGTCTGCTAGGTATTGGATTCCGCGTCTGCCACATGGTCAGTAATGTAATCAAAATCACTGTTCAAATCGCAGTAACTGCGCTCTTTCTGGACAAGCTATACGGAGAAGGTTAAGCTTATCGGATTGACAAGTTCCAAAAGACTTACGTCTTGATTTAGTCCGGTCTCTAGGAGTAGAAGTCCTTTCTAATCTTTGATTGTGCTTTTGTACATTAGGTTCTGTTAGGGGAGGTTCCAAATTCACACACTTCATCTTATAGTTCACTGTGAACAAAAGGATTAATTAAACATAAAGAATTGAATCAAAATATAAAATCAGTTCAACTACATCAGCTGCTGTTAATAGACTTTAAACAAATCAAATTAAGATAGTATTCGTTCGCAAACTCCACCACTGGAAAAAAATACGAAAAAGTAGAATCTATATCAAATCTTCAGTGATTTTCGAATGCCTGCCTTATACATTGAAACTGAAACATAGTGCATTTGCGTTAGACATGTTTAGTTTCCAATTATCCTTATTGCAACGGAATAAGATTGATATTGCTATAATTCTTAAACACTTACCAGAGCAGCGATGCTATCTTGTTCATTGGAGGATGAGAAACTCATGAGGATGCGGTACGTGCGGCTCATCTGCCGACGTACTCAAAGACAGCGAGTTCTTGCACCTTACTTCAATGGGATACTGTAGACAATCCTATGATTCGGATACACTTACCAGCGGCGATGCTATCCTGTTCACTGGAGGATAAAAGCCTCATGGGGATGTAGTGCGGCTCAATGGCTGGCGTGCCTGAAGACAGCAAATTCCTTATCCTTATTGCAACGGAATAAGATTGATATTGCTATAATTCTGATACACTTACCAGCAGCGATGCTATCCTTTTAATTGGAGGAGGAAAGCCTCATGAGTCATGACATGAGGTTGTGGTGCGGCTCGACTGCCGACGTGCTCAAAGACAGCGAGTACTTGCGCCTTATTTCAATGGGATAAGGTTGACAATCCTATTAAAGACAGCGAGTTCTTGCACCTTACTTCAATGGGATAAGGTTGACAATCCTATGATTCAGATACACTTACCAGCAGCGATGCTATCTTGTTCATTGGAGGATGAAAGCCTCATGAGGATGCGGTGCGGCTCAATGACTGGCGTGTCTGAAGACAGAAAATTCCTTATCCTTATTGCAACGGAATAAAATTGATATTGCCATAATTCTAATACACGTACCAGCGGCGATGCTATCCTATTAATTGGAGGAGGAAAGCCTCATGAGTCATAACATGAGGTTGTGGTGCGGTTCGTCTACCGACGTGCTCAAAGACAGCGAGTTCTTGCGCCTTATTTCAATAAGATAAGGTTGACAATCCTATGATTCGGATACACTTACCAGCGGCGATGCTATCCTGTTCATTGGAGGATGAAAGCCTGCTAGCGTGCCTGAAGACAGCAAAACCCTTATTCTTATTGCAACGGACTGGATATTGCTATAATTCTGATACACGTACCAGCGGCGATGCTATCCTATTAATTGGAGGAGGATAACCTCATGAGTCATGATATGAGGCTGTGCTGCGGCTCGTCTGCCAACGTGCCCGAAGACGACTTCTTGCGCCTTACTTCAACAGGATAAGGTAGACAATCCTATGAATCGGATACACTTACCAGCGGCGATGCTGTCCTGTTCATTGGCGGATGAAAGCTTCATGAGGAAGCGGTGCGGCTCGTCTGCCGACGTGCTCAAATACAGCGAGTTCTAGCGCCTTATTTCAATTTGATAAGGTTGACAATCCTATAATTCTTATACACTTACCAGCGGCGATGCTATCCTGTTCATTGGCGGAGGAGCCTCATAAAGTTGTAAGGCTCAACGGCTGACGTGCCTGAAGACAGCAAAACCCTAATGCTTATTGCAACGGAATAAGATTGATATTGCCATAATTCTGATACATGTATCAGCGGCAATGCTATCCTGTTCATTGGCGGAGTAAAGCCTCACGAGGATGCGATGCGGCTCGTCTGCCGACGTGCTCAAAGACAGCTAGTTCTTGCGCCTTATTTTAATGGGATAAGGTTGACAATCCTATGAATCGGATACACTTACCAGCAGCGATGCTATCTTGTTCATTGGCGGAGGATAGCCTCATGAAGTTATGGTGGGGCTCGTGCGGCGGCGTGCGGTGTTTGCTACTGCCCGAGGAAAGGGAATTCTTGCTAGAGCTGTACCGTTCAGGTTCCGCTTGCTGTCGTCTAAGAGGAAAGCAGTCAACTTAAGTCAAATCAATAATAAAGCTCGCTCAAATGGGACTCGATCCTACAACCATTTGTTATTACTTTAAATTTGAAGTTAAATAGCTTAATTAATGCATTGATTAATCACCTAAAGATTTTCATAAAACTTAACACTGGTTGTAATGTAACGAAGTTTCTTCTTATTATTATAATTTCCAATTTACACAAATAATACAAAAAGATAAAGTTTGCCGATTTAGAAGCAGCTAAGTGATTTATGATTTAAGTTGAAGTGGCAGTGGGCGGGACACATAGCGCGGAGAACCGATGGCCGTTGGGGCGGAAAGGTTCTTGAATGGCGACCGCGTACCGGACGACGTTCCGTGAGCAGGCCCTCTACAAGGTGGTCGACGATCTGGTCAAGGTCGCGGGAAGCCGCTGGATGCGGGCAGCGCGGGACCGATCGTTGTGGAGATCCTTGGGGGAGGCCCAGCAGCCCAGCAGTGGGCGTCGTACGGCTGAAATGATGAAGTGATTTATGATGACGCAATCTTCATGTCAGCATACCTGGTAAACTCCCTGGGTGGATGCCAATTGGAAGAGGCGTTGTGTCTGAGATCTAGGCTGGTCTGTCTGAACGGCTTGTCCACGCTGTAAACTGCCTGTTTCTCCGGGTACCGGTCCATGCGCTCGAGCTCTGCTAGCCGGTCTTTGTCTAGGTGCCTGGTAAAAGTAAAGTATAGCGAAATTAGTATTTTTGGTAAAACGAAAGAGTTATTGTAAACCTATACTGTACTATGTACTGTAGTGCGTCACTTATGTTTGCCCAGGAGTTCACTGACGACTTCTTCGCTATAAGACGCAAGCGAATAGCTTCCCGATTGAGTCTCGTCCGGGCTAGCTCCAACAGGGCCCTGTCAGTCTTTGCGGGCAAAGTTGACTATGTCGCTAGATAGAGGTTTCAAGGTGCCGCTATATTTGGATGTCCCGGGTTCGATCCCCGATCGGGTAAATGTTGAAAACGAACTTTTCAATATTTCCGCGGGTCTGGGTATATGTGGTGATACCCGTCGTTGTTTCCAATTTCCATAATACTAGTGATTAAGCTACTATACCTTGCTATTGGAACAATGATGGTGTCCAATATTTATTTATTTATTAGAAATGTACGACACAAGCGATGGACGCGCGGCGCTCGTCTGTCCACACATGGAGGGTGACGATAACGAGTTACCTGTCCGAGAACCTCTCCCGGGAGTGGCGGGAGAGCTGGTGCGGGCGCTGTCGCCAGCGATTTGGACGACACCAGCGATGGACGCGCGGAGCTAGTCTGTCAACACATGGACGGTAACGATAACGAGTTACCTGTCCGAGAACCTCTCCCGGGAGTGGCGGGAGAGCTGGTGCGGGCGCTGTCGCCAGCGATATGGACGACACCAGCGATGGACGCGCGGCGCTAGTCTGTCAACACATGGACGGTAACGATAACGAGTTACCTGTCCGAGAACCTCTCCCGGGAGTGGCGGGAGAGCTGGTGCGGGCGCTGTCGCCAGCGATATGGACGACACCAGCGATGGACGCGCGGTGCTAGTCTGTCAACACATGGACGGTAACGATGACGAGTTACCTGTCCGAGAACCTCTCCCGGGAGTGGCGGGAGAGCTGGTGCGGGCGCTCCAGGCTGTGCATGACGCGGGAGGCGCCCGCCGCGTCCGTCGCCAGCGATATGGACGACACCAGCGATGGACGAGCGGCGCTCGTCTGTCAACACATGGAGCGTAACGATAACAATCTTTATATACAGTGGCGGTCAGATAATTAAAGACAACAGTTGATTTTCATACAAACGAGGTGTCTTTGAAGCCTCGTTTCTCCGCCAAGCATTGACCTAACTGTGATCTGATGATGGGCACCCAGGGAGTGAATGGAGGAGATTTAGATCGCTATACACAAACAACGGATCTGATCAGCGTTCTAAGAGATATAAGAATCAGAGTTTTCAGTTTCGGGATTTCCATACAATTTTATGCAAATTTTGCGAATTTTTTAAACATATCCTTTATATTTTTTAGAATGCTGATCAGAACAGTTGGGTGTGTATAGCGATCTGAATCTCCTCCAATCACTCCCTAGAGTGCAATCATCTGATCACAGCTAGGTCAATCTCTGGCGGAGAACCAAGGCTTCAAAGTTCGTTTCCTCGTTTGTATGAAAATCGACTGGTGTCTTTAATTATGTGACCGCCACTGTTTATATTTCTTCTGTGCATGTGTATGTAACTGAACTCCTCCTAAACGGCTGGACCGATTTTAATGAAATATTTTGTGTGTCTGACAGACCGATTTGGACCCGGTAGGTGGCCTGCTGTCGATAAGGCGGTACGAAGTTCGCCAGATAAGCTAGTGTTTATATACTTATTTCTTCTGTGCGTGTGCGTGTGTATGTAACTGAAACTCCTCCTAAACGGCTGGACTGATTTTTTAATGATTTTTTTATGTGTTTTCTGGTGAATTCGAAAATGGTTTAAATTTACAAGTGGACCCGGTAGGTGGCGTGCTGTCGATGAGGCGGTACGAAGTTCGCCGGATCAGCTAGCTATATAAAAAAACTGTTGAGCCACCGCACAATGAGATAGTGCGTATCTTCATTGGCCGACACAAACACAACACCCGCCGCGCCGGCATGTCGTGTCAATGAGACAGCGTAACATACGATACGATTTCATAGATTTACCGATGATGTTCTTGGGTGTCGTGTCGGCCAATGAAGAAACGCTTTTGCTACAATATAATGAACGTCAAAAATTATTGAAAATTCTCGTAAATAAGTACCTATGAATAATCAAAATTTTCCTAACTGCCCGTCCAACACTTTAATTGAGAACAAACGCAAGAAACATGCCAGCATTTTCTGAGGTAATAATAAAGTAAGAAACAATAAAAAGAACATTAAACTAGTCTGTAAAATATAGCTTAATTAAAATAACAACTCATAAGTGCAAAGCAAAACGTTGCTTCTGCACAGGGAATAGGGTCTAATTTTCTAGCACAAGCATCATTAAAAATGGTCTGAAGCTGTTTTTCTTGTGCTTTATTCCAATAGCATAAAGAACTGTTTGCTTTGCACGAATGAGCTGTAATTTTAGTCATGCTATATTTTATAGACGATAAGCATAGTAAACAACAGTTACCTGTAGGAACGGCGTCGGCTGTGGCTTCTGCAGCGGACTGCTGGGGCTCTGCGGCGACGCAGACTCGCCCGACGACCCGCCCGCCGATTGCTGTCACAACCATACACGTTTAGAACTCCCAACCATACCATTAGAATAGAGCAAACATACATGTTTTAGGCGTACCTATTCAAGATTCAAGATTCAAATTCGTTTATTCAATTTAGATTGTTATTTACAATACTTGTGAACGTCATAGAAGCTACGCCATCGGTTCGCAAACCCTACAGCGGGAGGCCTTGGAGAAGAACCGGCAAGAAACTCCAAGGGTTGTTTTTTTCTCCCTGTTTTATTTCATACAGAGTCGTCAAATTGAAAAATGACCTTAACATGGTATGACTAAGGTCAGTTTCCATCACAATTACACAATCTTTCTTCCTCTTATCATTTGTATGCAGACGATCTCCAAATCTACTACCATGAATGTTTTGAAAACCTGAGTGATGCCATTCACATCATGAATGCAGATTTGGCGCGTGTTCTAGAATGGAGCAACATTTACGGTCTAAAAGTCAACCCTAACAAAACCCAGTCCATTATTATAGGCAGCCCTTATTTTATATCTAGAGTTGACCACAATCACTTACCGAAAATCTTATTTGATGGAACTCCTGTTCCTTTCTCTAATAGTGTCAAAAATTTGGGAATTCTTTTCGATCAGACATTATCATGGTGTCCCCAGATAGCGGAGGTCAGTAGGCGTACTTTCGCTGCGGCGGGGTCGTTGCGGCGATTACGAAATTTTCTACCTACTGCCACTAAAATTACTCTTGCACAATCTTTACTTCTGCCTTTACTTGACTATGCAGATACATGCTATCCAGACCTTACGTCTGAACTTCTTAATAAGCTAGAGCGTATCCAAAATTTCTCAATACGATTCATATTTGGTCTTCGCAAATATGACCATGTCTCCCAATACCGTCAAAAGCTTAAGTGGCTTCCGATACGACGTCGCAGGGATTTGCACATCCTTTCTCTTCTCTTCTCGGTGCTGTTCAATCCCAATACTCCTATTTACCTAAAAGAACGTTTCAAGTTCCTTTCTTCCTCTCACAATCACTGTCTCCGCTCCTCCGATAATCTCCGTCTTGTTACACCTCTCAACTCAACAAAATTTTATAGTCAATCGTTTACTCTGCAGGCTACTCGATTATGGAACTCCTTGCCTGACACAACTAGACGTGCACAGACCCTTAACTCCTTCAAGTCCCAGGTTAAGGAGTTCTTCCTATCCCAACTATCCCATGAGTCCTTCCCTTGAAAGTTCGTGCTTTGTTTGGTTCTCGGTTTCTGCTACTACACTTTCTTTGATCTTGCTGTACAGTATAATAATATGTATTGTATCAAAAGTATATTTATGTATTTTATTGTATTATATTATATTTTTATATTTATTTATTATTATGTATTGATTATGTATGTATTGATATATCATAGTAGTTAGGTATCTACTTTTTTTTTTAAGAAATTTATTTTCCCATAGCTATTGCGCACAATCTTCCCTTATTATCTTCTTCAAACTCTGTAAAATACGGGTTGCCTGGAAGAAATCGCTGTTAAGCGATAAGGCCGCCCCTTTGTTCACAATTTTTTATGTTACTGTATTTCTTGTATGTTTGTTGTTTCTGTTTTTGTGTGCAAATAAAGAATTAATCAATCAATCACAATGGGTTATGATAAATACAGTTAAGTATAGGCGAACTTATGATCATAGCGGTGAACAATTTTCAATTACTTAGGAACTCTACTTAAAGCTTTAATATTAGTTAAAAACAAAAGACAATTCTACTATATACTGCAAGTTGCGCCATACATGTTTCAAATGTAACTCTTAATAAAATGAATAAAAACAAAATAAAACACATTTTAAGGCAAGCAGATAAGAGCAGACCCATTCCAGTGGGCAGCACCCGTTCACGAGCATGACGCATGAACCAGCCATCGCTTCGCTCAACCATATTTTAGGGAACGTAACGACCCGCCTCACACGCCACCACCGTAGAAATGTTTTAGTGAGCATGACATACTCAAACTGCCTACCTTAAATGACCAAATTTAAAGCTTAACTAATATAAACGCTAATAATATAAAATATAGGACACAACTCACAATATCATACTAGGAACATTTGTTACGAGTGTTACGACCAATGTGTTTAGTCGTTCAAATAATCATTTACAGTGTAATAGCCTTTTTTGAGGAGGCCACTCTTTATATAATTCTTACTCTAGATATGGTAAATCCAAGATATCACATGGGATTTTGTTATACCTTGACCAACGAAAGATCCGTGCACCTTTTCTAAACGGTACCGAGGCATTACGAGCTTGTTTCTATTTCTAGTATTACGATTGTGTAAATCACCATGTTTGGTATACAAGTTAATATTGCGACGTACAAAAAGAATGCAATTTAATATAAATTGAGATGCAGCTGTCAGTATACCTATTTCCTTGAACTTGTCTTGTCTATAGTAGAAGTACTATACGACAAAAACATGTATGTATGCTCTATTCTAATGGTTTATGGAAGAACAAGGACATTGTAAGCCATGTACGATCACGTACACGTCTACATCTATACGGTTTTAGGCTTAAAGGATAACTAAATGAGTTCAAACATAAGGTAACAAAATAATAGGGTATTTTACTGTTTTTTTTTAATAAATTTAAAACGTTTTAGAAATATTAACTACACAATCTTGAATATTTTCAAAGTTATGGGACATCCAACTTTCTTATTAGACAAGGAGAGAACAACTATCTCTGTGACGTCACCAAGTCAGTAGCGTCATAGTTTAGCCATAGAAGATTTATCGTTTTAGATAGAGACAGCTATAGGCAAAATTAAACAGCTTATAATTCGCATTTTCCCACATTTGGTATCCTAAATGTTATATAAAATTTTCTTAACTCCATCATTAACTGCATTTCAACATCAGTGAAATACCCTAATAAGGTATAGAAATGGATTAGGTATTTGGTGACTACTAAGGCTCTGTGGCGACGCCGTCTCGCACGATAACTTGCCCGCCGATTGCTGTCACACCAAATACGTGTTAGCTCGTTCCCTATACGACTAAACAAACATGTATGCATGCTCCAATTTTCTAGGTCACTTAGTATATTGTGACGCCAGTTCAAGTTAAAATTCATAACTATTATGATTCCTAATCCAGTATCGAGTTTAAACATCACTAATCAGTCTCTATAGTGTTTGTTAAGCTGACGAACTTCATGTATGTTTACACGGAGTGACAAACGGTTTGAAATGGTCTATATGTGCAAAAGTACGTAAACGTACTCGTGGACGTGTTTTTTCTAATATTTCATTCAAGTTCGTGACACAGATTTAATATCCTACTAATATTATAAATGCGAAAGTTTGTCAGTGAGTATGGATGTTTGTTACTCTTTCACGCAAAAACTTCTAAACGGATCTGGATGAAACTTGCAACAGAGATAGATTGTAGGCTGGAATAACTTATAGGATAGGATACTTCTATCCTGATATTCCCACGGGAACGGGAACCACGAAAGTGAAACCGCGGACGGCCGCTAGTAACCTATATTTCAAACTGTGAATACTGTACTTAGGTAATCTCCGCACTAGGAATAAGACAAAAAGGCATTTTTTAATTGAAAGTGAATTAAAGAACTATATTCTAAAATCCACAGAATGAAAAGTTTCAAACGACGACGACGTAAACCATTTAATTTTATCAAGATTCTTTGCCACAAATTGACCTAAATATCCACTTAGCACAGCGGGCGATCACTGCCTCAAATTATTAAAGTCGACCTAATTTAAAGCAGCATAAAGTTCCAATTACTCCAGACTGTAATCATAATAAACTATGCTTGCCATTTTTTATGTAGAGAAACAATCAGTATATTGATGGTAAACTGATAAAAAGATAGTAAAAAAGTAAAAACCTTAATAAAAATATGCAAAAATATAAAAATATGCATTACCTTGCGTCTCGTAAGCGGTGTGCTCTCGACTGACTTGAAGTATTTCTCGTGCATGGAATCGTCCGAGGCATCCTTACGCGGCGAAATGAAGCTTCCGCTGCGGTTCAACCCTAAAAGGAACCACACAATAAAGTCGTTAATTTTTCCAAATGAATAGATAAGTCAATAATTCTATAGTGTATATTGAATCGTTATATATTATTTGTGTCTATGTCGCGATTCTTAGGCCTACAGCACAGCCGTCTCTATCGTCTTCTACAAGCCATGCTATGATACGGAACGGCAACATTGCTGTGAACCGGTTTACTCCTCTGAGTACTAAATCCTATGGAGGTGGCATACCTACGAAAAAGTGAGGTGTAAGTAAGTCACAATGTAAGAAAATCTTGGAATTCAATTTTAAACTACTTCTAATTGTCGTATTAATCGGTCTGTTAAAATTGGTCCAGCCGTTTCAGAGATTAGCCAGAACAAACAGGCAGACAGACAAAAATTGTAAAAAATGTCATTTTGGTATATGTACCGTATATTTAATCATATGCACGTCGTAAAAAGCGGTTATTTAATGTTACAAACAGACACTCCAATTTTATTTATTTGTATAGATGTATAGAATATATGCCATCTCCATAGGATTCAGTACTCGAGGTTTACTCGCTGTTTACCTGTCAAATGGTGCAAACGGTGTCAAATCGGTTCACTTAAAACTATGTTGCCAACTTTATGCGCATGGCTTGTAGAAGACGATAGAGATGGCTGTGCCTACAGGTATGGTTCAGCACGGGTAGCATGATGAATTCGCGAAAGGTGTTGTCTTTGTCTATATCGAAAAGTCAACAATGAAATGTCAATTATATACTTTCGAGGTAGGCAAAACTCTTCTCGGGTTTGTTATGCTACGCGTGCAGACCTCATAAAGACGCCAGCAAAATTTTGACATTTGATCCAACGCGGACGAAATCACAGACAAGAGTTAGGTAGTTAGCATTAACTTTTAAAAACATCACAACAAGAAATGTTTGTTGTTTTATTACTTGTGCACGATAAAAAGTGTAATTAGGTACTGTTAAATGCGTGTTTTTGATCCCAAAACTATTTTTGTATGGTATGAAACTTTAATTACCGGAATGCGGCGACCACTTTTCCCCGTCATGTGGCTGCGCCGCGCTGCTCCTCTTCCGGACTTGCGGCGTGCAAGCCGCTGGGTTACATGCGGCTGCGTTGAGCTCCTGCACAGAAGACCATACAAAATCCGCCTTTTTAGACTCTCGCACACTGGCACGTTATTTTCGGTCGTTATTACAACATCCCCAGGCTTATCACGTAACTTGCAAAAGCCAAGCGATAGAAAAAATCGGGCGAATAATGCTCTAAAATCGCAAATTCGTACCATGGAGGTTTGTATTTGTATTTAGATACAACTCGATTAGCGATTTTAGAGCAATAATTGCGCGATTATTGCTATCGCTTGGCTTTTGCAAGTTACGTGATAAGCCTGCCATTATTGCGATAATGCGTCCAGACTCTTTGCATGCAACTGCGTTTCTTCGTATGATGATAAATCCAGGATAATTAATATCCATAATATTATAGATTTTTAGAACTCTCGTAACCGTTTGAAAAGTCAAATTTCGTCCTTGACGTACTAACGATATCGCAGCTGTGTGTGGGGTCGTATGCGTCCCAATACAAATGTTCTAAGAACTCATATCGGAGTATCGCAAGACGGAGGAAAGCAAGCGTCCTACTTCTATTGCGTCGTTATTATCGCAGCAGTGTGTAACGTCGTAGCCATCCTAATACATAATGTACACTTGGGGACAAATTCGGTGAACCACCCTTTACTTCTTTTCGTGTGGCTGGTGCATTGCTATTCACGGGCAGACCCTTATATTATTTGGTTTTGTATTAAACTAAGGAAGTACAATGCATAAGCAATTAGGGATGCGGACTGCAAGTGAACGGTGAGTTGTCAGCCACACGAAAAGAAGTTAGAGGTGGTTCACCGAATTTGTCCCCGACTGTACCTACTTACTGAAAAAAAACATATATCACAATAACGCATCCGGTATTATCGACCGATAATAACGCGCCTACAGTGTGCGCGTCCATAGGCCCGCGCCGGACGCACCGCACTCACGGCACGCAACGGAATTCAGTTTGCTTTGTATGAGTTCATATAGCGCTGCAATTTTGTAATCTAAAGAAACGGAATAATAATTACCTGTTTTCTCCTTTGCTGAGCACTGCTGATACTGCTGTCGGAAGACCTTCCAGAGTCCGTGTGACGGCAGAGTGCGGTAGTGCCGTCCTCACTAAGCCTCCCCCGCCTGCCTTCACCGCTATTTCTATCCCTGCAAGAATATGTTACTGTAACTTGGCAGTTATTCCGAAAGGTAAAGTCTATTCCATAAGATAAACAAACCAAAACCTTAGACAGTTTAGTGTAGGTAGGGCCTTGGGTGATAGTGAGAGGGCCTTAACATATCAAATTTTTTTTTTTTATTTTTTTTATCCACAACGGGGTAGCACTTAGCCTTCATCACACCTGATGTTAAGTGGTGATAAGGCTGAAGATGGAAGCGCACTACTCCCGGAATCCTCAATAACTGAGGAACTGGCTATCTTATCTCTAACTGCCGGAACACAATAATGCTGAAAACATCATTGTTATGGCGTCAGACTTAGATAAGATGGTGGTAGCTAGCCAGGCGGACTAAGAACAAGTCCTACCACCAACCAAACCGAATACAATATGTACCCCCACTGGGAATCGAACCCGGGACCTCTTGGTCTGAAATCGGTGGTGTGAACCACTAGACCACAGAGGCGGTTAAATTAATGTAATTCAAGCGTTTGTGTTGGTAAATCTATATAAAGCAATGTGCGAGGATTGAAAGAATAAGGGTTTGTTTATCTTCTTCATCTTGAGATTTGAAATTGACAGATTAATTTAGTAGATTACTAACATTACAAGCAACAATGTTTGTTCTACCGAAAAAGACAAAAAATATTGACTTCCCATACAAATGTCTAAATAGCTGATTGAGATTTTGTATGAAAAGTCGATATTTTTTTCCGTTTTTTAATAACCTTGCATAGAATAAAACTTTACCTATGATGGAAGTACTTTCTTGTTCGGACAGGGCTAGTTTGTGTGACTGTTGCCCCTTTGGTGTTGCTTGGGGACAGTTTGCTGGCACTTGGTGCAGTGCTGTTGCCGTTACTGCTCACCGGGTCAATTGCTGAAGAAACCTATTTTCCCAGAAAATTATTAGAATAGGTAGTTAAGTCTTTGATCAACAGATATTTTGATTTAGAATCCACAAAAAAAACTAGTTAAATATGTGACACACTGAAGAAAATTTATTATAAAAAATAAAAAAAATAAAATAAAAAATAAAAATAAAATTTATGACAACTATATTTTTTTTATAATAGGGAGAGCTTTATGAATTTAGCACTCATCATGTACGAGGTATTTATGTGACATTAACAAGTATGTGCAAATTTTGCTGCCCCTTAATATCTGCCACTATAGGCTTTAGCCTACTGGTAAATCTGCCACACTGTTATAAATGTCAACATATATAAAGAACATGGTTGTGATAAAAAGAATATAAGGATATCGTTTACCAGAGGTGTAGCTTGGTTAGTCTGTGTTGATGTCTCTCTTCGTTTTTGGGGGTCTGTATTTTGTTTCAACGTTTGTAATTTAGCTAGAGGTATGATGTCACAGTCTGTAGGCCTATGCCAAACAGTGGTCTGGAAGAAGCAATAATTTGGTTACACTAAGTCAGATTTGTTTCAAATATGGTAGTTATAAGACCAGAGATTACTCACCTGTGTTGAAGCATTGTAATAATAAAACCTATGTGTGTTAATATCAAACAATTCCCACCATTGGGAAGAGTCTGTTCGTTTCACTTTGACCCCCTGAAATAAACAGAGTTCATCAAAGAATGAATACACCCACCCACCCACTTCCCAAGTCTGGTAAACATTATAGCACATTAAACTCCAATTCAGTGAAGTAAAAGACTTTTAGTAAACAATCTTGATATCTCTCTTTATCTAAGAAATGCATTTAAAATTAGAAAGATGTATTCTTATTCTATGTATTTTTCAAAAAGGTAATAAATAATACACAAGTTTAAGAATATAAAGACATTTCAGGTGAATTATTAAGAAGATAACTTCATAAAGGTCGCTATTATAGACTTTAGAGAGCATCCATTCCTGTGCATCAGGTTCTTTTACAGACTTGAGCTACACATAATATTGTAAATATTTCATTTGCAAAAGCTTGAATAATTTTATGTAAATTTAAGTGAAAATATTTGGAACAGCAAAAAGGTTTTCCAATGATATTTAGGTTTTTATTAACTTATTAGATGCATATCACTATTATTAGATGCATATCACTATTAGCTTAAAGTACAACCAATCTATACAACTGATATGTTAAAACCCTAGAGGTAGAGGTAACTTGTGTCTGTTTACTTTAAGGATACAGGAATCACGAAGGAAGAACTCACCTCAGGTGGATCCCAGACGCATTCTCCAGTTGTTAGGTTAGCATACATATGCTCCTTTGTTTTGGGCTCTATTATTTCGACCCATTCCACCCTAGAATAAAACATATTCTATTGAAAATTTGATCCCCTAATATCAGAGAAACTCGACCACAAATTGCTGCGAATCCAGGGCGTGACATTAGCGATTTCCGTAAACTGTATTGATTTTGCAACTTTCAACCACGGACATAGGAAGTACCTGATTTGTCAAAAAATATTGGAAGCACTAAAACGTTTAATTACCTTTCCGAAGACATTGTGACAAATTAATATTATCTCTACTTAGCTTATTCACGCATTATAAACTACATTTGACCTAAATTTATGGATGAAATTTGTCGAATCGCATCCATGTTGAATGTTTACTTCATGACACTAGTGGTGTGCCAACGCCAAGAAAGAATTGAAAAAATAAAATCTTCTATGAACGTCAATTTTATTTAACTGATAATAGCAAAACAATAATATTGATTTGAAACATTTTGATTTTGAGCATTAAAATAAGTTCATTCTTCAACAAATTTGTATATCAAAATTTTGATGAAATTATATTGAATTTTACAACTTGATAAAAACTTTGATTGTTGTTGGCTTAGTAAAATTTGGCTTTTATGTTAAATATTATTTTTCATGTTTGAAATTTAACTTTTTATTTAGTAGGTACTAAACTACTTATTCCGTACTTATAAGTAAAACGCAAAAATCGCAAAATATACTTTTGAAACTGCACCAACCACATTACCACATCACTATTTGTTACACTTGTCAACTCGTTGTGTCACTTTAAGGTTCGCGCACATTATGTCGGGGCGCAGCGGGTCGGGCCGCAGCGCAAAAATCCGTCCAAATCGCTTGTATGTATTTTATATGAACTATCGCACACTATGCCGTGGCGCAGCGGGCCGCATAATCCGCCGCGGATATTGTAGCGTGCGTGCGATGCGATCCTTAAAGGAGCGCGCACATTATGCCGGGGCGCAGCGGAACGGGCCGCAGCGCATCGCATTGACGGATTTGAGTATAGCACATTAGTGACGGGCCGGGCCGCAGCGCATTGACGGATTTTGAGTACAACCAAATTCAAACATCTAATTTCTTCTACTACTGCCGGTTATACTTGTCCCTCTCACTCTCCGGGCATGACAGAATCGAGTGAAAGAGACGGGTATAATTTGTAGGTGTCATGTTATCTGACCGAGTAGTACGAGAAAAATCCGCTTGCTATAGCACACTGTGTCGGGGCGCAGCTGAGCGGGGCGGGCCGCATCGCATCGCACGCACGCAACAAAATCCGCGGCGGATTATGCGGCCCGCTGCGCCCCGGCATAGTGTGCGATAGTTCATATAAAATACATACGAGCGATTTGGACGGATTTTTGCGCTGCGGCCCGGCCCGCTGCGCCCCGACATAATGTGCGCGAACCTTAAAGCTAGAAACACATTTCGCTGGCGCAGCGCAGCGCAGCGCGATCGGTTTCATATATCTAATATGGCTAGAAACACATTTCCCTGGCGCAGCGCAGCGCAGCGCAGCGTTTCCGCCTGGCTCCATCTTTGCCCGGCTCCGATTGCGCCAGGCCCCCCACCACTTTCTAGCATTGTATCGTCAGATGGCTCGGTAGCGGACTGCGCAGCGGAGCTCTGCATTTTGCTTTTTACTACTTATGTTCTCCGATTTCTCCGTCAATAATGGGCCAATTTAAAAAATATTTTTTTTTGTTTAGAAGAGTCACCAATTCATTATCATGTAGGGTTGTTAATTATACTGTTAAAACAGTATTAAAGTGTTTTTAGTACACTATACTTTTAAATTTTATAACATAAACAAGCTGACCCGGCAAACGTTGTTTTGCCATATTAATTATAGTGGACCCGGTAAACTTCGTATCACCAACATCTATTATAGATAGACAGATGAAAATAAATAATCGCGAAGAAGTTTTATACACTGTTTTTATACAGTAGGCTTAGAATAGAAGCGAAGCTGTTATTAATCTATGACAGTAGGTAATCCAAAGCGGCTAAAACGAAACGTCAGTGATTACAATACTCTTTGACATACCTCTTTGGAAGCGGCTATGGAAGAATGACAGTTTTGTATAGTACGACAGTTTATCGATTTTCTATACAAAATAATCATTTTTATTTTATAATTTTCCAGAATAAAAAGTAGCCTATGTTACTCTCCAGCTCCCAAACTATCCCCATACCAAAAATCGAGTTGATCCGTTGCTCCGTTTTGACGTGAAAGACGGACAAACAAACAAACAAACAAACAAACAAACAAACAAACAAACACACTTTCACATTTATAATATTACTAGCTGACCCGGCAAACGTTGTTTTGCCATATATTATTGTTCACCAACATCTTATGTGTGTTTATTATACTTACACCAAAAGTTGCCTACACCAGACAACAGATAGCGCTAGTTACACACTACCAATAAAGGGGCCCAAGCTTGGTCTCTATTTCCTACATATAAAAAATGACTCTGTGAAGTAGAGTGAGTGTCAGATGACTTGGGCATTTTTGGCGCTAGTTACAGTACATTTTTTAATTCTAAGCTTATGGAAAAGATTAGTATTCGATTTTGACCGCGCAGACGTCAGTGATTACATACTCTTTGGAAACGGCAATGGAAGAAATGACAGTTTTGTATCGAAGGTACGACAGTTAAACGACTTTTCATAGAAAATTACAATTTTTACTAAATTTTCCGGAATAATAAGTAACCTATGTTACTCTCCAGCTCCCAAACTATCCCCATACCAAATATCACGTCGATCCGTTGCTCCGTTTTGACGTGAAAGAAGGACAAACAAACAAACAAACAAACAAATAAACAAACAAACAAACACACTTTCACATTTATAATATTAGTATGGATAATGTATAATTCTGATTTGAAAATAAATTACACTAAATATTTCTAAAATCGGTTCAGTATTTTTTGAGTTTATCTATTACAAACAAACAAAGTGTGTTCGGAAAAGATCGACGTTTCTGAACGCAACTCTAATGTCACGTCAAATTGACATTAGCTGTCACTTGAAGTTGAAAGTGACACTTGATTGGAATTCTTCTTGAAAAAATGTCGGAATAATTTTGCTGAATTTGTTAAAAATCGCTCGCGTTGAATGTGCCTGGCATATCGAGTTTGAAAAATCTTAAATTATCCTGCCGATCCCGTGTTGTACGACCACGATTTTGATGCCATCCTGATGAGTGGCCGGTCGCGATGCTTTGAAGGATAATCATCCACCACACGTGTTGTTGCAGGGGCAATATATATCTTGACAAAAGGCTCCTCCGTGTAGTGTTGAAACGCCCAGTGTCTTGTGAACGCTGTTATTTGTGTTATGAGTGAGGTGACTAATTGGTAAGGTCTGCAGAAGAAGACGGAGCCACAGGGGGGGCCCCCCTCTCCCCACGCTGCCCAGGGACTTTCTACAGCACAGACCACAGTATGTAAAATCACCTTACTTCACATTCTCTCCGCTGTGTATCGCAGTCCAATTGTTCAGTTACATCCCGGCTGAAACCTAGTTCTTGTCCGGAGTCTACTCATGATAAATCTTCCACTGCGCCATGCCGGCTCCGCGGTATAGGCAGGGGTGTACTGAACATTTCTTGGTAGCCAAGAGCGTAGCTTGAAGGCCTGAGAGGCCCACGCCAAAACTTTGTATTAATCAGTGCCGTGTTGATGACCCAGTCTGGTCCGGACTAGATTAATTTGTACTTGTAAATGGTAATTAACTTGCATTTGAAAAGTAAAGGGCATTCCTTCTGTTATTGGTTCCATGTCTTGTAATTAATTGTCATGTATTGAAGTTCCAAAATGTAAACAGATACCTTTCTTTGTTCATAATAATTATTATTCAGTTTGTTAGCAAATTTGAGTTGTGAATATTGACAAGTTTGTTGCTAAATAATAGCTAATAAAAGGTTAGCTAATAAGTTTGCACTCAATACTTAGTGAAACTTAAATGATTTAAGACATTGTTTACACATTGAAACTTATTGAAACTTGTGCTTTGAAATAATTAAAATCATCTTGTTGTATGTCGATATCCAAGTGAATTTCAATGGTCAGTGATTTGTTTGAACTGAATAACTTTTGACTTACAAAGTCAAAGTTAGTTTGTGTCTAAGTTATAACCTCTTGAGAGTTAGAGTTATAATTATATACTTGAGTTTTGTTGTTTTCTGATAACCTCCAAATATTTAAGAGTTTGTGTCATTATAAATACTTTGTTGTTGTAATATTGGAATTTTGTGGTTATCAATAACCTCAAAATATTGGAGATTTTGTGTTATAGTGAATATTTTGAATTTGTTGTTTTTGTTGATAAATTTGTGACGTTACAATGACGGCCTCCTCTGCTAAAGCCAAAATACGTTCTGAGTTACGGTGGTTAGCGTCTGCGGTTGCGTTGTTGGATCGACCGGATAGAACGGAGGCCTTGTTGAACAGATACGTAGATCTGCCCATACGTTTGGCTGTTGTTGATGAGCAGTATGCCTTATTTTTGGAAAGGACTGTTGAGGCCGAGGTGGAAATGCGACAAGAAGTCGGTTTGGATGTGGACCAGTGTTATGACTTTGCGGACAGAATTACCCAGGTGGCTCGGCCTTTGCAAGTGGCAAGAGAGAATGAACCGAGCCCGTCCCCGGCCACATCTAAAAGTATGCCCCCTCTATTTGCTAGATTGGCTCCCTTAGACTTAAGGCGTTTTGCTGGTCGTCTAGAGGACTGGGAGGGCTTTATTAATATTTTTGATAGTCTGGTACATGCCCGGGATGATTTGACCCAGGGCCAAAAGTTGGCTTATTTGTTATCCGTCTTGGAGGGGGAGGCCCTTGAATCGGTGCAACATTTGGCCCCCTCGGATGAAAACTACCCTATTGCTAGGGATTTGATTGCCCGTCGGTACCAGAACGTACGACGTCTGGCGGACAACCATGTTGCCGCCATTTTGAATTTACCCCGCGTTGCCAGCGTGATGCACTTGAGAGTGGCTTTGTTGAATCCGCTGTTGGTTGCATACAACGCATTAAAAAACTTAAAACTCCCAGTGGAGCAGTGGTCGTTTTTGTTACTGCACATTGTCCTGGGAAAGTTGCCGGACTCTGTTAAGGTCCGTTTTGAGCAGCAGTATGGTGGGGATAGTGCGACTTATCTGCCACCCTTCTCGGACCTCTTGACGTTCCTGGAAGGAGAAAGTAGACTGGCAGATAATTCCTCTCTGGCCGGTCCTATGGGACCCGAACGACCTGTGCCACAGAGTAGATCCCCCACCGGACCCCCCCGTAGGGGGCGTATGGCCCCTCGCGCGCCCGGCCGCTATGCCGCCGTCCAGGAGACCGCCCGCTGCTTGTACTGTCGGGAACCGGGTCACAGCACGACCCGTTGTGATAAGTTCCTCGACCAGCGCGTCCAAGGCCGTCGAGCGATCGCGCGACAACGGACATGGTGCTACTCGTGCTTGGGCCTGCACATGCAGCGCGAATGTACCCAAGCGCACCCATGCCGCTTTTGTACGGGCAACCACCATCCCCTCCTCTGCATGAACAGCCCAGAGGGCGGCGGAGCGCCGCAGCGCGTCGCTGCAGGATCACCTCGTATGGGTGGGGGTCTCGGACCCCCCGCGGTGTTTGCATCCCGCAGCAGTTCTAGTGGCCACCAGAGTGGCCCCAGACGCTCTCCGCCACGTTTGGACCCTCAAACGGGCGGGGGTCCCAGGGACCCCCCCATGGGAAACCGATCCCCAAGGATGGGGATGAGTTATGCGGGCGTTGCCGGAGGTCGTAGAGGCCCCCCGCGACGTTTTGAGCCTCGCACGGGCGGGGGTCCCACGGACCCCCCCATGGGAAATCGGTCCCCAACTAGGGGGTTCGATTTTGCGAGCGTTGCGGGAGGTCGTAGAAGCCCCCCGCAACGTGTTGAGCCTCGCACAGCCGGGGGTCCCCGGGACCCCCCCTCTGAAAATCGGTCACCGTGCCCCCGCGACTATGGGGCGACGTACACGGTGGATGATAGGCACCGATTCTCGCCGCCGCTCGCCGAATACCCGCGTTTGGAGCGGCGCCCGCCCCGTTTTCAAGGGGCCGGGAGATATAACCCGCCTGATACCGGGCGATTTGGACGTAGGCAGTATGTGGGAGACTGGGACCCACTGGATCGCTATGAGCGACCCCCTTACCATGGGGGGACGTCTGGGGACCCCACATACTAGCAATCAACGTGTTTACGGTCGATTGTAGCCACCCCTCCAGAGACCGTTTTGTTGCCCACGGCCTCTGTGCTTGTCAGGGGATTGAATGGCGACCTTGTGGAAGTTCGCGCCTTGTTGGATTCCGGTGCTCAGGGGTGTGTTGTGTCATCTTGGTTAGTTAGGCGGTTGGGCCTCAAGGTGCACCCCCACACGGAAGGCGTGAGAGGTGTTGGCGATGTGAAAGTCCCCGGGTTGTTAGGACATGTTGACTTCACATTTACATCACGTAATAAGTCCACGCCAGGCATTAAGACCTCGGCGATTGTGTTGGACACAGTTGTTGGCCGTCAACCTTCAGTTGACTTGGGACCGAGTATGTTGTCTTTGGTGTCTGATTCCCCACTCGCCGATCCAAATTTCTTCCGCCCAGGCCCGATTGATGCTCTCCTTGGAGCCGATGTCCTGGGGCGAGTTTTGTTGACGGGGAAGCGAGTTTTGCAGCCAGATGGCTTGGTAGCTCTGCAGACGACACTCGGTACAGTTGTGATGGGCCCTGCTCGCCGCGTTTTGGATTCCCTTGATGAGGATCGCGGTCTTGTTTTTAATGTGTCTCTCTCCGAAGTGGTGCAGAAGTTTTGGGAGGTTGAGGAACCTCCACCAGCCCCGCGGGTTGACCCAGTAGCGGATGAATGCGAGTTGTATTACCAGAATAACACTGGTCGCCTCCGCTCTGGTCGTTTGATCACCCGTCTCCCCTTTCGTGCCGGCCGACCTCCTCTGGGCGAATCCCGACCGCTAGCGGAACGTAGGCTAGTGGCGATGGAGCGTCGCATGAGCAAGGATCCGGTCTTCCGCCAGAAGTATGTTGAATTCATGCGGGAGTATGAGGAGTTAGGGCACATGTCCGTGAGCGATTTGGATTGGCGCTCCGTTGAGCACTTCTTTTTGCCGCACCACGCCGTTTTGAAATCCGGAAAGATTCGGGTGGTCTTTGACGGTTCGGCTCCCACCTCTACTGGAGCGTCCTTGAACCAGTGTCTGCATGTAGGTCCCAAGCTGCACACGGAGATCTCAGACATTTTGACCAACTTCCGGCGGCACCAAATTGTATTCATGACTGACATCCGGATGATGTTCAGACAAACGGTCATCCATCCAGAGGATAGGAGGTACCAATTGATTTTGTGGAGAGAGAGTCCTAGGGACCCCTTGTTGATTTATGAATTGAATACGAATACGTACGGTTTGGCTTCGAGCCCGTTTGTTGCGATTCGTTCTTTGTTGGAGTTGGCCGAGAAGGAGCGCTTGAGATACCCTCGCGCCTCCGCCATTTTGGCCAGTGACGTCTATGTGGATGACATTTGCACGGGCGCCTCATCTGTCTCAGAGGCGATTGTCCTGAGAGACGAACTCACCGCCCTTTTGAAGTCGGGAGGTTACGAGTTGAGGAAATGGATATCCAACTCGCCTGATGTACTGGTAGGTTTGCCCGAAGAGCACCAGCAGGACCCCCACCTATTCGAAAATGTTGATAATCCCCATGTGGTGACCGTCCTTGGCGTACAGTACAAACCGGTCTCTGACACTTTCACGTATTGTGTGGATTTACGACCACCGAAAGTCTGGACCAAGCGTTTAGTATTGTCTACTGTCGCACGTACCTTTGACCCCAATGGGTGGATTTGCCCCGTGCTGTTTATGGCCAAGTGTTTCTTGCAACGGTTATGGGCTTCGGGTGTGTCGTGGGATGAACCCCTCTCGGACGAGTTACTCCGAGATTGGTCGAGCTTCGTTTCATCCCTCCCCGAGATTAATGAAGTGCATTTGCCGAGGCTATTCCTCCCTTCTGGAAATTGTGAAGTTACTCTTCACGGCTTTTCCGATGCCTCCGAACGTGGATTTGCTGCGGCCGTGTACCTCCGCACCGTTACTGTTGACGGAGTTGTTGCTGTGCATCTGGTGATAGCGAAAAGCAAAGTCGCTCCCCTTCGGACTCGTCATACGATCCCGAGGTTGGAATTGTGTGGAGCTGCCCTCCTAATGCGTTTGTTGAACCACGTATGGCTCACATTAGGTCGATCTATTAAGATACAAGAGGTTTATGCTTGGACGGACAGTCAGGTCGTCCTTTGTTGGTTGAAGGCTCCGGCGCACACCTTGGACGTGTTTGTGGCCAATCGAGTGTCGCAGATTTGTAATTCCGACATCGAGTTGATTTGGAGACACGTGCCGGGAACCATGAATCCCGCGGATTGTGCGTCTCGGGGTTGTGTAGCCCCAACCCTACTTAACCACCCCCTCTGGTGGGGCCCACAGTGGTTGATGCGGCCTGAGTCGGAGTGGCCGCCCTCTCCAGCGTTGTCGAACGTAGCCGTTCCTGATATGCGGGCATGCGTCCTGGAGACTAACCCCGCCGGGGAAAAGGATTTGTTGTTGGATCGGTACAGCTCCTTACAGAAGCTGCTTGGTGTTACCGCTTGGATCAGACGTTTTGCGTACAATTGCAGGAACCCACGCGCGAGGCGTGATTCGTCGGTTCTCACTCCGGACGAGCGTAGGGACGCGCTCTTGTTTTGGGTCCGGAGAGTACAAGCTGATAGTTTTGAGTCCGAGATTGAAATTTTGCGTTTAGGCCGTCGCAAGTTGAAGGGCGCGGTATCGCGATTAAATCCCTTCCTGGACGAGAGTGGGCTTTTGCGAGTCGGCGGAAGACTTCGAAATGCGAACCTGCCGTATGGAGCTCGTCACCCCCTTTTGTTACCTAAAGCCGGACATTTGACTCAACTGATAATAACAGATCGCCATGTGAATGCACAACATGCTGGCTGTAATGCTTTGTTGGCCATTTTGCAGCGTGAATTTTGGATTTTGTCTGCTCGTCGAGCCATTCGCACTGTGGTTTTCCGTTGCCTGCCTTGTTATCGATTGAAGGCCGCGACCATGCAGCCCCAGATGGGTGATTTGCCTGCTGATCGCGTCACGGAATGTAGAGCTTTTGCCGGAGTCGCCACCGACTTCGCCGGTCCCTTTACTGTAAAGGCTTCGAGACTGCGTAATGCTAAAACCTATAAGGCGTACTTGTGCGTGTTTGTGTGTTTGTCCACCAAGGCTGTCCACTTGGAAATTGTCTCGGAATTGTCTACCGAAGCCTTTGTCGCCGCCTTGAGCAGATTTGTTTCCCGTAGAGGACTGCCGTCATTGATACGTTCCGATTGTGGTACTAATTATAAGGGAACGTGTAATTATCTTAAGGAAGTAGTTAAGTTTTTTGTTGATAATAAAATAGACATTGGAACCACCCTCTCCCGGCGTGGGATAATCTGGAAGTTTAGCCCACCAGCTTGTCCGACCTGGGGAGGAATTTTTGAAGCTTGTGTAAAGGCTGCCAAGACACACTTGCGTCGCGTGATTGGAGAAACTATTCTCACGTTTGAGGAACTTGATACGGTATTTTGTAAAATTGAGGCCGTCCTCAACTCGCGACCCTTGTGCCCGTTGTCTTCGGACCCGAATGACCTGGAAGCGTTGACCCCAGGTCATTTCTTGATCGGACAGCCCCTTTTGGCGTTGCCTGAATATCCGATTCAGGATGTAGGATCCCATCGTTTGTCGCGATACCAACTTTTGAAACAGATGTCCCAAAACTTCTGGGCACGTTGGTCGATGGAGTATTTGCATATCCTGCAACAGCGCGTGAAGTGGACAGATAAAACCACCCCACCCCAGACTGGCGACCTCGTGTTGATTAAGGATGCTAACCTGCCGCCCCTATGTTGGCGAAGGGGGCGCATTGTTAAACTCTACCCCGGAACTGACGGAGTTCCTCGTTTTGCTGAGGTTTTGGTTCGAGATTCGGTTTTGAAGAGAGCAGTTAGTGGGCTCTCCCGATTACCCGTAGATTGACGTACCGTTCTTAACGGTCCGGGGCGGGGGGATGTTCGGAAAAGATCGACGTTTCTGAACGCAACTCTAATGTCACGTCAAATTGACATTAGCTGTCACTTGAAGTTGAAAGTGACACTTGATTGGAATTCTTCTTGAAAAAATGTCGGAATAATTTTGCTGAATTTGTTAAAAATCGCTCGCGTTGAATGTGCCTGGCATATCGAGTTTGAAAAATCTTAAATTATCCTGCCGATCCCGTGTTGTACGACCACGATTTTGATGCCATCCTGATGAGTGGCCGGTCGCGATGCTTTGAAGGATAATCATCCACCACACGTGTTGTTGCAGGGGCAATATATATCTTGACAAAAGGCTCCTCCGTGTAGTGTTGAAACGCCCAGTGTCTTGTGAACGCTGTTATTTGTGTTATGAGTGAGGTGACTAATTGGTAAGGTCTGCAGAAGAAGACGGAGCCACAGGGGGGGCCCCCCTCTCCCCACGCTGCCCAGGGACTTTCTACAGCACAGACCACAGTATGTAAAATCACCTTACTTCACATTCTCTCCGCTGTGTATCGCAGTCCAATTGTTCAGTTACATCCCGGCTGAAACCTAGTTCTTGTCCGGAGTCTACTCATGATAAATCTTCCACTGCGCCATGCCGGCTCCGCGGTATAGGCAGGGGTGTACTGAACAAAGTGTATTTATAGTATTAGTATAGATATAGATTGCATCTCGTCTTCATTCATCATCATATTATCATCGTAATCATCAAACTATTTTTTTTGGATTTAATATGTTTAAGTAAGAACAGAAATGGTTTTGAAAATTATTAGAAAACATAATGCAGATGTTAGCTCGGCAACGACTCGATTGACACTGATCAAAAATTTCGTCAGGAAACGCTGCGCCACGCTAGTAAAGTGTGCACACCCGGGTCGACGCTGCGCTGCGCCAGCGAAATGTGTTTCTAGCTTAATATTATCGCTGTTGGCGCAAAACGGAACGTAGCCCAAAAATGAGTCTGTGTCAGTGTCAGTGTCATGTCAGATGTCAGTGTCAGTCGTGTCGTGCGTGTCAGTGTCACTTGCCTTGAAAAATAGTTTTTTTTTATTTCCCAATTTCTCGAAAAAATACAAGTTTTCAGTAAGTATTCACCGTTTTGGATAATTTATTATAGAAATAAAAATATCTGATTGTATTTTCAACTGTAATCAATGCTGCGCACACTGACTATTAACCTTATAAAATGCCGGCGCGCCAATATCGCTGAATCATTTGTTAGCAAACACTGCTACTCGACGGGATCGGGAACTCTTCAATCTAAAAATACAGTGCCAATTAAAGTAGTTAATGGTCAGTAATTACCACCAATATCCAATTTCGCTTCGTATAGTTAGCTTAACTTTGTATTTGTATAAGTAACCTCTTTCTTTTAAATTATTTTTAGCGATGGCTGTCGATAAGTCCAACTTTTTACTTCCAAATAACCAACGATTTGTGGAATTAGATAGTTCACAAGCATTTGGAAACTTAACCAACCAAGAAAAGTTATATGCACACTATTTGAGTAGAGTGAGTATATTCAAGAAACCCATACTAATATTTTAAATGTGATAGTGTTTTTGTTTGTGTGTCCGTCTTTAATGCCAAAACAGAGCAACAGATCGACATAGTTGGTAAGTATGGGGTAAGTCCTGAAAAAATACCATTTCTGCGCGATAACATCGTGTAGTCCACGCGGACGGCAGGCCAGTATCAAATATATTTCTATGGCCCGAGTTTATGAACAGTCGGTTATGTTAACCTTTATTTATTTGGTTGGTTAACGCACTGGGTGTGTTCCTGGTAGAACTGGGCTGGCTGGAGTAGTCCAGCTGCAGCTCCACATGCATGATAAGCACAATAATATGTCATATTGCGGAAAACACGTATCATATGAAAAATAAGAAGAAGTAACGCACATGATTGAGATGGGCCGACTACGACGTTGGCCGATTAGCCGACTGGCCGATCAGTCGGCTATAAAATGGCCGACTAGTCGGCCACGCCGATCATTGTTGTCGGTAGCATTCGGATGGCATCGGCTATGTCCGTTATGTCCTTCGTTTCCGTCCGAGTTGCTCGCACGCGCCGCCGCGCGGACGGGTTCCCTATTTGAGTGCGAAAGTTGGTAGTGCGAGTTTCAGTATATCGAACACGGTGTGTCGAAACCTCCGTAGTACTATGTTTTATTCTATCGATGCTTTACTATTGCGATGTAACGTTTGTGCGAAAAACCTTGAGTCGACAAACCTTACAGCGATCATTCATTAGTTCGTTGATTTGTTTGTTCTAAGACGACACGTCAAGACAGGTTATGTTTACATTGCATTTTTTTACTTACGCGTCGTCGTCGTCGGTGCGTTATTGAGTGTTTTTTTAGAATAATAAACGATAAGTTTGTAAATTAATAGTGGTTATAGTGTTTAAAAGTCATGCTGTCTCTATCTGCCATTATTGATAGAAAAGTGTCAGCATGACTTTTAAACTATGCTTAACTTTAAGTAACGTTTATGAATTTTAATTCCAAATAATTCCAATATTTTCCATAGAATTTCTGGATTAAATTGCAAACTGTACCTAACGGTGGTTATTTTATTATGATGAATAATGATTGATTGATGATTTATTGTGCTTAATGCTAATAGTTCTTAGTGTAGAAAAATTAATAAAAGATGATTGACTAATTGCTTTTATATTTTTCATGTTTTAGCATAGAAATACAAATTAAATATTAGGCCGATTGATCGGCACTTTTTGCCGACTAGTCGCCGACTACAAATATGGCCGGATAGTCGGCTTTTCCGACTAGTCGGGGACTAGTCGGTGCATCCCTAGTTAATAGCTAACAGTTAACAATGTAATGAAATATTATATATATCTGTCACCCGCGTGGTACCCGTTCCCGTGGGAATATCGGGATAAAATATAGCCTATGTCACTTGAGAAGAATGTAGCTTTCTAATGGTCAAAGAATTTTCCAAAATCGGTCCAGTAGTTTCGGAGCCTATTTGATACCTGTCCTAAAAAAAATATTTTATATATTCATTCATTATATATTATTTAGTATAGTTATTCATGCCAAATTACAGCTTTCTAGTACTAAGAGTCTATGAGCTAGACTGGGGTCAAACGGACGGACAGACGGACATTGCGAAACTATAAGGGTTCCTTGTTGACTATGGAATCCTAAAAAGTGCCTTTGGCGCAATTCTAGACTAATATCTATTTTTGTGCTAAATTAACTGCTTTGCCATGATTGAACCACAAACATCCAAACTCCATATCTATATTATTTTAACTCCTTTTTCTAATTCATTTGGGGGGAGGGCGGGTAGTTTTTTACCTTTGCCTATGAAGATACAATTTTAATCGTGACCAGTATCCTACATACCATTTTATATAGTCTCTGTCACTCATTATAGAATAGAAAAGACAAAGCACAGTGAGATTTTTATACAGGATAATTTTTTTATCAGTGCACAAATTTTTAGGATCGACTCAGAATCGGTAAGTGAATAACTTTCTCCTAGAAACATAGGTCGAAATATGACAAATTTTTTTTGACCTTTCATACAAATCGGACTGATCACGTGATCGAATTAGTATGGGAAGTCCAAAAATTGTTGTCGTATTTCGACCCACCTTTCTAGGAGAAATTTGTTCACTTATTGATTCTGAGTCGATCCTAAAAATTTGTGCACTGATAAAAAAAATTACCCTGTATGTTAAGACCCCAGTACATGTTGGCTGACCATGGTCGGCGACCATGACCAATACATCGTACATTGACACTTTTGAAAAAACCTTTTTAAACTTGTTCGTTCAAAAGTGTCAATGTACAATGTATTGGTCATGGTCGACGACCATGGTCGGCCAACCTGTACTGGGCTGGCTTTAGATTTATCAAACATACATATTAAATACTCAGCCTCACTAAAATAAAGCAGTCTATACTAGATATAAAACAGGTACTTAAAACCTTGTTCATGAAGATTTTGTTTGGGTTGCTAAATATACAATATGTAAAGTTATTAACCTTTCAGGCAGCATGGAACGGTGGTTTGATAGTGCTTGTTCAGACAAGCCCAGAGTCTCCAAAGATATTCTCATTGCTGCATAGGTTATTTTTAAATGAACCTTTGGAGGACTTTAAGCAATCAGCAGTGAAAGCTGGTGTGAGTGAGGATGATTTTCAGGTAAGTTTTGTGTTGTTACAATACCAAATTAGTATGCCGCGCGCGCGGTCTTACTCGTTTCGTTCCCCCTTTTTCACTTGGTAATGAGGGTGGTATTCCACTTGTCAAATATTTGATCAAAAAAATTGGACGAGGACGAATTCATGAATAGTTTCATTTATCAAATATTGGATCAAATTCAACTTTGATCCAATATTTGATAAATGGAATACCACCCTTATGTGCAAGAATTTTCAAAATCAGTAGATTCAAAAGATTCTTATCCTATGTACAAACTTAACTTTATAACATAGTAGATGTTAAATTTCATAAAAGAGTTTTGGCTCTGAGGTTGATAGGCATACCACATCCTGTTGTTTTATTCCAGCACACACAGTTATGTGTTATGCTTGTGAGAATTAATTGTTGGACTAGTTATAAATAGATAAAGCAGTATCAATTAAACAATTTATTAGCGTAAACTATTTTAATTGTTATCAAATATTTTTGTTTTTGCTCAAACTTAATTTGAACTTGTGTATTTATATATTTAATTCTTTGTTTTCAGGCATTTTTGGTTTATGCAGGTGCTGTCTTTGCCAATAGTGGCAATTACAAAGGATTTGGTGACACCAAAGTCATACCAAATCTGTCAAAGGAGTCATTTGAGCGCATTGTGAAAGCTTCTAAAGCATATGAGAATGATAATACTCATATAACTAAACTGTGGCAAAATAACGCAAATGCTATTTATAGCACTGCTCCTAGGTTAACTAGTTTAGGATTAGCTTATAAGGTAAATCTGTTACAAATATCTCTATATAAATAAAAACAAAAAACTCGAGAATGGTTCGACCAATTCGACAAATATTTTTTTTCATATGTTCCTTAAGGCACACGGAAGGTTTTTATGGAGAGAAAAAGCATAAAAATTGCATGGAAAATTATAAAATCAACACTTTTATTTTCCCATACAAACCAGCTGTTATACAACTTGATGTAACAAATCGTCACACTCAATCTAAACAACACAAAGGCGCACCTTTGTAAATAGTGAAGTGTAAAAACACTCCCGTGGGATAACTAGAAGGCTAGTGTTAAATAATTCTGATACAACTGGAATTGTATAAATAAATATTATACAATGACACTCTTAATTGTACCATAACACACTATTTGGTGTTCTAAAAGAAAATATGATAAAAAATATTAGTTAGTGGCTGAATCTAAATTTTAAACATATTTTAGGGTGTAACAACATATTTTTCAAGTAACTGCACAGAGGCCGATTCCAACTTAGTCAACGACTGGATGAAGACCAAACGGATTGAGGCGTACATTTGTCGGACATTTAAGACTACTGCTGATGACGGATGTATGTATCTGAAGCTGTTTTAAACCATTCAGTATCATCCTGCTTTATTTATATCATCCCCCCAACTGCCGGCCTAGCATGAGAGGCATTTATCACGCGATATGATATAGCACGTCATGCTAGGCAGGCTGGGAGCGAACATATTATGTCTGCTCATTATATGTGCGACATTAATAAAAAAATGTTCTGCAGTTGATGGGTTATTATAAGTGCATTTTCATTTCAACCATTCCACCTGATTTGTTTACAAATAAGTCTCTTTTATGTAGTAATGTTAGCATAAGAAGATTAAAATCGCAAGAAGCTTGATCATGCTGTGAGATCGCGCAGACTAGCATTTTTTACAAGCTTTTATTTAACTTGCAGTGTATGTATGTATGCATGTCCGTTCGTCAAATCTTGCGAGCTAAATTTGACCCACTTACCAATGTCCGATTGAGCTGAAATTTGGAATTCACCTTTAGTTCCGATGACAATGCAATTAAATATATAATCAGTATAGTTATCAATTCAGAATTCTTGCAAATTTTCAAGTACTATATTCTTGTTTTGTTGTGATGGTTACTTGACACTTTGTCAATGTAGGTAGGTACCATAAAGTTATAATCAGCGAGCATTCAGCGAGCGCAATCTTCATAGAGTGCGTGTCAGATAACTCTGCGACTGGGGCGTTTATGGCGCTAGTTACAGTACATTATTTTGTTCTAAGCTTATGGAAAATATTAGTATTCGATTTTGACCCCGCGCAGACTTATCTGGCGCACTCTCTAAATTCAACTAGTAATAGAACACACGTCCCAACCCGACACCCGATTTGAATTGGTTATTTGAGAAAGAACATGAGTCCATGTCACATAATTGCTATGGAGACAAAAAAACAGTCTGTTTGAAAAGTATGCTATAATATACTATTTACATAAATTTGAGATTATCAATAGAATATTTTATAACGAGGGACTAAACGAAGCCATTATATACCAGAGGTGGTTTGGCTCCCGAGCGTGCGAGGGAGTCAATGAAACCGAGGGTATATTAAGTTTGCGTTTAGTCTCGAGGTGCAAACTGTACTTTTCACTTCGAGTGCGAGAAAACTAGTCAATTTAGTACAAAAACATTTAACAAATTCTGGCATTTTCGCGGTCAGTAGTAGTAGTAGTAAAAATATTCGCCCTTTTGTAGGACAGGCCAAGACATTTAGCCATACTGCCAATTATTGAGTATTATTTAATTATTATAGTTTCTTATGTTTTCATAAGAATGTAGGTATGTTACATTCCAGTGCTCCTTGGAGTTTTTGGCGTCAAGTGTGTCAAGCCAACCTTCTCAATAATTCTTGCTGAGGTTAGTCACCACACCACTATAATAAAACACTCGGCATTACTTTACCGAGATAGCGCCTATTTTAATCATTCTACATATCGTTCAGTTGCGTAGACACTTGGGGCACAAAAACCACACCTATCTTGAGTCACAAAATCCACTATGAAACAAATTGCGATTAATTAAAATATCCACTCAACCTAACCCGCCAAAATGGCGCCAAAAACTCGCAGTAAGTTTTTTCCGCTAAACCAGTCATAAATTGACAATTTGAAACACATGGCGCCACCTTCCTTGCGGAAAAACCATGAAACAAAAAAACATTTTCGCAATGAAGATGGTCCACACTTCACAATTTTAATTTTTAGTTTTTTTTGCATTCACAATGCAATTTTTATTACTGAAAAATGGAAAATGAAGTATTTTTGAAAAAATCGACCCGTCTCACTACTACCCCTAGTATATTCACTGGCTGTTTGAGTTTATCTAATGTCACATGAAGGAAAATTAAAATAGTAATTACATTTTACTCCCTAGGGACTACAGTGGTTATTTAGTCCCGCTTCGTAGGGCTATATTTGCGTACTTTTAGAGCATGAGAAGTGAAAATTATTATTATTTATATTAAAACATTAATTTAAAGTCCCTGGACTTAGGCTTTTTCTCAATTACTTAAAAAAATGACATTTAATTAAAAATGAAGTTTCCCTGTCAGTTACAGGCTACTCAAAATGGTTTTGAAGAATTTTTCGTCATTCTTTTATGACAGGTACCGTTCAATTTTTTTCAAATCCAAGACCTTTTTTTGTTAATAGGTCTTTTTCTTTACGAGCCCGTTGCATTGCATTGGCAAATCCAGGTGATTTCTGTGGGTATTTGATAAGAAAAAGTGATGTGATACAAGGCCTTGTTCAGTGGTGTGATACAAAGCCTTGGCCAAGACCAGATTTGGTGTAGCTTTTTGATTTTTTGATTTGATTTAATTTTGATTTGGTACGAACGTGTGTAGCACGGATTATATTTGCTTTACAGCAAAGTTCGTCCGCACCAAATCGGCGGTTAGGTCTGGTCTGGACGTGTGTAGCGGCTATAAGAACGAACGAACTATAAAAAAAAGGAAAAAACGCGAAGTTGCTATATTCAGACCCTATGTGTCACTTTGCACATAAATAGTTCACTAAAGTCAACGACAGATGGCTCCAAGTTAATACAACCATTGTCTACCTACAGAAAAGAAAAAACCTTTTTTTCTTTATGTACTATGTTTATCAACTTTGATAGAAATTTAAATGTGTCTTGTTCTTTAATATTTATTTTTGAAATACGTACTAAAATTTACAACTGAAAATCAGCGTTTGCTTGCGTTGCAAGACAAGTAATATGACGCTGAGCTGCGACCATTGAGTACTGCTGCGGCACGGCACACACACATTTTTATTTTGAACTTTATGTCTTATTGGGTCTAATTTGTGTTTTCTATTCTTGTTCGTAATACAGTGCTTCCTTCTCTTATACCTATGTGAATATGCCTTGTATTTAATGAATATGTGTGTCTGTAGTAAGAATCTACAATCTCTATTTGGTGGTAAAATATATTTGTGTGTTTGCAGACTTGATGCAGTTGAAGAGCTAGACTGTAATAAATTAACTGGCAAACGACCATGCAATAATTATGCATTAAATGAAATGAAGCAACTTAGAAACACGTCCAATAATAACTAAAAATACAAAAATAAATTATATTAAAAAAACCTTTTATTTAAAATCAAGCTTTTATTCAAATGTCCTAAAAAGAATAAAATAAACTTTGTATCAAGTCAAATCCAACAAATTTATTACATTAAACAATTTATTTGTTTTAAAAGCTTGTCGCGAGATTTTATTGTTACTGGGCTTGCACTAAACACAAATGCTTTAACTTATATTTGACATATGAAATTAAATAAAGCGACAAGCTTTTAAAACAAATAAATTGTTTAATGTAATAAATTTGTTGGATTTGACTTGATACAAAGTTTATTTTATTCTTTTTAGGACATTTGAATAAAAGCTTGATTTTAAATAAAAGGTTTTTTTAATATAATTTATTTATAATTATTATTAAATTGTAATCATATAACTTACATTAATTTATCATTCGCAGTTAGTTTTATAGTTACAGTGCAATCTAAATTGTAATTCCATTTGTTTCAGTACCCCTATACACAATTCATTACGCAAGTGTGGAAACCGGACCCAAACCACCTCTTACTATGGAACCAGAGAAGTATAAAAACGCATATTTCCAAGTAACGCGCGGTGATTACTCTCCGCTGCTCAAGTTAGTGAATGAGAACCTCGAAAAGGCTAAGGAATATGCTTCTAATGACGTGGAAAAGAACATGTTGAAACACTACATCAACAGTTTTAAGGAAGGTGACTTAAATGAGCACAAGGAAGGCAGTAGATATTGGATCAAGGATAAAGGACCTATTATTGAAACGTGAGTTATGAATTTACTATTGGAATTTTTACACTAAGAAATGGATTGGATGTTTTGTTTCACTAACAAATAGATTGTTCTATATCGCGTAAAATAATATTTGTTTCGGTCTTTCTAATTTTATAATACAACGAGCTTTCCGCTCGCGGCTCTGCCCGCGTGAGCGAGACAATGTTTTCCCTGAGTAATGAGATATTTTCCGGGGTAAAATCAGCATATATGCTATTTCAGAGACCAAGAAATATAATATGCTTGTGGAATAATTACGAGTTCATATTATGTTTGTTTACAAACATTCTTTCCGTAAGATGGCTGGAGTTATAGTGAAAAATCTTCTCCAAAACTTAGCTCACAGAGTATTAGACTATTAGACGCTGGCGTTTGTTACAGTCGTTTTATTTCATGACTCTCATGAGCGCGGGTGAGCCTTACTTGTAGTTCTAATGCGTATAGACACGCGCTCTTGTGTGCGTTGGCCGGCGACTCGGCCAAGTCGGCCAAAACTGAGCGCTCCCGAGCTTACGCAGGCAAAGACAGTGTGCATGTACATTTACAAACACAAGCGTGGCCCACCCGCACAAACGTGGCTCACCCGCGCTTGTGAGATAAGTCGAAGAAAGAAGAAAGACATTTATTTGCACATCACTTCACAAGTTCACACTACAAAAGAATATACAGATGAAAAATAAAATATTTTTGTGATGCGCCAATCAGGACCCTGCCTCAGCATAATGTTGTTGCTGGGTGTCAAAAAATGTCACCCTACAACAACGCTGGTATTCTGGCAGGGCCTGTGCGAGCAACACAAGACGCCACCAAAAAGACAAAAGCAAACATAATAAACAAAACAGTTGTAACTAAACACACACACACACACAACACATCTGATAAACTATAGTTTTTTTTCTTTCACAGATACCAAGGCTTCATAGAGACGTACCGCGACCCGAGCGGGCAGCGAGGCGAGTTCGAGGGGTTCGTGGCGATGGTGAACAAGGAGATGTCCAAGAAGTTCGGCTCGCTCGTCGACGGCGCCGAGCGGTTCATCAAACTGCTGCCCTGGGGGGAAGACCTAGAGAAAGATACCTTCCTGCGACCGGACTTTACGAGCTTGGATGTGTTAACTTTCTCGGGAAGTGGAATACCGGCTGGCATCAACATTCCAAACTGTGAGTGCTGCTATATTTATTCTACAAAACTGTCTCTCGATGGTTGATGATGGTGCATCAAGCTGCTGCCCTGGGGGGAAGACCTAGAGAAAGATACCTTCCTACGACCTGACTTTTCTAGCTTGGATGTACTGAATTTCTCTGGAAGTGGAATACCGGCTGGCATTAACATTCCTAACTGTGAGTGCTGCTATATTTATTGTACATACTTCAATCTGTCTCTCGACGGTTGATGATGGTGCATCAAGATGCTGCCCTGGGGGAAAGATCTAGAGAAAGATACCTTCCTGCGACCGGACTTCACCAGCTTGGATGTACTGACTTTCCTGGTTAGTGGAATACCGGCTGGCATCAACATTCCAAACTGAGTGCTGATATATTTATTCTACATACTTAAATCTGTCTCTCGACGGTTGATGATGGTGCATCAAGCTGCTGCCCTGGGGGGAAGACCTTTCTAACAGACTGAGTGCTGCTATATTTATTATACATAGCTGTGTCTCTCAACAGTTGTTGACGGTGCATCAAGTTATTGCCTTGGGAAGACGACTTAAGGCTCATTTACGCCGAAGCAACACTGTGCGACATTGCCGCATGCTATATATTGTGGCGTACGTCATCTTGTGGTATGCTACATATCAAACATTTGCGGCATGCGGCAGCCTATGTCAAAAACTCGCATGGAATTCATCGTGTTTGGATAGTGTTGCTTTGGCGTAAATGAGAGCCTATGTCAAAAACTCGCATGGAATTCATCGTGTTTGGATAGTGTTGCTTTGGCGTAAATGAGCCTTCAAAGCAGGCGTCTTTCCCAAAGTGGGCGATAGCGCCCCCTTGTGGGCGCTGTATGCAAGAATGCATATTCCATCTCAGAAAAACATGCGCGAACGCGCGAGCAGTCGCGCGTCCACGTTCGTCTTTTTTTCTCAGAGGAAACATGTGCATTACGTTGTGAAGATACGGTTGAATTTGCTAAGACGGTTCGACTCTGCGCAAGTGTGTGGTGATCCTAAATATATTTACATGGAATAAAAAAAGTTTTGATATCAGCTTTAAAATTATACCATGCCGTGAGTTTAATTTTTATTATTTTGTTATAGACGATGAGATCCGCCAAAACGAGGGCTTCAAGAACGTGTCGTTGGGCAACGTGATCCCCGCCGCGTACAAGGAGTCCGTCATTCCATTCTTATCGGAAACTGACAAAAAACTGCTGGAGAAGTACAGAGTGGCTGCATTTGAGGTAATTATACTGTCCACCTTTCACTGTGACTGGAGCATCTAATAATATCTTTTGTACAAGGTATACAGGGTTATTTTGAAACCACTGGCCAAATTTTTAAGTTCGACTCAGAATTGGTAAGTGAACAACTTTCTCGTAGAAACATGGGTCGAAATATGTAATTTATTTTTTTTACTTTTCATAAAAATCATACTGATCACGTGATCGATTTAGTATGGGAAGTACAAAAATCTTTGTCGTATTTCGACCCATGTTTCTAGGAGAAAGTTGTTCAGTTACCGATTCTGAGTCGAACTTAAAAATTTGGCCTGTAGTTTCAAAATAACCCTGTATTATACTAACCCAAACACCAAAATACTCCCTTCGCCGTAGTCGGGTAGCTAGAATGTAGTTTAAAAACGTACTATGAAAATTTACACTTGGGCCTCTGTACGATGCGATGTAGGTATGAACGACTTGAAACAATACCATAAGCGGTATGCGGCAGGGCAGGATAAATGTAGATGTAAATAGTTCTTTGTTAACTGTTATGACTTTGTTTCTTCTTCTGTTAACTTCTCTTAAAAGAAAACAATATTATTTTACTCCGTTTCCATTATTTCGCCGCCATCTCCAAAAATAAAATCTAAATAAAATCTTCAAAAAAAATTCCAAATTGTATAAACACTAGTTCTTGTCCTAGCGTATCATATAAGGCTATTTGTGTGTTATGTTTAACTCAACCTTATTATTATCAACGTTGGTTTATTTCTGTAGGTACAAGTCGGTCTTCATGAGCTTCTGGGACACGGCAGCGGCAAATTATTGCGGCAAAATGCTGATGGCACTTTCAACTTTGATAAGGACAAAGTCAAGAATCCGTTAACAGGTAATTATAAGAATCTCTTAAATGTTATAAAAAGATGCTTTCCAAGCACACATTTTATCAATTTTAGTCTCTGTCGTCGAAAGCATTTAAAGCTGGTGCAGCTTAGCTACGAAAACAAGCTCTATATGCATAATTGCAGTGTCGAGCCCGATTGCGGTAAATATGATAAGGTTAACTCATGTTTATATGCATCATTCAGTTTATTACTGATTTGATTAGATACAATGTTATTATTACTGACTAGTGGCTTCCTGTGGTTATTACTCGCGTGCTATCCGTTCCCGTGGGAATATCGGGATAAAATATAGCCTATGTCACTTGGGAAGAATGTAGCTTTCTAACGGTGATAGAATTTTCAAAACCGGTCCAGGTATTTTTGAGTGTATGTATTACAAACATACAAACAAACAAAAAATTAAATATTTCCTCTTTATAATATTAGTATAGATAGGTATTGTCTTGTTTTTCATAATTCTCCTTGCAATAATTTCATTTGCCATAAAGATCCTCGTTCATATCGTTTGCACGATTCTTTTTTATACTTCTTCTTCTTAACGATACGGGCGGTTTCCGCAACTCGACGTCTATTGCGCCTATTTTGTATCCGGAGGGTGCGCGGCCAGATCACTCCAGCCAGCCCAGCACAGTCAGGAACGCTCCAAGAGCTTTCACATTAGTGATCGCTTCCTGGACGCTGCCCGGCGAGCCGAGGTACCCCGCCCGGTAGGGGGCCACCCCCCTGCGTTCCAGCAGTACGTGGGCAGCTGTTTCTTCTTCCTCCTTTTTTATACTAATAACGCCTGATATAATCATTAAGTAGCAATAACTCTCTGCCATAAAATGATGTGCCATAATAACAAATGCCATAATTATTAGTAATTATAAATACCATTTGACATAATCGATATTTGACATAATAATACATTTCTCATAACGTTTTCTTTTTACCTAACGTAATAAATAGATACCTAACTAATAATTAAATAACGAATAATATTCAAATCCGACTCTGTCGACCCCGACTGCACGTAGTCTTGTATGCCCTACCCTAGGGCGTTATTTAGAGCTGCGAATACGTGGAGGGGTGAGGCGGCCCGCGTGCTGAGGAGCAGGTGGCATTGAGCGAGTACTACGGAAGCTGCAGTGGTGAGCGAAAGCCATCTGCGAACATTAGCACGCGTGGGACTGCCGGAACCCCGCAGCAAACAGAACACTTGCTTGCTGCATGTCTGCTTGCGCGTGATGCATGTCTGCTTGCGCTTGCGTGCTGCATGCCTGTTTACGTGATGCATATCTACTTGCATGCCTGTTTGCGTCCTGCATGTCTGCTTGCGTGCTGCATGCCTGCTGTATGCCTGCTTGCGTGGTACATGTCTGCTTGCATGCTGCATGTCTGCTTGCGTGCTGTATATTTGCTTGCGTCCTGCATGCCTGCTTGCGTGCTGCATGCCTTCTTGCGTGCTATATATTTGCTTACGTTCTGCATGCCTGCTTGCGTGCTGCACGCCTGCTTGCGTGCTATATATTTGCTTACGTTCTGCATGCCTGCTTGCGTGCTGCACGCCTGCTTGCGTGCTATATATTTGCTTACGTTCTGCATGCCTGCTTGCGTGCTATTTGCTTACGTTCTGCATGCCTGCTTGCGTGCTGCATAACTGATTGCTTAATGCATACCTGCTGCCTGCATGGGTGTTTATTGTAAATCATTGTTATGAATATTAACTTAATTTAAAATGATTAACTAAATGAATAATGAAGTTATTGCAAACAATTTCATGTAATTTGATAGTGATGGCAAATGAAAAGTTATTTCTATTGAAATTATGGCAAACGAAATTCTTGCATTTGAAATTCGGGCAAACATTTGTAAACCGTATAGATTACATACAATGTTTATTTTTGTTGTTGTTTTACAGTTGTGTAGGTACCAAAAATTGGAATTTTAATATGCGTCTTATGTTTTTATTTCAAATTAATTATCTTGTGGTTATGGGCCCTGGAAAAGTGCCTGAAAACGGGTAACCGCAAAAAATGTGCCTTTTCAGGCCTTATGGTATGTATAGTATATGTCCCGTACCACGTAAAACCGATGGGAATATACATACCGTCACACTTTGATTCAAGACTGAAGCTTAGTTTTTATTACTTAGCAACTGGGACCCTTCATCCCAAACGGTTCTCGCATTAACATAGAATAATTTCGTATTGATAATTTTAGTCTGGCAATTTTGAATTTGATAATTTGGAATAATCAATTTCAGATAATTTGAAAAATTAGTTTCAGTCCTGGCACTGCACCCCCACGCCGAACCGAAAGGGTTAACTGAAATGTGTTTAGAAACAATTTGTTACCCACTTAAATGATTAAATTCAACTGACAAACTATATACGAATACGTTCGGGTCGTAGACAGAAATAGTTATGTAATAAGTGTAATAACTATCGAAATCGAATCACCAATTTTCAAACCTCCCGGAAAACTTTCTAGGTTACCCCTTTTTGAGCACCAAATTATATTGTAGCTACAGCAAAAGTTGTGTTATGGGGATTAGAAATAGAATATATTTGAATAAAACGTGAAATAGCAAAAATTGGTTGTGTCACGGGGACAAAATTTTCGAAGCATGTACCCGTGGCACAACTAGTTGTGCAATGCGGTTGGTCCATGGGGACCACGGGGACTGTTCGCGCCTTCGGCGTGTCATAAAGTAGCGCGCGCGCAGTCGCCTTTGCGTATGCATGAAGCACTAATCGCGCTCCTGGTAACTTTTCCAGAAATGGATAAACTTTTTGATATTGAAAAATTTAAAATGAAGTATTTAGAAAAAATCAACTTGTCTCACAACCAGCTCCGATGGGACAAGAACCCACGACCTTTCGCTATCCGGGTGACTGCTCTAACCACTGAGCTACGGAGTGGTTACGAGAAGCGTCGAATTTATCCAATACTTCTTAGGCGCTATATAGCAAGCGTTAATTTCATCAATGTGAAGATATTACTACCCTACCATTACTACCCTTACACTACACACGAAAGAAATACCTTTCCAGATTTTTGACAATCGCTAAAGATGAAGTTATTTAAAACGTTAACGAGACGAGTCGATTGTTGCTAAATATTCTATTTTCATTTTTTCAATAATAAACGTGAATGTAAAAAAATAAAAATATAAATAAGTAAGTACTTAACAATTTTTTGATAATCAAAAAAGGATTACTAGTCGAATTTAACTACCAAATTGTATCTCTTTTTAGTTTTTATAAATGAAGATTATGTACGTACTTCTGGTTGAAGATAATTAAGTATGTAATTGGGTTTATACTCGTTTAATCATGTTTAATAAATAAATAATTTGATATTATAGGAAAAATGTGATAGTAATAAACCACGAGCCCTATAAGTAGCTTTCAGGCGGGATTCGAACCCGCGCCTCCGAGAATCCGGCCCGATGCTCTGACCAACTAAGCTACCGAAAGGCTTGCACGACTCGTCGAATTAATTAAAAATAATTTAAAGTCTTAATTTGATATTATTCAATTCGGTACAGGCAAGCCCATCGAGAGTTGGTACTCTGACGGCGAGACGTACGACAGCAAGTTTACGACGCTTGGCTCGGCCTTCGAGGAGTGCCGCGCCGAGGCTGTAGGCCTCTACCTCTCGCTGCAGCCAGAGATACTCAAGTAAATGTTCATATTTATACAGGATGTTAGTTTTTTCAGGGTGGTGGTGTCTTCAGAAGATGAAAGTACCCATCAATACAAATAACTTTTACTATGAGAACAAGTGCGACGAAAAAAATCTGCTGTTCCATACATTTTGGCCCACTCGGTATTGCACTTTTGTATGAAACGGGCGATTTGCGATTGCGTTAAGGCACTTGGTCTCATAGTAAAAATTGTTTCTATTGACGGGTACTTTCACCCCCTGAAGTGTTTCCCATCTTTAGACAAACACTCTGTATATTGTAGAGGTTTATTCCTACATATACTGCTATGCTGAATGCTAAATGATTAAATATGCTAAAATGATAGATGCTAATAAAAATAACGAAAGGATAATGCTAGAAAATGATAAACCGACCGCAATGATTGAATGCGTTTATTGCACTGCTACATTTCTGCAATATACATCCTACTAATATTATGAATGTGAAAGTTTAGATGTTTAGATATTTGTTGCTCAATCACGCCATAACGGCTGAACGGATTTGGCTGAAACTTGGGATACTGATACTTTATAGCTCGGAGAAGAACATAGGCTACTTTTTATCCCGGAAAAATATCACATTCCCGCGGGATAACGTCGTGTAGTCCACTCGGGCGGAAAGCTAGTATATTATAAAAGGGAATCGAAATAGAATTTTGGGCTTTGTCTTTGCCTATTTTGAAGTGAGTATCGTGTTAAAATAGATATTTTCGACGATTTATGAATAAGGGGGCGATATGGTATTTTAACTGCGCCCTTGTATTTTAACTCAGGATCTTCGGCTACGAGGGTCAGGAGGCGGAGGACGTGACGTACGTGAACTGGCTCAGCCTGCTGTGGAACGGCGCCGCCAAGGCCACGGAGATGTACCAGCCCTCCACCACCACGTGGCTACAGGTATCAATTTAACCGCCTCTGGAAGAAAGAAAGAAAATAGATTTATTGACACACATACATTCTCCTTATCCATCCATAAGGAAGGCCAGTGCCTCAGCAGTGGGGACATTAAATGGCTGATGATGATGATGATGATACACACTAGAGATGGGACGGGTACCCGGTGTGGTTCCGGTACCCGGCGGATCCGGCACTTTTTCAGGATCCGGCCGGGTACCGGTTAATAGCGCCGGATACCCGGCACTGCCGGGTAATTAGGACTTGGATAAAATTTTAAAAATGTTATTTCAAAAACGGACATTTATTTCAATTAAACATGAATCAGTAAAAGAATTAATATTCATAATTCAAAAGTGTTTGATTAATAGTTAATTTATACACTTTTTGTGGTTACATTGTTCAAAATCAAAGTTATGGGCATAATATTGGCTTCAAATGTCAAATGAAGCCCATGTCCATATCCATATTTATTAACCGGTCGGTATGCGGTAGCTCCCCCAGGTTCCCTGTCCACCAAAGCGAGGCGGTGCATTTCTATTGGTGTATTTTTAACTCGCTCACGCTTCGCTTTGGTGGACAGGCCGCCTTATTCATATTTACTTGTTGTCTTCATGAATATAAAGCCTGGAATACACATGCTACGTAGTAGCACACAAGCACGCTAGTTTCGATCAGATGCTACTTAGTAACAGACAATTAGCACGTGTAGACATACGAAAAGAGCATGCTTGTTAAACACTCGGGAGAGCATTGTTATAAAAGAGCGTACCACCTAGTAGCAAACAAGCATGCTCTTTTAGTAGCATGTGTATTCCAGGCTTAATTTCTGCACCAAAGCTGGCGGTTTTGGCCTAAGCCTTTTTTGTGGTTTTGTGTGATGTTAGGTACTTGTTGTGTGTGCCAATCATCATCATCATGTCAGACGAAAAGTGTGTGTGCCAAATGAAATAATTTTCTTTCTTTCTTTCTAAATACGCTGTTACTATTACCCGCTAGGCGCACGCGCGGGCGCGTTTCGTCCTGATGCGACTGTTGGAGTTGGAAGGCGATGGGCTGCTCACCGTCACCGAGACGGACCCTGGGAAGAATTTACTACTCACGCTGCAGCGGGACCGGCTGGCCACGGACGGGAAGAGGATAGTCGGTGAGTAGTCGTGACGCTGCAGTGGCGTTAGCGTTTCGTCCTGATGCGACTGTTGGAGTTGGAAGGTAACGGGCTGCTCACCGTCACCGAGACCGACCCCGGGAAGAATCTACTGCTCACGCTGCAGCGGGACCGGCTGGCCACGGACGGGAAGAGGATAGTCTGTGAGTAGTCGTCACGCTGCAGTGGCTTTAGCGTTTCGTCCTGATGCGACTGTTAGAGTTGGAAGGCGATGGGCTGCTCACCGTCACCGAGACCGAGCCCGGGAAGAATCTACTGCTCACGCTGCAGCGGGACCGGCTGGCCACGGACGGGAAGAGGATAATCTGAGTAGTCGTGACGCTGCAGTGGCGTTAGCGTTTCGTCCTGATGCGACTGTTGGAGTTGGAAGGTGACGGGCTGCTCACCGTCACCAAGACGGACCCTGGGAAGAACCTACTGCTCACGCTACAGCGGTTCCGGCTGGCCACGGACGGGAAGAGGATAGTCGGTGAGTAGTCGTGACGCTGCAGTGGCGTCAGCGTTTCATCCTGATGCGACTGTTGGAGTTGGAAGGTGACGGGCTGCTCATTGTCACCGAGAAGGACCCCGGGAAGAACCTACTGCTCACGCTACAGCGGGACCGGCTGGCCACGGACGGGAAGAGGATAGTCGGAGAGTAGTCGTGACGCTGCAGTGGTATTACGTTGCCTTAAATATGGTCGAGCGAAGCTGGTTCATGCGTCAAGCTCGTGAAAGGGTGCTGCCACTGGGAATAGGTCTACAACTATCTGCTTGCCTTAAAATGTTTTTTTTTCTTGATTTTATTTTTATATTTTTTTATTAAGAATTACATTTGAAACCTGTATGGCGCAACTTGCGCTGACTTTTTGCTTTAACTAGAGTTCCTAAGTAATTGAAAACTGTCTACCCCTGTGATCATAAGTTTGCCTATAAAGTTCGCCTTTAATTGTATTTATTAACCTTTATTTATTAACCTGTAACCCAATGTGTAATTTGTTATGAGAACTAACCTTAATCATACTATGCTAAGGTCATTTATCAATTTGACGACTCTGTATGAAAAAAGGGAGAGAAAAAAAACAACCCTTAAAGAGTTTCTTGCCGGTTCTTCTCCTAGGTCTCCTGGGTTTGCGAACCAATGGCGTAGCTTCTATCACGTTCACAAGTATTGTAAATTACAATTTAAATTGACTTTGACTATGACGTTTTTTAATCGTTTTTTTTACTTTTCATATTAAATTCAAGGCACTAGAATGATGGCATCCGTTGCTCGAATATAAAACTCGTACCCACATTAAAAAAACACTTTCTCACTTTAACTACAACTGGTAAACCCTAGTTAGAATCAAAGTAAGACAGACAGGGCTTTTTAATAGCTTTTTTTTACTTTTCATATTAGGTAAATTATAGGCAATAGAGTGATGACATCCGATGCTCGAATATAAAACTCGTACCCACATTTAAAAACAGTTTCTCACTTTGACTACAACTGGTAAACCCTAGTTAGAATCAAAGTAAGACAGCCGGGGTGGCTCGCTCGCTAGTATTCTTTTTACAGCATATGCACACAGTTGTACGGTTGTTTTTTTATTTATTGTGAAACGAAATAAGTGCGCAAAGATCGTAGCAGGTGGCGATCCATAGTCTCTGCCTACCACCATGGGAAACAAGGCGTGAATATATGTATGGGTGCATGTATAATTTACCCTACCGGCTGCCCGCGAATCCTTCGGTGTAGACATGACGTGACAAACTACAAGACGTGTGGAAAAAACTAGTTTTCTTATATTAATACTAATGATTCTAATTAACACTATAGGCGAATTCCTGGTGAAGCTGCAGACCATAAAAGCGACAGGCGACGTATCCGCGGGCGAGGCGCTGTTCGAAAAGTACTCGAGCTTGCAAGCACCTTGGGCGCGCTGGAGAGACATCGTCGTACTACACAAGCAGCCCCGGAATATATTCGTGCAGCCCAACACTATCATCAAAGGTTGGTACTGGTAACATACATATTTTTGACATTGTTTCGTTGTTGTATTTGCATCGCAATATCGGTCCGAGTAAATATAATAAGGCTGAGTTTCACAACTATCCGGGAGACCTATACTGGCTCCCAGAACGGAGACATGCGTGAGGTAGAACATCGATTCACAGCGACGCGGATTGTCCGTACGTGTTAGTATTGATTGAATATCGATACATCTCTGTACAAGCGGCCCGTACGGGTCTCTCGGGCAGCCGTACGAGACCCGTTCGGGCCGCTCGCACAGAGATACAGAGTATTATTGCTAGTCACGAGCAATTATATGTAAACAGCATAGGACTGCCATATTACAATATTGAATGACTTCTATGGCATAGATACTTGTTCCGAAATGCATATTCAATGTGACAAAGTTCTATGTTGTTTACATATTATTGCTCGTGACTGTAAACAGCCTTAAACACTTCTGTTACGTACGTTGTTCTAATTTCAAGTATTAATAGGGGATAAGACTGTTTTTTTATTTGTTTAAAATGTATTTAGAAATATCAGAAACACGACACAGGTATTTATTTTCGGACATATAGATAGCTCATCAAACTTACTAATTAGACAAGGACAGCGCTAGACACATGTGACGTCAGATGTGTCTAGCTCGCGCCATACCCCCGCCATCTAAAATTTCGTTTTGGAAAGAAATAGCTAGAGACATAGTTTTTCACAATTCAGCAGCTCATTACTTTTTTGTTAGGGTCGGGCCACATTGATCGGGCGACGGCCTTTCGCATAAAGCCGATTGAAAAGGAGCACACTAGCTTCTTTAGGACCCATGAGGGCTTATGCCGCGGATCTGAAGAAAAAAAAAGAGTAGGGGACTCTTTTTTTCTAACTATTGCAGTATTTTGATTTTTTGAATGCGGTTTTCGATGTTCAAAAGAGAGATAAACTCGTCGTACTGTAAAAATAAACTATAATATGTGATCCGGAAGAAAAAAAAAAATTTTGAATTTTTTTCAAAACTAGTGATTAAATTTTTGAAAATTTCAAAAAAAAAACAAAAACATTGTTTTTCCTTTTATTATATTCTTATTCGATAGGTTTTTTCATGTAGATTCTAAATATATATACTTTTTATATGTTATTTCATTGAACTATGTGAATTTTTTTTATTTCGAATGGTCTATTGTCTTCTTCAACTATTGTCATTTGTTTACACAAAGGTGGAGTTTGAACGGCGACTATAAAAACAAAACATGTCTTAAAACTTACACACACGATACACCGCTTACGGAAGTTACTATTAAGTCGCACTGTTACTAGATGAGAATGTTTTTCTCAACCAGTAACAGTGTGACTGGTTTCAGTGTGACTCATTGCGAATAAAGGCCTTTTTACATATCAATAACAGTCCGATCCCCTATTCCAGATGAGTCGGTGGAGCTGAAGCGGTACCCGGCCAGCGCGCAGGGCATGGTGGCGTCGTGGGTGGAGCGCTTCCCCGGCGCCGACGTGGCCGACGCCCTGGAGCGGCTCGCGGAGGCCGACGCCAACCATTTCCAGGACCTCCAGCCGCTGCTTGCTTAACTGATTCGTTACATTTATAAATAAATACATATGCATAAGTACTGACTTTTATTTACTCTTGATTCTAAAGTCCAAACTAACCTAACCACTGACGAAATGGATTGGGGCGTTGAGGACTCCTCGGAGGGGTTGTCGCTCGCAAGGGGAGTCGTTTGAGGCGCTCTTACTGTGCGAGCCGCAGTCGTTCAAGGTAACTTATATGATTATATATGTATGAATACGCAAACGACTAAAGATAAAGATAAAGATAAAAATATTCTTTATTCACTTAGACATAATAAATATGTACTTATGAATCGTCAATATTTTCCTACCACCCATTCAAGACTTTTTTAACTATGCGTTTACTAGTTACTAGCGTTTGGGAAGTGTCGACAATTTCAAAGTCCCGGGGATTTCCAGCTGCTGCTCGCCTAACTGACTCATTACATTTATAAATAAATACATAAATGCTTTTTAAGTACCGACGTTTTTTAACTCTTGATTCTCGTCTATCGGCCAGAATAATAACCTATCCACAGTAAGGGATAGGTGCGATCCAGAGGGCCTACTCTGAAACGCAAAACCCGAAACTTCGGTGTACTCGTCCCTCTCACGCTCTAGTCAGGACAGAATCGAGTGAAAGGGGCGGGGCTAACCGAAGTTTCGGATTAGCGTTTCAGAGTACGGTCCCAGATTAGTTGCTATGCAACGCTTGATATTAACATAGAATTAACAGACACAGTTGCCAGGGTGTTGCTAGGTGTTGCCTAGCAACTAATCTGGATCACACCTATCCCTATCTGTAGATAGGTTATTAATTCTGGCCGTATATTATGTATGAACCAGCGGCCGCCCGCGGTTTCACTCGCGTAGTTTCCATTCCCGTGGGAATATCGGGATAAAAAGTATCGTATAATATGTTATTCCAGCCTATAATCTATCTCTGTTGCAAAGTTCATCTAGATCCGTTCAGTAGTTTTTACGTGAATGAAAGAGTAACAAATAGGAGCGTTTTACCTACCATTAAAACGCATATTGTGTCCGGAGCCTTATTCGAAGCCTAGGTAAACATATTTTGAGAAAGCCCTTTCCGTTTCCGTTCGACATCAATTTTCCTATTGGTCAATTTTACCCACGTGACGTCACTTCCGTAACGTCATCATAAGTCACGTGATACGAGTTCACCTTTTAGCAACGGCGGAGGATTTGTGTCATTGTAGTCTCAAAATCTGAAACACTTGACAACCATTAAGGATAAAATCTACACCAGGCAGGTCTTAAAGCTAGGCTTCGAATAAGGCTCCGGACACAATATGCGTTTTAATGGTAGGTAAAACGCTCCTATTGTGTCCTTTCGCCGTTATTCGAAGCCTAGGTAAACATATTTTGAGACCTTGTTTGTTATCGCCTGGTGAACGAGGACGCCAATGTGACATGTATCAGCAATTATGACATTAATCTTATACCTTTTGACAAATTCGACAGGTACAAGGGGTACAAGAATTAATTGTTTAACTTTATAACTCAACATCACAAATTAATACTGATATCAGAAACATTATGCTATTACTATCAAACATTCCAGTATGTCATACAATAGTACGTAAGTACCTATATAATGAAAATATGAGCACGGACTGAACATGATTGAAAAGAAAATAAAATGTATACTTATGCTCAATCTATCAAACCTTATTCATAAATATGTAAACTATGTTACATAAATCATTTACATATTCTTGAAATATTCAAAAACTGAAAAGAAACAAACATTACATTAACACAACTTGTGCTATCCCTTATATATTTTTGAAGCAAAAACATCTGAAAATCTTTTGGCTAAGTCTCTTCTGATATAACATCAATACGATATGATCTGAAAACACATAATAAAGCAAAATATAAGTACAATATAATAATTGTAAAAACTTTCGGCACAAGAAACCATAAGCACAAGACTCTTATCTTCCCTAACTGTAAAATCATGTTGCTTTAAATTATTATGTTACACCTGCTAGTGACACGCTAAACTCCCGAGCACTAGCATTGTTACGAAGCTGACGACTGTTTCTCAGTATATCCTTTACCGCTATAGGGAAATTATTGTTCATACTAAAATAAATAATTTTGGGAATTTTAATATACCACTGTGTAGCCCCAATCTAAGCAAAGCTTGTCCTATGGCCAAGATGCCCAAGTCGTAATTCTTATGGTTCTGTAGGGTGCGAAGCATTAAGTCCACCTATGTACTGTAATTAGTGCATGAAGAATTAAATAAATAAATAAACATGTATTTTGTAAATACATGGTTGTGTTACATACAAAACACTTCGATCAATTAAACATAATATTATACTTAAAATATCGAACCCACGACGTTATTTTTGGCAGTTAAACTGTTGACTCACTACCTACACCAAATTCAAGAGAAAAGACATTATTTAAAGCTCTGTGCTAGAGAAGAAGTCAACTATTGCTATGTTTGTGCAGTGCAAGATGCATTAAAGTTTGATTGCAAAAATTAACGTTAACATTATTCGAATAAATAGGATCGCAGATCGCAGGATGTTATATGTATAACATCCTAAACTACTTGTGCCGGCTTGTCTTACTGGTCTGACAAAAAGAGCGATCATGTATAAAGGTCAAGTAAATTTCTGAAAATAACACAAATCCTCCGCCGTTGCTAAAAGGTGAACTCGTATCACGTGACTTATGATGACGTTACGGAAGTGACGTCACGTGGGTAAAATTGACCAATAAGAAAATTGATGTCGAACGGAAACGGAAAGGGCTTTCTCAAAATATGTTTACCTAGGCTTCGAATAACGGCGAAAGGACACAATATCAGATATCCGTACATCACAAACTTAGGATCATAACAGCAAACGACTATGCGTTTACTAGTTCACGGATAACGTGTTGGACGACGCTTTTGTAAGAGCGGCTCGCCTTCATATAAAAAGTTGCTCTATGCGGCTCGCGGAGGCCAATGCCAAGGGATCTCGTGGCCGTTACCCCAGCAGCGAAGTAGCTTTTAAGGTACGCGTCCATTGGCCTTCTTCCGGACAGATTTGTTAACATTTTTGCATGCTCTCTCTTCTTAGGGGATCGGTGTTTTCCGGAGTCACTGCAGGCTGAAGAGGAAGTTACAGGTCCAGGCTGATTTATGACTGATCCTGCTTCTCTGGACTGCTGCACCTGTATTTTCCGCTTAACCTCAGCGTGTTTTGTGATTTGAGTAAAACTAATATTCAACTATTATAATTTATTCACATTCAATACAAAACGTGTGTGATAGCAAATTTAATATTATCATCGTCATAACAATCACAGATCTGTGTCAGCATGCAGCGGCATGACCATGACTAACAAGGGAAATATTAAAAATCACCACACACTTAATAAATAGTTTCGACTTGATAAATGATAATGACAAACTCAATTATTTTAAATTATTGCTTACAACAACTCGTCTCAATAATTAACTAGCCGTTATTTGGCTTGTCTAGAGAAATATAGAAAATGGCAACAAACATAATACAAACTGTATTAATACTCAATAGAATAGTTTTCCGTTTTATAAATTCAGTTTCATTCATATACATCTATGTAACTGAAAACAAAATCGTTATTAAAATATAATACATGTTTGTGAGTGATTCTATAACACGTCCAATCTATAAATACAAGTTATACCTAACGCAATCATCTAAGCACCTTCTATTTCGATTACTGTTACAGTGTGACTTAGCTTTCAATACTTTATGATAAAAATTAAACTTAAACACTGACTTAGGGTCACATAAAATTGTAAAATTATATTAACTATGTAATAAAAAATTAACCATATTGAGTTAAACATTTGTGCAAACACACACATAAAATCTTGGCATATTACCGTCTTCCACAAAATGGGCAATAATTATCAAATCCAGTCACTTATGTTTTATAAAGGCACATAAGAATCAATTTACAATTAACATTTAAAAAAATTTCTTTGCAAAAAATAGAGATTCAACTGTCAGTAAAATATATATATTGTAATAATTCTTGTCCAGCCTTATAAAAGCTGTGTCAAAAAACTTTCAGTTTGATATGAAGCTTTTCTATGTTTAAATAAAATGTATCATTTAAACAACCATGACCCGATTCTTATCCGGATGGATCAGATAACCTATCTTCTGTAATCATATAGATTAAATAACTCTACATATTCCAATTTAGCATTAAATACTGAGATATTAATTTACAAATAAAAAAATTCACATTGGCTTAAAACTTACTATAAACTGGGTTTAAGTCGTTATCCCTAAAATATGTCCGTCTAACATCGTTTGTCTTAATTAATCACGATTTTTTGCTTTAGATTTGTCCTAATTTAATTTGTCTAAGTTTTAATTGAATGCTTATTCCTTAAGTAATTTATTCGCGCTAGTTCATACTAATCAACATTGGTGTTTCAGCAATGGGGGATGTAAAAATAGCATAATTATTAATTATTAAAACTATATTAATTTGAATTATTATAAAATGGTGACATTTGTATGTCGCTCTGTCTTCTTACTATAGTTGCGATCTTAATTCTAATTATGTAATTTTGTCATGATTATCAAATTTGCCCCTATAGTAATTTAACGAATTTTCTATATATTTAATTTTATTATTGATGATTTATCGGTTGATATAATTTTTATATAGATTTTATTAAATTACTTTTGCGCGAATTATTTTATCTTGTTAAAAGATGCGGCCTTCATTTTACAAAAATCTTCCAATTGAAGTAGTGAATAAGTTTTAAAATAAAAATGACTAATTTTGTAACATTCAATGCGGTCAAATAATTAATTCGATGTTCGATTTATCACTAAGATACTATTTTTATAAGTACTATTTTTGACAATATTTAGTGAAAACCGGTTAAGGCAAACGATTTTAGTATAACTTTATTAGGGTATGCGACCGGTACCCTACGAATTTCGACGGAGATTCATTGAAATGAGTATGCTTATTTATATTTGCCACTAGAGACAGTCTTACAGTAAACATCCGTCGTTTAACAGATTTCACCATTACTATTACTTTGGCTGAGGAAATATAGGCCAACTTTGGCAAGATTGAGTAGGTAACAGCCTTAAGTGCGCTGTGCAATGACCAAACAAAAGTGGAAGAAGAGATTAGGATGTATGTCATAGAAATCCGGTAAATAAGTTTCTGTAAGTGACTCTAAAATAAAATGCTTTTATAAATCACAACGTAGTTCCATAGATAGTCGCGAGCTCCATCAATAGTTCCTCTCAGTCAGTTTTCTCAGAGCATTCTGCACGGTCGCCTTGGCCTTGAGGTGAGACAGTGGATCTGAAAATAATTCGCCAATATTTTATATCCAACTTAAAAATAACTTGAAAAGGTATCGTGTCGTCGTTTCTATACGTGTCAATGATATGCTGTGTATATTAGAAAATTAAGTAGAAACTGTATCTTTGAAGTCATTAATTTGTGCTTGTTTCTATTGTAAAGTCGATTCAATGTGAAAGTACTTATTTTAAAAATATAATGAACATAATGTTACATAGATTAGAAATGAGTAATGTTCTATCTACATTGGAGGGACACAATGTACAAAGTTGCAAATAGATTGACGCCTCTATATAACCTTGGTATACTTTTTAAAGCATTAGTGCCGTAAAATTTTATTCGAAAGCGTGAAGCGTGCACAGAGTAAACTCATATTATCTTTCACGAAGGGAAGTTATTGTGAATTATTGACGTAACTCAAGTGAACAGAAACAATACACACCTTGGCAGTGGCTCCTTGTCAGCGTCTGGTTTCCTTGTAACGCTGATCGATATCTTTTTTCTATTTCGGATTTTTTCTAGTATATTCTCTGGACTAGGTTCTTTTTCGCTTTCTTTCAATATTATTGCAGAATTTCTCGTTCTTTTGGGCCTATATGTTGCATAATTTCCCGGAGAATACATCGACAATGTTCTATTATATTTCTGAGGGTCTCTGAGATGTCCGAGACTAGACTCTTCAATACTATCGGGATTTTCTAAAAGAGATTTTGTTCTTGAATATCTGTGGCCACCGTATGACAATGGTTGATCGTAATCCAAATAGCTTCGACTAACAGGACACTTTCTAAAATCATTGCGGTCCAGAGATCGGTATGTATCTATTTTGTCGTTTGTTCCGTAACTATCAAATCTAGTAGTATTTCTATTGACAGGGAGATCGGACAGCAGCGATCGATACCGTTCTGTAGAAGGAGATAGGTCTGATGCGATCGAATACCCTGGAGACAAGTCGTAGACGCCGTGCGGCGGGGATGTCGGGGAGGCGTCATATTTGACATCTACTGGCGGAGAGTGAATTCGAGCCAGAGGATCGTATTCCGCAGCGCCAGGTCCGACTAGATTACTTTTTCTCCTTGCTTTCTTTTCATTAAACCTAGGATAGAAACTCTTTCTTCGTATTCTATCGACAATATCCTCTTTCTCTGGGGATATCGACTCCCGACCCCGCCGCGAATAATTAACGGTAGTTTCGCTAGGCGACAGAGAATTTTTGTCAACGCTTTTATCGTCTGCGCTGAAATCAGACTTTAATTCCGAATTTGATATTGTAGATCTACTTCTCGACCGGCTTCGAGATTCCATTTCTTGAGTTTCTACAATACTGCCGCTTTGTGGTATGCTACCGTTACTTTCCACGTTATCTTTTATATCAGTCTCCTTTTCTTCTGTAGAATGTTTTAGCAATTGCGGTTCTATCACAGGATTTGTAGGAACTATTTTTTTCACTCTTGGCAGTTTGGAGAAGTCTAGTTTTAAAGTGTTTCTTAAATTCTTGGGCTCATTGTCTTTTTTAAGTACAGATCGATCGTCATTTTCGGTAGGAGGTGCCGCCGCACTATCACTGGTAGTCCTACCGTATTTATTTTTGCGACTTAACCCATTCAAAAGTAATGATGTTGGTCTCCGAGGTTTATCTTTATCTACGCTATCTAATGACATATCTGTCGTATCAGTTTTACCATTAGCGAGATCTGTTTCTAAGTTTTCACTTTGCGACTTCTCTACGAGGGATTTAGAAGACTTTTCTTTTGAATCGAACTTCTTAAAAAGACCTAATACTTTAGACACAGTTGTTTTAGTGTTGCTGGTTTGTGGGGTGTCTAGTGCGGCTACATCTGTCAATGTGACCGCTCTCTTGATAAGATTGGATTCGGTGGGAGGCTCGGCACTAACAGGCACGGATTGTTCTCTTTGCATTCTTTTTAATTTTACCGAGTCGCTAGTTTCAGTAACCACATTAGCATTTTCAGCTCCTTTTTCGGGAGAACTCGATTTCGTTGAAGTAAATTTTTCTAACTTATGACCTAAGGATTGTAACATAGATTTCTTTTTTGTGACAGTGGTAGCTTTTGTACCATCTTCAGAAACCTTTTCTTTCACTTTCTTGGTTACTTTTTTCTTTTCAGTAACAGTTTTAGCATCCGACGCATCTTGGCTGCTTCCTAGATCAGTCTTTGATTTAGAAGAAACTTTCTTTACTATTTTCTTTTTAATTGTTCCTTTCTTTTCAGCACTGTCACCGTTTCCGTCAGACGTTTTTGTTTTCACTTCTTCTTTTTTAGTGGCGTTGTTCAATGTTTTGGTATTCTTGTCTTCTGCAATATCAAGGGTTTTACCTGAGCTCGCCTTTGATATTCCGTTAGCAACAACAGAACCATTTTCTTTCTTTGATTCTATATTACCATTGCTTTCTTCACTTACTATTTTATATTTTTTTAGCACTAGACTGTCAGAAGCGGTTTTTTCATTATTATGATTCGAATCAACTTTTCTTTGATCCGATTCACTTTTAGTATTCAACTCTTCGACGTTTTGAGCTTCAGACTTTTTCTTCGGTAACGTAATGCTAAAGCTAACTTCAATGTCACTCTTCACCTCCTCGTCTATCGGTTTAGAATTGGATACAACTTCTTTTTTAACTTCTTTTTTCAGGCTATTACGATTAATATATACTTTTTCAGGAGACGGGCTACTCGTAGGGTAACTCTTTGGCCTCATTAGTTTGGATTCCTTTTGAAAGCTTTTTTCTTTTATATCATCCTGGTCGTTGCTGTCTCTCGAAGCGACCGATGTAGGCTCATCTATCGAATTTTGATTTTTAACGGGGTAGCTTTTGGGTCTAATCAGTTTAGACTCTCGCGACGAGAGGCCGTCGTCGTCGAAGCGAGACGTCGAGTTGGCCTCACCCGTGGGGCCGGCCGTCTTCCTGTCGAGTGAACTCGTTTGCATCGCATCCGCCGCGGTCTCTTTGATATTATCTAGAATCGGGAAGAACGGCGTGTTCGAGCGGCTTCTCTCTTTTGCCGTCAGAAGCGACACCGGCGATAGGCACTTCTTGGCGTAGGTCGCTTCGTCTCTAAACGACGGAGGAACGTCGCCGTAATCCGACGTCGGACTTCGCACGTTAGGAGAGTCGAGGGACCTGTTCTTCTTTTCTCGAATTTCGCGTAAAATTTTCTGCGTCTCGAGCTCCTTTTCCTTTCGGTGCTTTTCGTACAGGCTTTCGTCCGGCGGTGCATCGAAGAAGTCCGATCTCAAGAACCTCGAGAGTCGGCGGCGGGGCGGGTCGCCGGTCAGTCGCATCGAGTGTCGTCGCGCGCTCAGCCCCGTTCCGCCGTACGCGGCCACGTAGCTCGGTTCCGACAGCAGGCTGCCGTCCGTCGAGTAAGAGGAGTCGAGCGACGAGGCACGCTCCGGTTTCAAGTACTTGCTGAGGAGCGGCCGATCCGGGGTAGCTCGCGACGCCGGCGCCGGCAGCGACCCGAGCCGCACCGGTGCCGCTTCCTTCTCGATATCCGCCAGCGTCGCTTCCTTCTCGATATCCGGCTCCGTCCTCGGCGGAGCCTCGGTCGGCGGGGACGTCGCCTCAGTCGGCGGGGAGACCTCCCGCGTCGTTTTCGGCCGACGCCGCAGCCGCGGTAAAGTGCAGAACTGTCGCACCGACTCCACATCGGGAGATTCGGGGGAGCGAAGTCTCGGCGGTGAGACTGGAGTTTCTATATCAGGGCGCGGCAGCGTGGAAGGTTCAGTTTCTTCGATAGGGGCCGGTGTTTTGAGCGATTCATCGGTCGGAGTGGGGTCAGCGGCTGGCGCGGGCGGGTCGTGCAGTGACAGCGTGCGGCGCAGCGTGCGGGCGGCGGCGGGCGGCAGGCTGGCGAGTAGCTGGCGCTGTAGACGGCGGCTGAGCGCGGGCGTGAGGCCGGACAGCGCGCGCAGCTCGCGCTCCGACAGTTGGATCGAGCTCAGGTCGAGGTCGGACAGGTCGAGCGCCTCCTCCGGCCGTTTGCCGCCCCTCTTACTACTACCTGAAACGTAACCGAAAAACCTGAAGCGGGCCGCGCGCCGGGCCGTCGTTCACGGAGTCCACCGGGCCCCGTTATACACTCGAGGAGATGGAGGATTTCCTCCGCGGGGCCGGGGAGTTCGAGAGAGATTGACGAATATAAATGCGACGACAGATGCGAACGTCGATGCGCTTCATGTTAATAGTCGTTAGTGTTCTAGGAGCTACGCTAGGAGTGATCGAATTAGGTCAAACTAAGCTTTAAGAATGCGAAAACACAAAAATATGCATTAAAATGTTGCTTTCGATTTTACTATTTACCAGAATGCTCGAATAGACTAATCGCATCAGCATAGTATACCACAATATGTATAAAGGCATCTCTATTCTGGTAAACGGGCGCGGCGTACGGTGCGGAACACAAAAAAAAAAACACATAAAAATATGAAGAAATAAATAGAGTTTAGTACCTATTCCTGTGTGGCGTTTGAGGCGGGTTTGTGGTTGGCGCTGGTGCCGCTGTGAAGTGAAGATTTGGTCGGAGCATGCAGTGTAACGCGCAACCCAACTGCAACCACACCAACACAACCTCACTACCGCTGCTGCTTCTCGCCATCCTCATTCGTCCGTCCCCCTCCCTCCCCCGCGAGAGCGACACGCTTGTCCTAGTCTGGCTGCAGGTAAGTTGTCCCGCTCGAGGGCGCGGCGTGTCATAGCTCATAGCATGTATCATGATTGCTATCGGACACTGTACGAGTGGCGAGAACTCGCACGATACATAGAGTGCTACCACATCCACTATCTACACATGTATACTATAATCACGTTCCAAACTAATCGATTAACGGTCGGTCTGTAAACGATATTAGCTCGAAGTTAAATTTTGCTGAAATTATATTGAGAATTTAACATAAAATTAATAATAGTACTAAATTACTTTATTGCCAGAGGCGATGCGATAAATGAAATGCCTTTTCGAATTACATGCATTGACTACAAGATGAATAATAATAAAAAAACTTTATGATATTCGATAGCAACGCAACATTTTCCTGCTAGTGTTAGCGGGTAGGAGAAAGTCAACACCTGCACAAAGAATGCAATTTGAATACAATATAACACTACAATGCAAAAAAAGGTTAAAATTATTGATTATTAATAAAAACATGTTAAAGAAAACTTGAAAACACACAGTTATATAATGGACTATAGGATGCATAGTCAATTATATACGACATCATGTTACGCACGAGTGTACGGCTGGAAACGTCGCAAGTATCAGACACGTGGTAATCGATTCGAGTGTACGCGGCCTGAGATCATGTAATGGTGGACAGTTATTAATTTTAGTGCAAGCTAGCTTTGTTGTGAGTTCGGTAGCCGGGGCAGCCCGCCTGAGCGCTAACTACTGGTAGTTGTGCGAATGTACATACAATGACATCAATTTTCATGCTAGTGAATTTGGAAAAGCTTTATTTTCATCGTGATAATATTTAATAAATGTTAGGCCAAATAAAATCTTGTATTTCTTTTGAATAGAATACAATTCACGTGAAATACGAAATTAAATTATCTACTAACATTAATAAGGGCCAATCACATACAATTTTTATTATTTTTACTAGCTGCTCCACGCGGTTTTATCCGCGTGGTACAGTTCCCGTGAGAATATCGGGATAAAATCAGGAAATAATGCTTTCTACTAGTGAAAGAATTTTCAAAATCCTTACGGTGTTTTGAGTTTAACCATTACAAAAAAGAAAACAAGTTATTCCTCTTTATAATTTTAGTGTAGTACTTTGTATCGTCAAATAAAAGGAAAAAAGTGGCTTGGAGACCAAACTTTCAATTTAAAATATTGGTTGATATAATTTCAAATTTTCAAATAATCAATCAATCAAATATTTATTTATTCACATAGACATAATAAGCATGTACTTATGAATCGTCAATATTTTCCTACCACCCATTCAAGACTTTTTTAACAGCTAAAGGCGAAAAAATGTACAAGAAGAGTGAGTTTCCAAATGACAGCAAAGCCTCGGAGCCAGCTAATCTAGTGAACAATATAGCGGTGTGCGATATAGTGCGTGATATTGGCAACGTTTCCCGTGCGCGCGTGCGGGGACTCACCTCGCGGCAGCGGGCGCGGCTTGTTGAACATAGAGTCGAAGTTGGCGTGCAGGTCGCGCGCGCCCCACCCCTCGCGGCTGAAATAGTAACGGTGTGTGCTCATTTTCTGAATTGATTGCTACTAGAAAAATTGGACTAAAAAGTAAAAAACGAGCTCTTATTGTAGTCGGGGAAAAAATTGAAGTAAAAAACAAGCTCTTATTGCAGTCGGGGTTCCATGCTGTGGAATACTTAATTTTTAAATGAGAGCTAGTTTTTTACTTTTTAGTTCAATTTTGGCAGTCGTGTATTTTTTAATTCTATTTTATTCTTTTTGATGATGTAAACGCAAATTATATATTTTTGAAATGTACTCGTCGAGGCCTTTCATTTGATAGTCGTAATAGTATTTGATTTGAAGAAAAAAAGTTTTTATGGTGTGACACGTCCACAGTGTTACTCGGGATGACATGACGTTTCTAATGATACCTCAAACATTAATTAAAAAGTATGGTGGAATAAAGAAACTCACATACATTAACCCTAAACACATTACACTTCTGGGCAGTCGTGCAAAAACTACAAGTCTTCTCTGAAGTTGCTTACTACTACTCTAATTCGACGAAAAACGAAACTTCGTTATAGCTTTCCCTCTCTTTCTCCTGGCATGACAGAATCAAGTGAAAGCGGCGGGGCTAACAAAGTTTAGTTTTTCGTCGAATTAAGAGTAGGGCTTTTGGTCTTTAGATTCAGAGGAACGCATACTACCGAATGCTAAAAAATTGAAAGATTTTTCTGTTTTCTATTTATACTGCGCAGCGAATGGTGCCGTGTTCAGAGCAGACTAGAACTTTGAACAGACTGACATGTACTTTTGGTTTGGTATGCTTCTACAAAAGAGATCTTGCGCATTTGAGGTCTTCGTCCAAGATCACCAGCATTAGCAATAGAACAGAAATCTTCTAAGAAAGTATAAGCCGTAAGGATATTTATTCAGAGACTTCAGATCTATGGCCATTCACCTTGAACAGGGAGAGACTTCAAGTACGCGATATCCCTAAACAACTTATTATGAAATAGCTCACTAAGACAAAACTAGAATTTTAAATAAACGAATGGGATAAGTACTGTTTCGATTGCGATTAAATATTCGACATAAAAATCTCCCCCACATAGTTAGGCTGTAAATGTAATGATTCATAATGAGCTCTACTGTAATCTTAATAGAACTTACGTTTCTGAGATACTTCTTTTGTTTTCCACATATCTGTGGCTGCATGTACAGTAAACACGATAATTATGACAAGTTATGTATGTTTAAATAAAATATGTAAATCTAGCAATGGTAAACTTGAGATGGAAATAAGAAGTAAATAAAATAATACTTACAAAAGGTGTCTCCTTGGTAAGTGGGGGCTGCATGCATAAAATTAACATATTAATATTTTAGTTGGATGAAAATATGAATAAAAATTGAAAATTACATGCTGAAATTATTCCAATTATAAAAGTTAACTATGATTATGTTTACATCTGTTGACCAAGTTTAATTTAAATATGAATGGTTATAAATTTTATGGAAATAGAAAATTAAAGAGAATATGATTTGCAGCCATGGACTAAGTAAAAAAGAAACACAAGTCAGTCAGTAAATAAATCGTACACACTTCTATAGAAGTTATTAGTCGTCCAGATATAGCGGATTTGCTATAAAACAAAAAGCGTTTGCAGTTAAGCTGCTTTTAAATATCACACTTGTTACCGAGTTTACTGACACAGCTTATTATCAGAGACCAATGTTCCGGGAAAAAAATCTAGTCCGAGGTATCGTGGCTATATAGTCACTATATTGAGATTTTTTTAATTATTTTTATGCATTCACAATGCTGTAAGTATAGGAAAAATGTGATAGTAAAAAACCACGAGCCCTATAAGTATCTCGTCTGAAAGCTACTTATAGGGCTCGTGGTTTTTTACTATCACATTTTTCCTAAAGTCGCTATAATTAAAGATCTATGTAAGTACTTCAAACATGTCCTAGCCTTTAAAATCGGTAACAAGTAAGTATGTCATTAATTAATCTGTAATTTTGAAGGTAAAAAATAATCGGTTCTTAGTCCATGGAGGTGTATTTAGAAGCTATTGTTGGGTGTAGTAGTTTCGGCGACCTGTTGAAGAAGGGCGTCTGCAAGTTGTTGAACAGCGAGTGCGGGTGTTGCGGGAAGCCCGGGCCCTCCTCGCCGTTCAGACGGTTGGTCAGCGCGCGGACCTGCGCATACCAAAATAGACCTTAAGCTAATAGGACACGGTTCAATTTTGCTTTCAATTCCATTGCTTCAATGACATTGATACATTCTAAACTACAGCATTGAAAGTTAAGATCTACAGATAGCTTTCAATGCAATGCTTTTCAATGAAATTGCTGTCAATGTGATTGAATTCGTCTAATATCGGCTTTATGAATTATACCTGTACAAGTGTTTTTGTGTGACAACGATCGGTAATTAGTAAGGTAATTGATCGTCGGATAGTGAGGGATTCTCATTGATATTATAGTCTTTTCTGAGGAATTGAAGTTGTAAATCAGGTACAACATATCTTATGCAAAATGTAGCCTCATATATGGAAATAAAGACAGAATTAACAGGGCTATCGTTAACAGAGAGTAGTGTCGGTATTCGAATAGAAGTACTACTATAGTTGACTTTACTACTAGTCGTGTGCACGATCATTATGAGTTGACCTTTTATGATGAATATTCATTATTACTTCAAGGCGTGCACACCTAATGATACGTGTCACAAATCAGTATAGTTTACTGAATATTTTGTGGGCTTTATAGCTTGTTATATGACAACAGGCCACATACCCGATGCAGAAGCGTGGAGAACAGGTTCTCAGCGGTGAGCAGGTGGAAACCTTCGTCTTCTTCGTCCTCCTCTCCCGAGCTCACCGACTCGGCGCGCGCCGCCCGCGAAGATCTACAAACGAATATTACAATATAAAGGTTTCTTATAAACAACTAAATAAAACGAACAATCCAAATTCTGCGTTACAAGTCGTAGTAGTTAAACCTTTGTATAGTCCTATACTCCCGTCTGTTCCGGTGACAGCCGTGACAGTGGAGCCACTTGCAATACGAAAGTAGCTGTCAAAATGGACTGTCATATGAAAACTGTTTTAGTTCCAAAGATTATCGCCGGAACAGATATGCTTGTCGCACTATACAGCCCGATTTAAGCTTTTTAGCGTCTCGCTCGGAACACAATTTAGATGTAAGTAATGTATGAGACGGAAGAGGTAGGTAAGGTTGCGATGTACTCTACTAGTGTAGACTACCTAATACATACACTCATAGACGCTTCCTTCACGACCTCCATTACGATTCAATCGTACTGTGAAAAAAGATAATCTCATCAAAAACATAAAATATGTGAAGTGAGAGCCAACTTCAATATTAGGAAATATGCCTTGGTTGTTGACTTCAACGACAAAAGACGTGAGATCTAAATGGGCGCCAAGTTTAACGGTCAGTCCTGAAAATTTAGTACTTACATAAAATGTTTCATAACAACTTAAAATATAATTTCTTCTTATAACTTAGGATAATATATTGAAGCCTAAGGTCTGACTTGGCTAGTTCTCGTATACGAATTATTATTAGGTATTACGAATTACTGAAACAGTCATGGAAGAGCCCTATGTTCATCTCTAGTTTCTAGTCTACCAGCAAGCCAAATTTTCGGAAGAATACAATAAGAACTTCGGCTTTAGAGCTGGCGAAGGCTATATTTATTTATTTATATTTATTTATTTATTTATATTCTAGGTATATTGTTTGTGATTGTTATTATATTGTCTTATTCATATATTTTAGTTGTAGTTAGGTTATTTTGTAGCAATCAGTGAGGACCTGTAAGTGGCCTTCTGGTGCCTATTGTAATTGATGCTAGTTTGTAAGATTGGCTGTTGGTCTTCCTTTAAGAAAATAAATAAATAAATAAATATATATATAATTCGTATATGAAAACTAGCCAAGTCAGACCTTAGGCTTCAATATATTATCCTAAGTTATAAGAAGAAATTATATTTTAAGTTGTTATGAAACATTTTATGTAAGTACTAAATTTTCAGGACTGACCGTTAAACTTGGCGCCCATTTAGATCTCACGTCTTTTGTCGTTGAAGTCAACAACCAAGGCATATTTCCTAATATTGAAGTTGGCTCTCACTTCACATATTTTATGTTTTTGATGAGATATCATTACTTTTTGTAGAGAAATTATTAGTAGGTACCTACTTATTCATAATAAATTAATACCAAATGTTTCAGTATATTTTATTTGGCCAGTTATATTACTTTGCCCTTGTGTATCAGCTACTGACAATGAAACTAATTTTATGCTCGTGTTTCTACATATATAAATTCTCTGTAAAGTAGAGTGCGCGTCAGATAACTCTGCACGCATGCGCGACTGGTGCATTTTTGGCGCTAGTTACAGTACATTATTTATGCTAAGCTTATGGAAAAGATTAGTATTCGATTTTGACCGCGCGCAGACGTCAGTGATTACATACTCTTTGGAAGCGGCCACGGAAGAGATGACAGTTTTGCAGTTTTGTATCGAAGTTATAGTCTCACAGTTCACACTCCATTTGGTGTATAAACACACACATATGCAAATTACAAAGGCATATAAACACAGACACACACATAGGCATAGTATACATATTATTTATTTATAAGGAACTCAGTGTAAATGAAACATAGGTTAACACTGCACCCTTTATTAACAATAAAACAACAAATATGCATCACTAAAGGCATTAAAAATGTTCAAAGAAGTCTTTTTTCAAACACAGCACATCACCAAAGAATTCTATATAACACTCAACACAAACGAGTCTTTCTCTCAAAAAACGGTAGGTACTCCGAGCAACGAAACTATATAATTGCTAACGGAATTACGGATCTTTACGAAACAGAACATAGCAAATAACAAATTTAACAAACAAAAGTATAATTTAGATTATTTGACATTATTTTCCATAAGTACACTTTAATCTCTTTAAAGTTAATACCCTTCCATCAACTTTCAACAATATAGTATAGAAAAAAAAGGATGTTTCTCTTCTTTTCTATACTGTGGGTGGGTGTATTAACTTGGAGCCATCTATCGTTGACTTTAGTGAATTATTTATGTGCAAAGTGTGCACCTACAGGGAGAACATAGCAACTTTCGCATTTTTTGGCTTCTCGTTAGTTCCCATTTGAATGTATGAAGATTGCGCCCCCTGGTGGTCGGGTTAAAGTACTATACTCCGTTTTGACGTGAAAGAAGGACAAACAAACAAACAAACACACTTTCACATTTATCATTACGACTCCGTAGCTCAGTGGTTAGAGCAGCCGCCCGGAAAGCGAAAGGTCGTGGGTTCGAGTCCCATCGGAGATGGTTGTGAGATGATGGTCGATTTTTTCTAAATACTTCATTTTCCATATTTCAATAATAAAAATTGAACTGTGAATGCAAAAAAGTAAAAATTTAAATAACTTTATAATTTATATTAATATTAATAATTAATTTAAGTGAAAGGTCGTGGGTTCGAGTCCCATCGGAGCTGGTTGTGAGATGAGGATCGATTTTGTCTAAATTCTTCATTTTCCATTTTTCAATAATAAAAATTGGATTGTGAATGCAAAAAAGTAAATATTTCAATAACTTTATAATTTATATTAATATTAATAATTAATAAATAATAATATTATGGATATCGTGCTAGACGGCGCAAGTTTGTAATTAATTTAACGCGAGTACAAAAAAGTATTCGGGTAATCTGGGGTTCGAACTTGGTTCTCTCGAGTCCTTAATATTGAATGGCCACTACGCCGTTGGCGCTAGCCGAACTTCAAGAGGTATGACGAATTATTGGTATATAACAGAATAAAAACTATTACAAACTTATATTTGTACTTCATCTAATACAAGATCTTATACAGGATAAGTGCATAGGGAACGCAAATATAAGTTTGTCAACGTTTTATTTAAAAAAAATACTAGTTTCGGATTTTTTCCTTTGTATTCACCAGATTACCTGTCTGCATGCCAAATTTCAGCTTTCTAGGTCATCTGGAAGTGGGTTATAGTTTTGATTATAGGTGAGTCAGTGATAAAAATAACGATTTTTGGACGTAAATATCTAAATAACTGTTTGAGGTGTGTATATAAAAATTGGAGCACATATTTATCTCGCTAGTCTCAATACATAAGCCAAATTTGACATGTTTCTGTGTAATAGTTTTTGAGTTATGAGGGAGTCAAAAGTGGCTCCAAATGGTTCGTGTTAAGATACACACGGTGCTGCTCGCCAGTTCTGTTTTCTTTTGAACTTGGCTGATACGCTGCCGCGTATCCAGATTGTAGAGCTTTTCCTGAGTTCGGCATGTAAAAAAACGATAAGTCTAAAATTTTAAATACCTGAGTCTATGCATGTGTGTGTCATCTTCTTCCTCCGATTCGCCGCCACTAACAAGACTGCTGTAAAGAATTCAAATAACATGTAAAGTTTAGTGTTCTCATGCGTAATGTTGTGAAAAAATATGCTGAAAGAAAATTATGTACTGATCTAGTCGGAGACTTTGATATTTCTTGTGATCTAACGACTATGCTATTGAATAAATAAATGATAAGTGGCTATAATCTAATAAGAATGCATATTTATTTTAACTTTATCCGTTTATCTAATCAACGTTAGTCCCTTGTATTTGATGTCTTCACTGCCGTAGAAACTTGTTTCCCATTTTAAATTAATTATGATAAAAATTGTAGTAGTAAAGAATTTTGTTTAGCATTCTAATGTAACAAAGTAAGTATACTGACTTTCTCGCGATAGATATTTTAAAAAAAAATACATATATTTAGCTAATTTTCGCTGCAACAATTGGTGACTAACAATATCTGAGGATGCTCCTGGTGGGGGCAGAGAGAAACAAGGGTAGAGTGTTAAGTGTAAGTGCAAGTGTGTAACATTGTGCATCGAGTGATCAGATCAGTGAAAGTGCAAGGTCTGTCACGGTGTTGCAGCGAAAGTAATCTAAACATTTTCCCCCTAATTCCAAAACGTAGACTAAAATAGTCTTAACTGGTACTAAACTGGTGTTGTCACTTTCATTTTCAAAATGAACGACAGAATTAGCATTACTTTTAAACCAGGTCTAACTTTAGTCTACGTTTTGGAATAAGGGGGTTTTTGTTTTCACATTAAGATATGGACTTCCCCCAAGTAACGCGTGAATCTGTCAAATCGTCACGAAATGTTCAGTACCTGATGCGTCTCGGCTTAGGCGTCCGCGGCACCCTGGTGGCGGAAGCAGCGTCGGGCTCGAGGCTGCGCTGGCGCGGCGTCACGTAGCCCTTGCCCTCCACGGCGATGGGGATGATGAACTCGCGCGCCGACTTCTTGATCGGCTCGCCCGGCGACGAGCACGCCTCGCTGGCCGTCGACTCGTTTGATACCAGGCGTCTACAATGTGCAAATTGCGATCGTCGTTTATTGGATCAATCATGATTCATGACTTGTAGTCAAGCCCCCTTATTACAAAACGTGGACTAAACTTAGACCTGGTTTAAAATTGATGCTAATTCTGTCTTTCAATTGTAAAATGAAAGTGACAGCACCAGTTTAGTACCAGTTTTAAACCAGGACTATTTTAGTCCACGTTTTGTAATAAGGTGGAAGGAGTTTGTACAAGGAAACTGGAGTTTTCAGCCTGAATAAAAAAGTGTACCCCGCAAATTTGACATTTAGTACGTAGTGGCTGTCAGTTGTCTCATATGACCATACGTATTTTTTCAAAATGTAAGTGAGACGGAAGACAACCACAGTGCCACAAAAAAGAGTAAGTACTGCACTCTTCAGTTACCTCAGTATTTAGTCTAAGCTCTTTGCTTGTAGTTCTCGCTGGCAGTCTCGAATCGTTTGATACCAGGCGTATACAATGTGCAAAGTGCGATCGCATGTTATTATGGATCAATCATGACTTATGATGTGATTGTGATTATGATGAACTCGCGCGCCGACTTCTTGATCGGCTCGCCCGGCGACGAGCACGCCTCGCTGGCGGTCGACTCGTTTGATACCAGGCGTCTACAATGTGCAAAGTGCGATCGCATGTTATTATGGATCAATCATGACTTGTGATGTGATTGTGATTATGATGAACTCGCGCGCGGACTTCTTCTACGGCTCGCCCGACGACGAGCACGCCTCGCTGGCGGTCGACTCGTTTGATACCAGGCGTCTACAATGTACAAAGTGCGGTCGCCCGTTATTATGGATCAATCATGACTTGTGATGTGATTGTGATTATGATGAACTCGCGCGCGGACTTCTTGATCGGCTCGCCCGGCGACGAGCAACAATCATGACTTGTAGTTCTCGCTGGCCGTCGACTCGTTTGATCCGGATTCGATGTAGCGGTACATCCGATCTAGCCTAATTCCCGGAGCCCGTAAAAAAAACGGATGACGAAACTCGGACGCCGGGACTCGAGTGGACATACGGTCAATACAAATATATGAACCGCTTCTTCGGTCCGTCTAGACGGATCTAGCGAGACGGCCTAAGTGTACGGCCAGAGTGCCCGCTCTGGTTGAGCGTCGGGCGTGGCAGAGCGGGCAGCTTTCAACATTTGGTTGCTACTCAGGACACCACTATGCGTTAGCATTTGTTTATCATGAACGCTGCCCGCCCCGCCCCGCCCGACGCTCAACCAGAGCGGGCACTCTGGCCGTACACTAAAGTGCCCCGGTAACGATCATTCGCAATTGACAATGTTTACGTCATTGAAGGACCAAATGATCGTCTACAGAGGGAATTGAAGCGATTGTCATTCGAAACTACGTGATTGATGCGAATGATGGAAAGCCCATTGACAATCGCGAATGACGCTACCAATACGGTATTTTACTGATTTTTTTTTATTTCTTTAAAATGTTTTTCGAAATATTAGCTACACAAAACAAGTTTTCATTTTGAATTATCTTGAATATTTTCAAAGATATAGGACTTCAAACTTTATAATTAGACAAGGACAGGACGCTATCTTAGTGACGTCAGTGGGTTAGTAGCGTCATAGTCACGCCATAGAAGATTTCGTTTTAGAAAGAGACAGCTATAATCAAAATCAAACAGACTATAATTCTTTTATTATAAAACAGATTCAAATTATTTTTTCACATTTGGTATTCTTAATTGCAATATTTTTTAACGTCATCATTAAATATCTACATTTCAACAACAGTAAAATACCCTATTGATCGTCTCGTTGTGCGATTGACAGGTTTTTCGATGAGAAACATGGCGCGAGCAATTGACGCATCGAATGAAGCTCCATCATTCGCACCTTCAATTGAAACGGTCAATCACGTAACAATTGACGAATGACGAATGATCGTTACCGGGGCACTTTAGGGTTGAGCTTAGTTTGGTCTGTATTTGTGACAACAGCACTGATCCACCGGTACTTACCTAAGCGGAGTTTGACTAGGTCTGGGTTTGGGCTGCGCGGGCGCGGGCGTCGGCGGCGTGAGAGGCGGCGGCGCGGTGGATGGCGGCGACGGCGGTTGCTCCTAGTGTAGTCTGTATTTGTGACAACAGCACTGATCCACCGGTACTTACCTAAGCGGAGTTTGACTAGGTCTGGGTTTGGGCTGCGCGGGCGCGGGCGTCGGCGGCGTGAGAGGCGGCGGCGCGGTGGATGGCGGCGACGGCGGTTGCTCCTAGTGTAGTCTGTATTTGTGACAACAGCACTGATCCACCGGTACTTACCTAAGCGGAGTTTGACTAGGTCTGGGTTTCGGCTGCGCGGGCGCGGGCGGTGTGAGAGGTGGCGGCGCGGTGGTTGGCGGCGACGGTGGTTGCTCTTAGTGTAGTCTGTATTTGTGACAACAGCACTGATCCACCGGTACTTACCTAAGCGGAGTTTGACTAGGTCTGGGTTTGGGCTGCGCGGGCGCGGGCGTCGGCGGCGTGAGAGGCGGCGGCGCGGTGGATGGCGGCGACGGCGGTTGCTCCTAGTGTAGTCTGTATTTGTGACAACAGCACTGATCCACCGGTACTTACCTAAGCGGAGTTTGACTAGGTCTGGGTTTCGGCTGCGCGGGCGCGGGCGGTGTGAGAGGTGGCGGCGCGGTGGTTGGCGGCGACGGTGGTTGCTCTTAGTGTAGTCTGTATTTGTGACAACAGCACTGATCCACCGGTACTTACCTAAGCGGAGTTTGACTAGGTCTGGGTTTGGGATGCGCGGGCGCGGGCGGCGTGAGAGGTGGCGGCGCGGTGGATGGCGGCGACGGCGGTTGCTCTTAGTGTAGTCTGTATTTGTGACAACAGCACTGATCCACCGGTACTTACCTAAGCGGAGTTTGACTAGGTCTGGGTTTGGGCTGCGCGGGCGCGGGCGTCGGCGGCGTGAGAGGCGGCGGCGCGGTGGTTGGCGGCGACGGCGGTTCGTCAGCCACGTGGATTGGGATGATGCGTTCCACTGACACGCCCCTGTTCAATTTCAAGATATTAATTAATCTAGGTGGACACGCATATCGGACCAAATTTAAGTCTAAATGCGGAAAAAAGTGTCAATACTACAATCTAGGTGGAGTCCGTGGCGCAGTGGCTAGCGCACTCAGTCCACTGCTGGACATAGGCCTCTCCAAGTGCTAAGCCATTGAGCACGATCCGCACCTACTCTCATACAGCCCTTACCAGCCACTTTTTGTCTTTTTGTTATTCTTTAATTTAAAATTTTTGAATATTATTTTTGTGTGATGATGTCTACCTAGCCGATTTCGGCCTCGGCGACTGTTTATTGGCACAGTTATAAAACAGAGCTGGGTTGTTCTATCGTGCGTGGCTAATGTACCCGCTTTTGGTTGCGAACGTTCGTGCACATGTCAGACACATCAACATACGGTTTCTCCGATTGTAAGATATGGCCACAGGTGGTCTGTCCTTTAGCGCATCTCGCTTTTGACCCAAATCAGCGCGGAATTCCACTTCAAAGTCAGATACGAGCTAATGTAATTTTTGTATATCTACCTTTCAACAACAGTGAAATACCCTAGTACAGCGTTTCCCATGTAGTGGGTCGCGCGCGACCCGGTATACTGGGCCACGAAAATAAAATGCCGGGTCACAGCATCGACGTAAAAAATATTATATGCACTATGATGGTCAAAAAACTTTTGGTGGGCCACGATGAAGAAAGAAACATTAAAAATTACCGAGTCAGGGCATAACATAACAAAGTTTGGGAAACCCTGCCCTAGTAGCTAACTAAACGCCAGGCGGGGGTCCACATCGAGCGAGCAGCGAGTTTTTTGATTTGCTCAAAGGTGCCTCAGTCGTTTGCCTCGCGCAGTGTGGACGCCACGTTTGGTTCGTGCCGCGATTGTTCAAAAAACATTCAACTGAGCAAATATGGCTCGGGCTGCTTAAGCGAGGCAGCCTCGCTGTGTAAGATTTTCCGAGCGAGCATGCCTCGCGCGAGGTTGCTCGCTTTGTGTGGAGCCACTTGACGTACCTGTCCCTATGATCCTCGACGCGGTGCTGCGCCTCCGTGCTGAAGACGCGCGCGGGCTGCGATACTAGCGCCGCCACGCCCGCCGACGACGGCCGCCCGTACGGCACTGGCGGCAATGACGTACCTGTGGCGACATCTAGACTACGCGCTAATTGACGCATGACACGGAGCTTCAGCCATCGTAGCGATATATGGCGCTAACAATAAATGACGACCTAAAGTGAAGAACCTACATCGCGCTCACAATATTCATCACGCAACATAGCCATATATACAAATTGCGACCATCAACTGGATAGTTGTTCCAGGGCTTAATACACCTAGCCCGGAAGGAAGACATTCCATCAGTCTTACTTTCAACAGTTGCGCCATACCCCACATACCTGTTCCTGTGATCCTCGACGCGGTGTTGCGCCTCCGTGCGGAAAACGCGCGCGGCGGCGGGCGCGGTGGTGGACGCGGTGGCGGGCGCGGAGGCTGGCGCGGGCGCGGGCGCCGACACTAGCGCCGCCACGCCCGCCGACGACGACCGCCCGTACGGCACTGGCGGCTTGCCTGACGATGCACACATACGGTCTCTTATAAAGGCAACAAATACGAAATTAGATGGTACATTTTTGCTTTCAATTCTAAGTCGTGGGTCACACTGGAGCGACCGCGGGGCGCGGAGGCGACCTGCGGATCCGCAGGACGCGCGAACACGTACTATTCTCTTCACCGGTCGCGGCAACCGCCGGACGCGCCAGAGTGGCCCCTCCCGTCCGTCTCAATGTATTTGTTTTTCCCGCTCAACGCGGACGCAAGACGCGCCGCTCCAGTGTGGCCCACGACTAAATTGTCATTCATCGGAGTGTGCCTTCGCGATGAAAGCTTGCGACTCCCGATTGTATTCATTAGCATCATTTATTATTCACAATTCATTGCAGAAATGAATCACTTTTGATGAACCGTCTAATTTCGGCTTTATAAAGGCAAAATTAGACGGTTCATCAAAAAGGGATTCATTTTTGCAATAAATTGTGAATGATGAATTGAATGATGACCGATGCTAGTGAAAACGGGAGCCGCAAGCTTCAATCGCGAATGACAATGTAGACAATACATTTTCGGTCTTTCATCAATGAAGCATCGAAAATGAACACAAAAATCAAGTGATTTATTTTTGCAATGAATTGTGAATGATGAACGATGAATTGAGTTGTCTGTATGGACGCATCACTTTTGTTTGATGAAAGCTATTATTCCATTGCTTGTGGAATTCCCGCGTGTACATCATCTGTTTAGATTGATTTAATTAAAGAATAAGTACATAATTATGTCGCGTCAGTAAAAGAAATGAACTGTGAATAACCTGTCGCTGTTTAGACGTTCGACTTGTTCATTGCCGACGAATGATGACCTATGCTAGTGGAAACAATCGGGAGCCGCAAGCTTTCATCGCAAAGGCACACTCCGATGAACGACAATTTACACAATACATTTTCGGTCTTTCATCGATGAAGCATCGAAAATGAACGCAAAAATGAACCCTCTAATTTAGCCTGGCCGCACACGGGCCACCGAAAAACGCCGCGAAAACTTCTTTCCTGTACCTATTTTTCCTACGTTTTATATGATGAACGCCGACCGACGCCGGTAGTCGTCACTGGTTTCTTCTTCTAGCTCTAAATGGCGGCGTTTGTGGCTCGTGTCGGGACGGTGAAACATTAGTCGAACCAATTAAATCGTAAAGACGAAATTAGACGGTTCATTTTTGCTTTCATTTTCGATGAAAGACGGAAAACGAATTGTCTAAATGGTCGTTCATCGGAATGTGCCTTCGCGATGAAAGCTTGTGGCTCCCGATTGTTTTCACTAGCATCGTTCAACATTCATCATTCACAATTAATTGCAGAAATAAATCACTTTTGATGAACCGTCTAATTTCATAAGGCTATTTTCTAATAGAATAGGTCGAAATTCTAACTTGTTGACGTTGACACTGAACTTTATAGTTTTGACACTTTCGAAAACAAATATTACTAACATGAATCATGCAAGATTTAATTGGTTCACCTGTACATTCATTTATTTTTAATTTTAATTTTTGCATTCACTATGCTATTCCTGTGATATAGAATAGAAGAACAGTGGACAAAAACATTAAGTCCTCAGGTATACCAGAAGGGATTTGAGCCCACAGATTTTGGATTGCCTGTTGAAGTGGTTGTTGGTCGATATTGGTACTTGCACCCGGGATTTCTGGTTCAAATTAAGTTAGGCATACCCAGAGATTTTTTAATAAGTACATGGATTTGTATGGTTTCACACAAATCGCCGACTTTTGTCACTCTGCGGGGTATTGTCTAATTTTCTACGTTTTCTGCCAGTGTTATAAAATAAATCTCACCCGTACGTATGGCAGTAGTGATGATGTCGCGGGCCGCGCGTCTACGGTACTCTTCACCAGCTTTCTCTTCGGCCAATTTCGCCATTGAGTTTTGAAGACTTCTACAAAAAAAAGGAAATACACTATGAGCATTGTAATTTTATTATTATCCTTGTTCAGTACACCCCTGCTAAATCCGCGGAATCGGCTTAGCGCAGTGGAAGCTGGTATTACTAATATAGACTCCGGACAAAAACTAGGTTTCAGCCGGGATGTAACTGAACAATTGGACTGCGATACACAGCGGAGAGAATGTTAAGGAAGGTGAGGTTACATACGGGTCTGTGTGTCGAACGTCTCCAAGGCAGAAGTGGTGTAAGGGAGCGCGCGCGCCCCTGGGGTCCTTTCTTCTGCAGACCTTACCAATTAGTCACCTCACTCACAACACAAATAACAGCGTTCCCAAGGCACTGGGCGCTTCAACAATGACACACACGGGGGAGCCTCTTTTATTACGATTTACAGTCCCGACAAAAAGCGCGTGGTGGACAATTATCTTTCTTTCAAAACTCCGCGACCAGCCCGATGGATGGCGTCAAAACCTTGGTCGTACAAAACGGGATCACATAGATAATTTAAGATTTTATTCAAACTCGATATGCCAGGCACATTCAACGCGAGCGATTTTTAACAAATTCAGCAAAATTAATCCGACATTTTGTAACGAGAATTTCAATCAAGTGTCACTGTCAACTTCAAGTGACAGCTAATGTCAATTTGACGTGACATTAGAGATGCGTTCAGAAACGTCGATCTTTTCCGAACATCCCCCCGCCCCGGACCGTTAAGAACGGTACGTCAATCTACGGGTAATCGGGAGAGCCCACTAACTGCTCTCTTCAAAACCGAATCTCGAACCAAAACCTCAGCAAAACGAGGAACTCCGTCAGTTCCGGGGTAGAGTTTAACAATGCGCCCCCTTCGCCAACATAGGGGCGGCAGGTTAGCATCCTTAATCAACACGAGGTCGCCAGTCTGGGGTGGGGTGGTTTTATCGGTCCACTTCACGCGCTGTTGTAGGATATGCAAATACTCCATCGACCAACGTGCCCAGAAGTTTTGGGACATCTGTTTCAAAAGTTGGTATCGCGACAAACGATGGGATCCTACATCCTGAATCGGATATTCAGGCAAAGCCAAAAGGGGCTGTCCGATCAAGAAATGACCTGGGGTCAACGCTTCCAGGTCATTCGGGTCCGAAGACAACGGGCACAAGGGTCGCGAGTTGAGGACGGCCTCAATTTTACAAAATACCGTATCAAGTTCCTCAAACGTGAGAATAGTTTCTCCAATCACGCGACGCAAGTGTGTCTTGGCAGCCTTTACACAAGCTTCAAAAATTCCTCCCCAGGTCGGACAAGCTGGAGGGCTAAACTTCCAGATTATCCCACGCCGGGAGAGGGTGGTTCCAATGTCTATTTTATTATCAACAAAAAACTTAACTACTTCCTTAAGATAATTACACGTTCCCTTATAATTAGTACCACAATCGGAACGTATCAATGACGGCAGTCCTCTACGGGAAACAAATCTGCTCAAGGCGGCGACAAAGGCTTCGGTAGACAATTCCGAGACAATTTCCAAGTGGACAGCCTTGGTGGACAAACACACAAACACGCACAAGTACGCCTTATAGGTTTTAGCATTACGCAGTCTCGAAGCCTTTACAGTAAAGGGACCGGCGAAGTCGGTGGCGACTCCGGCAAAAGCTCTACATTCCGTGACGCGATCAGCAGGCAAATCACCCATCTGGGGCTGCATGGTCGCGGCCTTCAATCGATAACAAGGCAGGCAACGGAAAACCACAGTGCGAATGGCTCGACGAGCAGACAAAATCCAAAATTCACGCTGCAAAATGGCCAACAAAGCATTACAGCCAGCATGTTGTGCATTCACATGGCGATCTGTTATTATCAGTTGAGTCAAATGTCCGGCTTTAGGTAACAAAAGGGGGTGACGAGCTCCATACGGCAGGTTCGCATTTCGAAGTCTTCCGCCGACTCGCAAAAGCCCACTCTCGTCCAGGAAGGGATTCAATCGCGATACCGCGCCCTTCAACTTGCGACGGCCTAAACGCAAAATTTCAATCTCGGACTCAAAACTATCAGCTTGTACTCTCCGGACCCAAAACAAGAGCGCGTCCCTACGCTCGTCCGGAGTGAGAACCGACGAATCACGCCTCGCGCGTGGGTTTCTGCAATTGTACACAAAACGTCTGATCCAAGCGGTAACACCAAGCAGCTTCTGTAAGGAGCTGTACCGATCCAACAACAAATCCTTTTCCCCGGCGGGGTTAGTCTCCAGGACGCATGCCCGCATATCAGGAACGGCTACGTTCGACAACGCTGGAGAGGGCGGCCACTCCGACTCAGGCCGCATCAACCACTGTGGGCCCCACCAGAGGGGGTGGTTAATTAGGGTTGGGGCTACACAACCCCGAGACGCACAATCCGCGGGATTCATGGTTCCCGGCACGTGTCTCCAAATCAACTCGATGTCGGAATTACGAATCTGCGACACTCGATTGGCCACAAACACGTCCAAGGTGTGCGCCGGAGCCTTCAACCAACAAAGGACGACCTGACTGTCCGTCCAAGCATAAACCTCTTGTATCGCAATAGATCGACCTAATGTGAGCCATACGTGGTTCAACAAACGCATTAGGAGGGCAGCTCCACACAATTCCAACCTCGGGATCGTATGACGAGTCCGAAGGGGAGCGACTTTGCTTTTCGCTATCACCAGATGCACAGCAACAACTCCGTCAACAGTAACGGTGCGGAGGTACACGGCCGCAGCAAATCCACGTTCGGAGGCATCGGAAAAGCCGTGAAGAGTAACTTTACAATTTTCAGAAGGGAGGAATAGCCTCGGCAAATGCACTTCATTAATCTCGGGGAGGGATGAAACGAAGCTCGACCAATCTCGGAGTAACTCGTCCGAGAGGGGTTCATCCCACGACACACCCGAAGCCCATAACCGTTGCAAGAAACACTTGGCCATAAACAGCACAGGGCAAATCCACCCATTGGGGTCAAAGGTACGTGCGACAGTAGACAATACTAAACGCTTGGTCCAGACTTTCGGTGGTCGTAAATCCACACAATAAGTGAAAGTGTCAGAGACCGGTTTGTACTGTACGCCAAGGACGGTCACCACATGGGGATTATCAACATTTTCGAACAGGTGGGGGTCCTGCTGGTGCTCTTCGGGCAAACCTACCAGTACATCAGGCGAGTTGGATATCCATTTCCTCAACTCGTAACCTCCCGACTTCAAAAGGGCGGTGAGTTCGTCTCTCAGGACAATCGCCTCTGAGACAGATGAGGCGCCCGTGCAAATGTCATCCACATAGACGTCACTGGCCAAAATAGCGAAGGCGCGAGGGTATCTCAAGCGCTCCTTCTCGGCCAACTCCAACAAAGAACGAATCGCAACAAACGGGCTCGAAGCCAAACCGTACGTATTCGTATTCAATTCATAAATCAACAAGGGGTCCCTAGGACTCTCTCTCCACAAAATCAATTGGTACCTCCTATCCTCTGGATGGATGACCGTTTGTCTGAACATCATCCGGATGTCAGTCATAAATACAATTTGGTGCCGCCGGAAGTTGGTCAAAATGTCTGAGATCTCCGTGTGCAGCTTGGGACCTACATGCAGACACTGGTTCAAGGACGCTCCAGTAGAGGTGGGAGCCGAACCGTCAAAGACCACCCGAATCTTTCCGGATTTCAAAACGGCGTGGTGCGGCAGAAAGAAGTGCTCAACGGAGCGCCAATCCAAATCGCTCACGGACATGTGCCCTAACTCCTCATACTCCCGCATGAATTCAACATACTTCTGGCGGAAGACCGGATCCTTGCTCATGCGACGCTCCATCGCCACTAGCCTACGTTCCGCTAGCGGTCGGGATTCGCCCAGAGGAGGTCGGCCGGCACGAAAGGGGAGACGGGTGATCAAACGACCAGAGCGGAGGCGACCAGTGTTATTCTGGTAATACAACTCGCATTCATCCGCTACTGGGTCAACCCGCGGGGCTGGTGGAGGTTCCTCAACCTCCCAAAACTTCTGCACCACTTCGGAGAGAGACACATTAAAAACAAGACCGCGATCCTCATCAAGGGAATCCAAAACGCGGCGAGCAGGGCCCATCACAACTGTACCGAGTGTCGTCTGCAGAGCTACCAAGCCATCTGGCTGCAAAACTCGCTTCCCCGTCAACAAAACTCGCCCCAGGACATCGGCTCCAAGGAGAGCATCAATCGGGCCTGGGCGGAAGAAATTTGGATCGGCGAGTGGGGAATCAGATACCAAAGACAACATACTCGGTCCCAAGTCAACTGAAGGTTGACGGCCAACAACTGTGTCCAACACAATCGCCGAGGTCTTAATGCCTGGCGTGGACTTATTACGTGATGTAAATGTGAAGTCAACATGCCCTAACAACCCGGGGACTTTCACATCGCCAACACCTCTCACGCCTTCCGTGTGGGGGTGCACCTTGAGGCCCAACCGCCTAACTAACCAAGATGACACAACACACCCCTGAGCACCGGAATCCAACAAGGCGCGAACTTCCACAAGGTCGCCATTCAATCCCCTGACAAGCACAGAGGCCGTGGGCAACAAGACGGTCTCTGGAGGGGTGGCTACAATCGACCGTAAACACGTTGATTGCTAGTATGTGGGGTCCCCAGACGTCCCCCCATGGTAAGGGGGTCGCTCATAGCGATCCAGTGGGTCCCAATCTCCCACATACTGCCTACGTCCAAATCGCCCGGTATCAGGCGGGTTATATCTCCCGGCCCCTTGAAGACGGGGCGGGCGCCGCTCCAAACGCGGGTATTCGGCGAGCGGCGGCGAGAATCGGTGCCTATCATCCACCGTGTACGTCGCCCCATAGTCGCGGGGGCACGGTGACCGATTTTCAGAGGGGGGGTCCCGGGGACCCCCGGCTGTGCGAGGCTCAACACGTTGCGGGGGGCTTCTACGACCTCCCGCAACGCTCGCAAAATCGAACCCCCTAGTTGGGGACCGATTTCCCATGGGGGGGTCCGTGGGACCCCCGCCCGTGCGAGGCTCAAAACGTCGCGGGGGGCCTCTACGACCTCCGGCAACGCCCGCATAACTCATCCCCATCCTTGGGGATCGGTTTCCCATTGGGGGGTCCCTGGGACCCCCGCCCGTGCGAGGCTCAAAACGTCGCGGGGGGCCTCTACGACCTCCGGCAACGCTCGCATAACTCATCCCCATCCTTGGGGATCGGTTTCCCATTGGGGGGTCCCTGGGACCCCCGCCCGTTTGAGGCTCCAAACGTGGCGGAGAGCGTCTGGGGCCACTCTGGTGGCCACTAGAACTGCTGCGGGATTCAAACACCGCGGGGGGTCCGAGACCCCCACCCATACGCGGTGATCCTGCAGCGACGCGCTGCGGCGCTCCGCCGCCCTCTGGGCTGTTCATGCAGAGGAGGGGATGGTGGTTGCCCTTACAAAAGCGGCATGGGTGCGCTTGGGTACATTCGCGCTGCATGTGCAGGCCCAAGCACGAGTAGCACCATGTCCGTTGTCGCGCGATCGCTCGACGGCCTTGGACGCGCTGGTCGAGGAACTTATCACAACGGGTCGTGCTGTGACCCGGTTCCCGACAATACAAGCAGCGGGCGGTCTCCTGGACGGCGGCATAGCGGCCGGGCGCGCGAGGGGCCATACGCCCCCTACGGGGGGGTCCGGTGGGGGATCTACTCTGTGGCACAGGTCGTTCGGGTCCCATAGGACCGGCCAGAGAGGAATTATCTGCCAGTCTACTTTCTCCTTCCAGGAACGTCAAGAGGTCCGAGAAGGGTGGCAGATAAGTCGCACTATCCCCACCATACTGCTGCTCAAAACGGACCTTAACAGAGTCCGGCAACTTTCCCAGGACAATGTGCAGTAACAAAAACGACCACTGCTCCACTGGGAGTTTTAAGTTTTTTAATGCGTTGTATGCCACCAACAGCGGATTCAACAAAGCCACTCTCAAGTGCATCACGCTGGCAACGCGGGGTAAATTCAAAATGGCGGCAACATGGTTGTCCGCCAGACGTCGTACGTTCTGATACCGACGGGCAATCAAATCCCTGGCAATAGGGTAGTTTTCATCCGAGGGGGCCAAATGTTGAACCGATTCAAGGGCCTCCCCTTCCAACACGGATAATAAATAAGCTAACTTCTGGCCCTGGGTCAAATCATCCCGGGCATGTACCAGACTATCAAAAATATTAATAAAGCCCTCCCAGTCCTCTAGACGACCAGCAAAACGCCTTAAGTCTAAGGGGGCCAATCTAGCAAAGAGAGGGGGCATACTTTTAGATGTGACCGGGGACGGGCTCGGTTCATTCTCTCTTGCCACTTGCAAAGGCCGAGCCACCTGGGTAATTCTGTCCGCAAAATCATAACACTGGTCCACATCCAAATCGACTTCTTGTCGCATTTCCACATCGGCCTCAACAGTCCTTTCCAAAAATAAGGCATACTGTTCATCAACAACAGCCAAACGTACGGGCAGATCTACGTATCTGTTCAACAAGGCCTCCGTTCTATCCGGTCGATCCAACAACGCAACCGCAGAAGCTAACCACCGTAACTCAGAACGTATTTTGGCTTTAGCAGAGGAGGCCGTCATTGTAACGTCACAAATTTATCAACAAAAACAACAAATTCAAAATATTCACTATAACACAAAATCTCCAATATTTGGAGGTTATTACTAACCACAAAATTCCAATATTACAACAACAAAGTATTTATAATGACACAAACTCTTAAATATTTGGAGGTTATCAGAAAACAACAAAACTCACTGACTATTGAAATTCACTTGGATATCAACATACAACAAATTAATTTTAATTATTTCAAAGCACAAGTTTCAATGAGTTTCAATGTGTAAACAATGTCTTAAATCATCTAAGTTTCACTAAGTATTGAGTGCAAACTTATTAGCTAACCTTTTATTAGCTATTATTTTAGCAACAAACTTGTCAATATTCACAACTCAAATTTGCTAACAAAACTGAATAATAATTATTATGAGCAAAGAAAGGCATCTGTTTACACTTTGGAACTTCAATACATGACAATTAATTACAAGACATGGAACCAATAACAAAGGAATGCCCTTTACTTTTCAAATGCAAGTTAATTACCATTTACAAGTACAAACCAATCCAGTCCGGACCAGACTGGGTCATCAAAACGGCACTGATTAATACAAAGTTTTGGCGTGGGCCTCTCAGGCCTTCAAGCTACGCTCTTGGCTACCAAGAAATTTTCAGTACACCCCTGCTAAATCCGCGGAATCGGCTTAGCGCAGTGGAAGCTGGTATTACTAATATAGACTCCGGACAAAAACTAGGTTTCAGCCGGGATGTAACTGAACAATTGGACTGCGATACACAGCGGAGAGAATGTTAAGGAAGGTGAGGTTACATACGGGTCTGTGTGTCGAACGTCTCCAAGGCAGAAGTGGTGTAAGGGAGCGCGCGCGCCCCTGGGGTCCTTTCTTCTGCAGACCTTACCAATTAGTCACCTCACTCACAACACAAATAACAGCGTTCCCAAGGCACTGGGCGCTTCAACAATGACACACACGGGGGAGCCTCTTTTATTACGATTTACAGTCCCGACAAAAAGCGCGTGGTGGACAATTATCTTTCTTTCAAAACTCCGCGACCAGCCCGATGGATGGCGTCAAAACCTTGGTCGTACAAAACGGGATCACATAGATAATTTAAGATTTTATTCAAACTCGATATGCCAGGCACATTCAACGCGAGCGATTTTTAACAAATTCAGCAAAATTAATCCGACATTTTGTAACGAGAATTTCAATCAAGTGTCACTGTCAACTTCAAGTGACAGCTAATGTCAATTTGACGTGACATTAGAGATGCGTTCAGAAACGTCGATCTTTTCCGAACAATCCTACTTACTAATAATTTTCTACTTTCTACTATCCTACTAATATTATAAAATGTGTAAGTTTAGATGTTTGGATGTTTGTTACTCAATAACGCCAAAACGGCTGAACGGATTTGGCTAAAATTTAGGACACAGATACTTTGTAGCCTGGCGAGGAACATAGGCTACTTTTTATTCCGGAAAAAACATCATATTGCCGCGGGATAACGTCGTGTAGTCCACGCGGGCGAAATAGGATTTTTATTTGACACAGAATAACTTCAATAATAGCTTGGTTATTGAACAGACTATTGGATTTTCTTTCAGACTTGTTAAATTAGTGCATTCAAAATAGACCTAATTACTTTGACTTAAGGTTTATATTGCCTTACCTCCTGGCGTCCTGCAGTAACACGGAGGGATCAGGAGCGGATGCGTGCGATGGCTCGCTCTCTGTTTTCTTGACGCCGCCGCGGTTCGGTTCTTCCACCGGTGTCTACGCAAAACAATAAAATATGTACATTAATATTCTGATTTAGCTATGATATAGTTATTACAACAGAGTTGGTATGTGTATTCTATTTATAGCAGTCATTGGTCAAAGCCAAAGCACTAAAGAAGGAAGCACAACGTTTAAACCAAATAGCTAATCGAGTAGTTGTAGATGTAGTGGTCACTATCGAATCTAATTTGTAGCATCAAAATCAGCTAGATATAATTGTCAATTTTAAAATGTCTGTCCTTTACATATTTTATCCGCGGGTCCTCGCGGTTTCACCCGCGTGGTACCCGTTCCCGTGGGAATATCGGGATAAAATAAAGCCCATGTCACTCGGGAAGAATGTAGCTATTTAATGGTCAAAGAATTTTCTAAATCGGTTCAGTAGTTTCAAAACCTATTCGATGCAAACAAACAAACATACAAACAAACAAATCTTTCCTCTTTATAATATTTAGTATAGACTAGCTGTGCCCGCGACTTTGTTTGCGTGGAGTAGTGACTTTCAGCAGCATTTTTAAACTTTCATCCCCTAATTTTACCCCCTTTAGGGTATTTTTTTTACAAACTTTGAATGTCGTATTTATTTATATCTAATCAAAAGCCTAAAAAATTAGTTTCAAGCTTCTAACTTTAAAAATGACGTTATTTCCACACAAACTTTCATCCCCTATTTCAACCCTTTACAGACCTGTTTTCGCATTAACAACTAGCCTATGTCCTTTCTCAGGCTGAATTTCATTTAAATCAGTTTAGTAGTTTAGGCCTGATTGCGTAACATACAGACAGACAGAGTTACTTTCGCATTTATAATATTAGCAAGGATCACCACGAAACACAGGACACACACAGAAGTTGTTGTGTTTTTTTTTCTATCCCAATTTTCGTATAACAATAGTATTTACCGGCGCGGGCTCGATGCCGATCTGCTGCAGGCGCACGCTGCCGGTGTCCTTGGGCGTGACGTCACGCTCCTCGCTCTGCGCCTTGGGCTTGGCGATCTTTGACGCCGACACACCGGCGCGGGGCTTCACTGGTTCCACGGCTATACAAACGAACGGTTTGGTAACTTCTTCAATGGCAATACCCAGTTTTGGGCTAGTAGGCCACTAATGAAAGTGGTTTTAAATTAAAGTATCGGCTAACCCCGCAAAACCATAACAATGTATGACACAATTTTTGAAACAAGTGGAGTAAGCCTGCCAAGCATGACCATCATTATATTACGCGATATGATATAGCACGTCATGCTGTCTTGCTTACACCTTAGTGGGGTAAGCAAGACAGCATGACGTGCAATATCATATCGCGTGATAAAAGCCGCTCATGCTAGGCCGGCAGGAGATATAATGACTTATCACTAGCTAAGAAAAAACAATAATCAATTTAAAAAAATATTGTATTCAGTTTAGTCTTTCATTCCACCAAATTGTATCGTACATTGTTTTGATGGGGATAGTAGATACTTTAAATTTAAAACCATTTTCATTTGTGGCCACATGAAAAAAAAACTGTCCCGAAGCTCCATAAATACATATTGGGCATTGTTCTTTCGCAACTCGAGCCTAAATATGAAAGTTCTATACATATTTAACGACTTTCAACTTTATTGCATTGGTTTAAGAGCGATGACACTGGTTGACAAGAACATTTAGGAGATAAACGAACTTTAACACTAATAGATAAATATAAGTCTTTATGTGCTATCATCGAGTGAGTTAAGTTGAATTCATTTTTAACGACTTTCAACCTTATAATTGCATTGGGTTAGTACGTACGAATTGGGTATAACGTATCTACGTTCCGTAGCATTTATCTAACTGCTCTAATGGTTAACAAATGTTTGAACATACCTGGCTTAGCCGCTGGTCGTTTAGTCTCTTGGCCGGTTGTTAAAGATGCGCGCCTCTCAAACTGATCTTTGAAGTTGCCAACGTTGCCACCTTGCGAAAAGAAAATCATTATTTAATTTAAAAAATACATAGATGTGTACCTGATCGTGATCACAAGTCGTGCCAGAGCGTCCTAGAATAGCAATTACTACGAGTCGAGTTTTCAAATGGTATGAAGCATAGCTATGAGAACACAGGCAGTCTGAAAATATGATGCTCATGGCATCCATCACCTTGTTGAACAAACAAAATAAATAAATAAATAACTTCTTACATTCACATCAATTATCTAAGCCCATTTTAATTTCATTAAGAAACTGTATCATGGAAAACTTGATAACGGATAAATATATTCTTAAATACTTTTTTGTTTGTAAATACATACGTAATATACATAGTAAACACCCAGACCAAGACAAATAGACATGTTCATGCACACAAAATATTTGTCTTGTTCGGGAATCGAACCCGAGACCTCTGGCGCAGAAGGTGGGTAGCCTACCCCTGCGCCAAATCGGTCGTCATCAATACAGTGATGTAATGATATAAGTACAGGGTTATTTTGAAACCACAGGCCAAATTTTTAAGTTCGACTCAGAATCGGTAAGTGAACAACTTTCTCCTAGAAACATGGGTCGAAATACGACAAAAAAATTTCTTCCCATACTAATTCGATCAGTATGATTTGTATGAAAAGTAAAAAGAAATTGTCATATTTCGACCCATGTTTCTAGGAGAAAGTTGTTCACTTAGCAATTATTCTGAGTCAAACTTGAAAATTTGGCCAGTGGTTTTAAAATAACCCGGTAGTTCGATTCAATCCTAATGGAGGTCGTGAAGTTAGCCGCTTTGCGCAGTAGAGTACCCCGCAGCCTCACCTACCCGCATGCCTCAAAATTTTGTACTGCGCATTGCCTCGTGCGATGTTCTGAGCCGCCAAAACGTTGGTATCGGACTAAAGCTACAAACGGATTTGACGGTTCTTGTTAAGGCGATACCTACTCCGAAAAATTATGCTGAAGTGAGATAGCAATGAGAAAACGACGCGCGCGGTAGCGAGACCGATTTTGCAGATTAGGCAAAAAAAAACACAAAATCACTTCGTATTAAAAAACTATAACGATTTAAAAAAATGCTTCTATACGATCCTAAATATTATTGGTGTCCACTAATTAAACCAATTTCCAATAGTATGTGTAACCCCATTTAAGAATAATCTTGAAACTTCGTATTTTTTAGAGGTCTTTTCGAAAATAAAAAGTGTCGAGCCAAAATCATAAAATCGTGTTTCTGAAACTATACGATTTTAGATAAAGGTATAAAGAAATACATATCTTATTACCAGATTTGTAACAAACCTAACCATCCTATAGTTTTATATCAAAAAGTCCATACTTTTTCCGAGTAGTCCCTTAATTAAAAGCTCTAACGAGAGTTACCTGGTAGTGAAAGCTTCTTCGGTTTGGCCGCGGGCGGAGCGGGCGCGGGCGGTGACAGTGATAGTGACGTCAGCTTGTCCGCCGCCGTCGCAACGGCACTCGGCTTCGGCTCTTCCACCTTACGACGCAAACAATAAGGCGCAAATTGAAAAAATAAAGCTTTTAGTAAAAATTACATTTTCATGACAAGCTTTTTTGCTGACTGTACTTTAATATTGTATTGTCATCTAAACCAAACCTGTATACAATATTTCAGCTCAATCGGACACTGGGAAGTGGGTCAATTTAAGCTTGCAAGATTTGTCCCCCACTAACTAACAAACTAACTAACATGGCAAGTTAATAAAAAGCTTGTAATAAGCTTAGTTATCTTATATTAGACTAGCGGTTCCTCGCGGTTTTACCCGCGTGGTACCCGTTCCCGTAGGAATATCGGGATAAAATATAGCCTATGTCACTCGGGAACAATGTAGTAATATGGTCAAAGAATTTTCTAAATCGATAGTTTCGGAGCCTTTTCAATTCAAACTAACAAACAATCAAATCTTTCCTCTTTATAATATTAGTAAGAATATCGCGATAGCCCACAGACAGCGCGCCAACGCGACACGAATCTTCGTCCGCTAATGTGGCCGAAACATAATGATGTGTCACATCCTTCGATCAACAAAAACACCTAGTTCTAGATACATAGTTGGAGTGACAGATATGGCCGAGCGTATACTCCCACTTGAGAGTATAATTATAAGTAGATTATTTTGAGTGTCAATAATACTAAGGTATTTCGAACTTGAAACGGTTCCTGTCATTTATAATGTAAGATCGTAAGATTCGTAACCTTTTTTCTCCGTTTAAAAAAAAGTCAGTCTGTGCCATGTAAAGTTTTGATTTAGTTCGTGAGCCTTCATCTAGTACTATTGTTGATCGAAGATCACATCACTAACAGCCACAATTAATCATCTATCCACAGATAGGGATAGGCATGATCCAGATTAGTTGCTACGTAACACCTAGCAACACCCAGGCAACTGTCGTTAATTCTATGTTAATATTAAACGTTGCATAGCACAGGCGCGGATCCAGGATTTGGTTGAGGGGCGGGGACCATTTTGGTTCGGGGGGGGTGGGGGCTCATTGTATCCGCGCCTGGCATAGGAACTATCTGGATCATGCCTATCCCTATCTGTGGATTGATTATTAATTCTGGTCGTAAGTCACTAACCTTTGCTTCCTCCTGTTTCTCCGGCGAGACCTTTTCCTTGGTCTTGGTGGGCGAGGTGGTCTTCTTCTTGGCGGCGACGCGCGGCTTCTGCTTCTCTTTCTCCTCTTCTTTGGGCGGTTCCTTGACGATCTCCTTGGTCAGGTCTTTGGTTAGCTCCACGGGGGCGGGCTGGATCGTGATCGTGGCCGACGACTTGAGCGTGGGCTGGACGAGCTAAAATTTATTTATTAGTTAACTAGCGGATCAACCCACCTAAGGTTCAATATCGTACAGCAAACTGACACCTTAAGAGCTAGCTAGATCAAGACGTTGCAAACATTTAGTGCTTGATGCGTGGGTTCAAATTAAAAATAAGCTCTCAGGCTTTACCCGCGTGGTACCCGTTCCCGTGGGAATATCGGAATAAAATATAGCTTATGTCACTCGGGCAGAAGGTAGCTTTCTAAGGGTGAAAGAATTTTCTAAACCGGTTCAGTAGTTTCGGAGCCTATTCGATGCAGACAAACAAACAAACAATCAAATCTTTCCTTTTTATAATATTAGTATAGATTAAGGGAAACAAACAGCTTTCATTTACACAAAAGACATGATAATTTTGGCAATACATTTCCCACAGTTAACATGAGCAGACATGCAACAGTATTAAATTACATTGATTTGAAAAAGTAAACTTAAAAAAAGTTTTTTTTTTTTCGAATATACAAACAACATGCTTTATCCTATAATAGTAATAGAATTTTCTACTTATAAGTGTGGTGCACAATAGTACAACAACCTCTTACTATTAAATACCACATTAATATTTTTTTGTTTATTAGTGTTGGTCTTTAGACTTCATTAACAACTTTCGCTTAAAAGATACAGTATTTTCAAAAAATATAAATAATGTAAAGGATGAGCATGAAGAGTTAAACAACTTTAGGAGGGAATATAATATAGCAATTCAAAGCGGAAATTAAATAACTATTGGAGCAAGTCTGAACTTCAATTTGACTTCAATTAGGGTGTGAAGGTTTTTCCCTTTGTCACTCATCAATTAGAAGATGACTTTTCTGACTATTCATTTTCAGGAAGTGAACGAGTACTAATGCTCCTTATGAGTTTTCCGTTCCTGCCTTCAGTTACTTTACTATGTTAGGCACCCACTCACATGCAGAGCATTTTTACTAAATTTTTTGTCTGCAGGTGCCAGTTAAGCATACTGACCGTTTCTTCAGGCGCTGGTTCTTCGGGATGCTCACCGGGAGTTTCTTCGGGCAGCGGTTCTTGTGGCGGAATGTTAGCACAACTGCAATAAACAAATATTGACTACATCTTCAGAATTTGTCACGTTCACTTCTAAAATAAGCAATTTGTCAATTTTGCCAGAGTGTGGTCTATCTATCCATTAAATAGTAGATTTCATTACAAGTGCGGAAAGCCTGTCATTGCAAAGAGTTCCGACAAATGTCTACCCGAGCCGAGGACCTCCGTGAAGATAGCCACCCCAAGACGAGTGCCCAGGTTTTGAGGGTGCAGGACGTTAGTTTAGCGTTAGTTTTGATTTGTTTTGGAAAAAAAATCGTTTGTTTCGATTTCCTTCATACCTTTTTTTTTAAAACAAAAGTGGGGTGGCTATCTTCACGCTAGCCACCCCATTGCACCGATTGGTTTTATTTAAAGGTTATTCGAAAGATATTTGTTAGTTTTGTTTGTTTTGATTCAAATTTTCGTTTGTTTAGACTCCGTATTCTCTAGAAAAAAATGCAAAGTGGGGTGGCTATCCTCACGTGAAGATAGCCACCCCATATGACAAAATAAAATAAAAATTGCGCATATGATTGCTTTCCGTTAGTTTTGATTCGTTTTGATAAACTTTTGTTTGTTTTGACAAACCAAAAAAAGTTATGGGTTTTTTTTGTTTTTTAAAAAAACCACCATAAGTATTTGTTTTGAAGGAATTCCCGCAATTGACTAGGTTCAAGAGAAAGATGCAAGTCTTAGCTATGACCTAAATAAGTAGTTTCGTTTGTTTTGCAATAGACAACTGTGTAGACCAGGTGGCCTACCACAAGCTCTTAAAGCAGTTATTTTTAAGTTGAGAGAGTGAGACGCCGCTCTACACGCCGTATAGCGGCGTCTCACTCTCTCAACTTAAAAATAACTGCTTTAAGAGCTTGTGGTAGGCCACCAGGATCAAACACACAGTTCGTTATAATTACCGACTCACTCACTTCAAACCGCTATAAGTATAAGTTTTGAAGGAATGCCCGCAATTGACCAGGTACAAATGAAAGATGCAAGTCTTAGCTAAGGCCTCACATAAGTAGTTTCGTTTGTTTCGAAATAAACAACTGTGTGACCAGGATCAAAATAAAGGTTCGTTAAAATTACCTACTCATTTCAAACCGCTATAAGTATTTGTTTTGAAGGAATGCCCGCAATTGACTAAGTTCAAATGAAAGATGCAAGTCTTAGCTATGACTAGTGATGTACGCCTGGGAATATTGCCACTGCCGGGAAAATTCCACTCCCAATGTGCCCGGGAAATTTCCGGGCACATTGGGAATATTGCCCAAAATTCCCAGTAGAGTTTTTGTCGTTTTATACAGATGATAATGCAAATTACTAAGTCGCTGCCTTGTTGTGCAGCGATCCCAAATTCAAAACGTCAATCACGATCCCAAATTTAAATTTAGGTCAGTCACAGAAATCTTTGAAAGTCCTCTTTTGAAAGTTTTGGAATTAATAATGATACTGATCCTCTTAATTTAAAGTATTTATTATATTAGTGCCAAGGAAAGTGAATCACATGTGATTTTATTTGATTTCATTACAATAATTTACCTATATGCAGACTGAAGACTACTAAAAATATTGATTTTTTTTTGTGTCTTACAATTTTATAATTTTTTGATAATCATATTCATATATGTATTCCATGCGGTGGTCGCTTCCTGTATATAATCATATACAGGAAGCGACCACCGCATGGTCAGAGGTATATTGAATATCAACATCAAGCTTGAAAGAATGCGACTGATAAAATCCACGAACCACGAAACAATACCAACTCGAACTTCAAAACCGCTTCAAAGCCCTTGAGAATAGGATAGATGTGGAAGATCTATACAACATGGTGGTGGATACTGTCCGCACGGTAGGGTCTAAGTACTATAAACCCGCCGTCCCAAATTGAAGAAACTCTTCAGCCAGACTCTCCGACTCATGGATCAGAGACAAGAAATATCGGCTATCGGCTGCTAAATAGACAGATATCTAAGTCTTTGACTAGCGACCTTCGCCAATTTAATACCGAGCGTATTAAAGAAGCCATTGAGCGGAACAAAGGCTCCTAAGTGTTTGTGAGAGATTTGTCTATCGGGCCAAGTCAATTGACGGCTGAAAACTGAGGAAGGTATTATCATTTCGTCAACATCTAAAATCTTGAGGGAGATTGAGAGTTTCGATGAACAACTAAATTCCACGCAAACACCTGTTGAAAGTAAGTCTACAGACCCTAGTTACCCGACACTATACAGAAGATATCCCGGACGTCAACCTGTACGAGATTAAAATGGCTCTCAAGCAGCTTACTGCTTACTTTTACTAAACAACTAGGCGGCGCCGGCGGGCGATGCCGGAATCACAACAGAGCTTTTGAGAGCGGGCGGAAAGCCAATACTTAAGGTTTTCAATTCAGTCATCCTCAACGGCAAAACGCCAAAGGCAAGGCAGAAGCGATGTGATGCTGATTTTCAAGGGTGATAAGACTCTCTTGAAGAACTACAGACCCATCTCGCTTCCGAGCCATATCTATAAGTTGTTTTCGAGAGTCATTACGAATCGTATCGCTCGCAGGTTTGATGACTTCCAACCTCCAGAACAAGCCAGGTTCCAAAAAGGCTATAGTACCATAGACCAAATTCATATGCTGTGACAAGTTATACAGAAGACCGAGGAGTACAACTTGCCACTTTGCTTGGCGTTCCTGGACTATGAGAAAGCCTTTTGATTGGATAGAGACCTGGGCGGTGCTGCAGTCTCTCCAGAGATGCCAAATAGACTACAGGTACATTGAGGTGCTGAGGTACTCATACCAAAACGCCACTATGTCAGTCCAATTACAGAACCAGAGCTCTAATCCTCCTATCCAACTACAGCGAGGTGTAAGACAGGGAGACGTCAGCTCTCCGAAACTGTTCACAGATGCGTTGAAGGATATTTTTAAGCTTTTGGACTGGAAAGGATGCGGCATCAACATCAATGGCGAGTACCTAACACACCTACGGTTACCTGAGACCTTGGGAGACCTGAACACAATGCTCGAAGATCTCAGTAATGCTTCTCAAAGAGTGGGTCTTAAGATGAACATGGTTAAGACGAAAATCATGTCCAATGCCCATGTTGCACTCGCTCCAGTTAATGTTGGGAATATTACACTCGAAATTGTTGACCACTATGTTTACCTAGGACAGACGGTCCAGTTAGGTAAGTACAACATCGAGAAAGAGATCTCTCGCCGAATCCACCTCGGATGAGCAGTCTTCGGGAAGCTCCGGCATATATATTTACGTCCGAAATACCTCAATGTCTCAAGACGAAAGTTTTTGACTAGTGTGTGTTGCCAGTTATGACACATTGAAGCGAGACATGGTCCTTTACTATGGGTTTCATAAGAACGCTCAAAGTCACCCAGCGGGCAATGGAGAGAGCGATGCTTGGTATTTCCTTGCTCGACCGAATTAGAAATGATGAGATCCGCAAGAGAACTAAAACAACCGACATCGTTCTGTTATATATGGTAATTGTATAGCATATTGCTGAGGAGCTGCTAGACGCTGCTGACCAGACAATCTGGGCTCGCATCCGCGAGCGCCCTGCCTTGGCTAGTCAGTCGCAGCGCAGCCACCTCACGCGAAACTTGTGTCTAAAATTCTAAATCAAACAATAAACTGTGTTCTAAAAATAATTCCTTTTTTTAAAAAGACCTCCGTTAGGTCCCGTCTAACATTGGTGGCAGCGTAAAAGGGATAAAATATCCCCGGTTTCGCCTCTTTCGCGAAGTATCAGTTCTATTCCGTGCTGTGCCGTGACTCACAAAAGAAAATCATCCCGCTGTATCCTGACATAAAAGAAAATCTCCGTATCCTTAGAAGAAAATCTTCTCGCTGTATCCTGAAATAAAAGAAAACCGCTGTATCCTTAGAAGAAAATCATCCCGCTGTATCCTGAAATATAAGAAAATCACTGTATCCTTAGAAGAAAATCATTCCGCTGTATCCTGAAAATAAAAGAAAAACTCGCCGCATCCTGAAAAGAAAGAATTTTCGCTGTTCCTGTATTACCTGAAGAAGGAAACTTCATAATTTCCTGAAAACACAAGAAAGTTCATAGAAAATATTCCCCGTGTGTTTCGTGTTTTGTGTTTAAGAGTGAAAAGTGAACGTCGATTCATTTAATCAAAGTGTGTTCGTGATTAAATCAATTCCCAAAACTGTTCGCCGTATTCATAGACTTCATAATTCTTATCGCACAAGAATGCAGTCACCGCTTCCTGTCGCCGTCGCCGGACTCGCAACATTGTTACTGTGAGTGAAGCTTTGTTCCATACTCAGACTTTATCCCGTTGTTAATCGATTCTTGTGTTAGTTTTAAGAAACTATAAATTTATTTTGTTACGAACTAGTATTCCGAACTGATTAATTTGTTATTGTACGGGTGCCGAATTCTAATCTTTCAATGACTAAAGATCAGCTTACAAAAGAGGAGCCTAGTCAAGCAGTAACACGCAGTAAATCGCCTATCCCTTGCCCTATCATCATGTCGCAAATAGACTTAAATGTTTTGATAAAATTTATAAATAAATACGATGGGAGCCGCGAAAGGCTCACTGCGTTCACGAATAATTGCAAACACGCCATTAGTCTTGCCTCTAGTTCGCAGCAAGATATTTTACTCAAATACATATTGAGCCAGTTAGAAGGCCGTGCGGAAAGTGCTTGCTCTATAAAAGAGTTCGAAAGTTGGGAGCAACTAGAAAACTTTTTAAAATCCCAATTCGGCGAGCGCAAACATTATGCTGCGCTCCTTTCTGATCTCCAAAATTGTAAACAATTGCCAAACGAAACAGTCAACCAGTTCGCACTCCGGATCGAGTCGTGCCTTTCGAAATTACTAACAGAAATTAATATATCAATCCCAACCAAGAAAAAAGGCGAACTGGCTGGCCGTGTCGCTGCGATGCAAGATCTTGCCCTACATACATTTATGATAGGTTTGAACCCCAGCTTATCTACCTTTGTAAGATGCCGGGATCCAGAGACCTTAAATGAGGCCATTAACTTTGCAGTTTCTGAAGAGAAAATATTATTAGCCACACGTCGTAATGCTCCGTCATTTTCCCAAAATCAAGGGCGCCCCCGCCAATTCCCAAATCGATCTTTCCCTCAATTAATGAATAGGCCCTTTAACAACAATAACATGTCGTCAGCAGCCCCACTTGGCTCCTCTCCTGTAATATGTAGATATTGTAAAATCCCTGGTCCCATACTATAGATGTGTGTCGAAAACGTGAGTATAACAACCAACGTTATGGCCAACCCCAACCTAGATTTTATCCGGCTAACCGTCCTGCTCCTAATACCTCTCAAGGTCAACCACGCCGACCAATTCATACAATTTCCACATTAGAGGAAAACAACACTAGCAACAACAATTTCGAAAATTATCAATACGATAATTTAAACTCGCCAGATTTCCCGCCCAGTGCCGTACGGGAAAATTAATCAACAAAACCGGCACCGCAACCAATACTATTCCAAATCATTGCACTAACAAACAGGGTAACCAGCCCCAAATTCATAGTGGCAATACTACTATTCCAAATCATTGCACTAACAAACAGGGTAACCAGCCCCAAATTCATAGTGGCAATACTATAATTCCAAATCATTGCACTAACAAACAGGGTAACCAGCCCCAAATTCATAGTGGCAATACTACTATTCCAAATCATTCCACTAACAAACAGGGTAACCAGCCCCAATTTCATAGTGGCAACAAATCAAATCCTCAAAAAATACTTACCAAACCAGGACCTATAAGCACTCCAACTCCTAAAACAGAATCCCGTATTCCTGACAGAAGCCGAATCACTGCTTCCAGCTCCATACCTGAAAATATAAAAGAGAACAATATTAAAATTCATAACATCACTACTAACCCATCGAAAAAACACTTACCTTTTATCGAAGTCCAAACCTCAGTTTCTAAAGAGCCTCTGTCATTTCTCGTCGATACCGGTGCAGCTATAAGCATATTAAAAGAATGCTCAATAGAAAAAATGCCTAAAATCACCTGGGACGAATACGTAACTTTTACCGGACTCGGTAATGACGCTAACCCCATGGTATCAATGGGTACTATCCCAGTAAGTTTCCAAACCCTGAACCACCAGTTCCATCTCGTAGGTCATCTGAAATTCCCATATGACGGGATTATCGGAAATGACTTCCTATCAAAATCCCTTAGCAAAATTGATTTTACAAATGACCAATTAATAATAGAAAATATCAAGCTTCCCCTTAAATTTACAGATCCCGTTTATACGATTGCACCCCGATCCGAAACAATAATTGAATGTTCAGTCCAAAATCCAGAAGTTAAAGAAGGCCTTGTTGTAGATCAACATCCCATCAAATCATTATTAATAGCCAACTGTATAGTTAAAGTCAAGCCTAATTCCAGGATTAACATAACCGTAGTGAACACCTCTGAATCACCCTTGATAGTAAACTCCGATCTGAAATTAAAATTATCACCTCTTAAAGAAAATAATAACCACCAAATCTTTCATATGCCCCGTCCCGGTAATGATTCGACAAACATTTTAGACCGAACTAACCAAGTTATTGACCTTTTACGAGTTTCCCATTTAAACACCGAAGAAATCGACGCTCTTCACAATCTGTGTTCAGACTTTTCCGACATCTTTTATCTTCCGAATGACAAATTAACACATACTGACGCTATTCAACACGAAATCCCTACCACTTCTTCTGAACCAATCAATACAAAGACATATCGATTCCCAGAGGTTCACAAACAAGAAGTCCAAAAACAAATTGACAAAATGCTCGATGATGGGATCATCAAACCTTCGACATCCCCTTGGTCTTCTCCCATATGGATTGTCCCAAAAAAATCAGATGCTTCCGGTCAACGTAAATGGAGAGTCGTCATCGACTACCGCAAACTGAATGATATCACAATAGGTGATTCCTACCCTATACCCAACATAAGTGAAATTCTGGACCAATTAGGAAAAAGCAAATATTTTAGCACTCTTGACCTCACTTCCGGTTTCCACCAAATAAAAATGTCTGATCGTGATGCACCTAAAACTGCCTTCTCTGTCCCTCAAGGACATTTCGAATTCACTCGCATGCCCTTCGGCCTCAAAAATGCTCCTGCCTGCTTTCAAAGGCTAATGAACTCTGTTCTATCCGGGTTACAAGGCCTGCAGTGCTATGTGTACTTAGATGACATTGTTATCTACTCCTATGATCTCGACAGCCACATAAAATCCCTTTCTAACGTCTTTGACAGACTCAGACACTTTAACCTAAAACTTCAGCCCGACAAGTGTGAATTCCTTCGAAAAGAAGTGTCATACCTTGGACACACTATAACTGATCAAGGTGTGAGACCTAACCCCGAAAAAATCAGAGCTGTCAAGGATTTCCCTCGTCCTAAATGTCCAAAAGATATAAAATCCTTTTTGGGTCTAGTATCCTACTACCGCCGTTTTATACCCGATTTGTCAAAAATAGCCAAACCCTTAACTAATCTCTTAAAGAAGGATGTTCAATTCAATTGGCAAAATGAACATCAACTAGCTTTTGAACAATTAAAAAATCGCCTAATATCCGCACCTCTTTTAATTTACCCTGACTTTACCAAACCTTTTTTGTTAACTTGTGACGCTTCAAATTTCGCTATATCCGCTATTCTTTCCCAAGGTATGATAGGAAATGACAAGCCAATCGCATATGCATCTCGGACCTTGAACAAAGCCGAATGTAACTATAGTACAACTGAAAAAGAATGTCTTGCCATTCTCTTTGGCACGAAAACCTTTAGACCATACTTATATGGTCACCGATTCACAATAGTTACTGACCATCGACCTCTTAAATGGCTATTCAACCATAAAGACCCCGGTTCTAAACTCATTAGATGGAGACTCAAACTCGAAGAGTTTGACTATGAAATCGAATACAAGAAAGGGAAGATAAATAGTAACGCTGATGCCCTATCACGATACCCTGTTAACCCTGTCTTACCTCAATCGGATAGTCCCAATCATACTGCATCCCATAACGAGAACTTACCTCCACAGCTAGATCCTGTGGAACCTGTGGAAAATAGCCCACCAGCACCAGATGTCCCTGAAAATCAAAATCCTGTGACTAACCCCGAAACCTCTTCGCCATTCAGCCCAATAACTCTAGATGATCTTGATATCCGATCCAGTCTCCTTGGATCAAATAGTAATTTACCTTCCATTCCTCTTCTAGAGGGTGATGATATCTCACTATCCGCATACAGCCCTGAAAATAGACAACCAAATCCTCTTACTACCTCACCACCTCCGGAAGCTCCTAGTCCTCAATCTCCTCCTCAAACACCTGAAACATCAAGAGAAACCTCGAACCTAAACAAAGACTATAACACATTCCTCAAATGTTTCGCCAAAAAAGATGAGACCTTTAGTACTCACATACAGGAGCATAACGAATCCCTCCTTAAGAGCAGCTGTAAAACAATCCTTCTCCCTGTATCTATCGATTTAGATGATTCAAACCCTTACCTCCAAGATATCCTCTCCGAACTCGAAGACTCTTCCGACATACTCGACTCTGAAAGAGAACTTCACTCTTTCAAGAAAATAGAAATAAAAGGAAAAACCTATTATCTCTTATTCACGAAAGTTTACTATTTTGACGCAAGCTCATACCCTGAAATATTTAAAACTCTTAAAGCGGCTCGAGACGATATTTTACTCACTGGCGACATCAGTGAAATTGCTATACCAGACTTCAAGAATCTCTTCGAACAACATTCTTTCATTAAAATCTATGGTATGCTCACGTATCTATTCAATAATACAAACATAACAGTGAATGTGCATCATAATACCATTATTTATCCTGTGCCTACCGAAATCGCGAAAATTCTCAAGGAAAATCACGATATTCCTATAGCAGGTCATCTGGGCTCCCAAAGAATGTTCAATAGAATAAAAGAGAGATACTATTGGAAAGCCATGAGAACAGATATCGAAAATTACGTAAAAAATTGTAAACTCTGCCAGTCTAACAAAGCCCTTAGGAAAATAAACCGATCTCCTATGCAAATAACAACAACCTCTACCCGTCCTTTTGAAAGGATCAGTCTCGATCTCGTTGGTCCCTTACCCGAAGCTGGTCTCCTTAAATTGAAATTCATCTTAACCCTCCAAGATGACCTGACAAAATTCTCCATTGCATATCCCATAGCTAATGCCACATCTGAAGAAACCTGTGAATGCCTAGTCCACTTCATATCGCTGTTCGGAATTCCGAAATCTATATTGACTGACCAGGGCACAAACTTTACCGCAGACCTTTTCAAGCGCACCTGCGAATTTCTAAAGATCAAACAAACGTGGTCCTCACCTTACCACCCACAAACTCAAGGTGCTTTGGAACGTAGTCACTCCACCCTGAAGGAGTACCTAAAGTCTTACGTAAATGAGAATCAAACCGACTGGCACAAATATGTGTATACCGCTATGTTAACATATAACAGTAATGTACACACTACCACGAAATTCACGCCATACGAACTCCTCTTCGGCCATAAACCTTATATTCCTGACTCTGTCTTCGATCAACGCACCGACGTTACATATCCCGAATATATTAAGATGCTTCAACACCGTCTCAAAATTTCTCGCGGAAAAGCCTTGGAGAATATCAACGCTTCAAAGGAGCGTTCTAAAGGATATTATGATAGACATTCACGCCCTACTCAATATAAAGTAGGAGACTACGTGTACTTGAAAAACCATGTCAGGCTTCGTAAAGCACTTTCACCCATATGGAAAGGTCCTTATAAAATAGTCAAAATCCATAGGAATAATACATTGTCTCTCCTAATAAATAGACGCCACATCAAACATCATTATGATGAAGTGAAGCCTGCCCATGGAAGTGATTAACACATTTCAATTTACGCAACTAATAAGTTAAGAATAGGTTTACAATTTTATTTACAACTCTGTATACAACAATCATTTTATTTTACTCGTCTTATTTTAATATACTTATACACATATCCATTTACAGAATTTGTCTGGCAAGAGGCGAAGACAGTTATGTGAATGAGATCCACAAAAGTCCTGGTATACTCTTCGATCCTGTCGGCACTCTTAAAATTATAAATGATGAATTCCATATTGTTATTCCAGTCGACGTGTCTCCACTCGAATATCATATGGAAAACATCCACGATGTATTCAACATCATTCGGTCCCAATGTCGTTCAAATGATGAAATAGACATAAATCAATGCCAAAACCTACTACAACCTTTAGAAGCTCTATATTCAGATATTTCGCGTGATTTTAACTCCATCTCTCATATTATGTCAAATAGCATCTCCAAACGAGCATGGTTTGGAGGAATAGGAGTAGCATTCAAACATATATTTGGCACTTTGGATGAGGATGATGCTCAAAATTATGAAAACGCTATTCAAGCCTTGCAAAGGAATGATGAAAAGTTAATGGCCTCACTTAAGAAAACTATCATGGTATCCCAATCTGCTATTTCCAATATAAACCGATCTATTCACGAATTAAACACTAATGAGGCAAAACTAACAGATGTAATTGAAAGTTTGTCTCTTTCTGTGAAAAATGTATCGGATGCTGTAAATATAATTAGTTTTAAGGTTAAGATAAATAATATTCTAAATGTGTTAGAAGCTAATCTGCTTACCATGTCTTTTAAAATTGAAGATCTTCTGAATTCTATTTTATTTGTAAAAAGTAATACACTACATCCATCTATTTTAACTCCAAGCCAAATGTATAAAGATCTTGTTGGCAATTTAAAAATATTACCTAAGTATAAGGATTTTCCAGTTAGTCTAGATATAAGCAATATTCATGTTTTAATTAACACAGCTGATTTAACATGCTATTATTTGAATAACAAATTAATGTTCATTGTCAAATTACCTTTAGTTAGTTTACAACAATATAATTTGTATAAAAACATACCTTTGCCAACTCCACACACCAACGATAAATTAAACTCCTTCGCTATGATTGTTCCTTCCGAACAATTCTTAGCCCTGGCTAAGGATAAATCATTCTATACTTACCTTAAAGACCTGAAAAATTGTAAAAACATACTTACTGAAACTTACCTTTGTGAAATTACAGACGTCTATGCGGTACTATCCAGCCCTTCCTGTGAAATAGAAATCATTACCAAAGCTCTTACCTCTCTTCCGGAAACATGTCCTTATAAATTTATTATTGGAGAAGTGGATATTTGGCATAGGCTAAATGATAATAAATGGATATTTGTCCAATCCAAACCCGCTAAATTATCCATCGAATGTGACAATGTTGTATCTGAAATAGTAATATCCGGTACAGGTGTACTTAATATTCCTCTGCAATGTGTAGCCTTCTATAAGAACATTAAGTTTGTAACAAAGAACTATCCGAAATTACACGTTCCAAATGTTATAACAGATTTCAACATCATAAATGATAGTTGTTGTAATTTCCACCGGCTCACCGAGATTAGCCCTAAGATTCCAATTTCTAAAATAAGAGGTATAAATTTAGATAGTATTAGTGATTTTAAAACTGTCACTGACCAGATTTCCCAAGACTTAGTTCTGGAAGTTCCAACACTTCAAAACCATATGGGATTCTCTATCTTTAATATTGTATCCATAACTATAGTCGTAAGTCTCGTTCTGTATTTTTGTATTAAATATAAGCTTTACAAATGTCAAAGCAATAAGCATACAGTTACCACACCCCCAGAGGAAACCAATGAAAATACCGTTACAATATCCGCTCCTCGTCTAAGAACGGAATAATCACGGAAACTTACATTTAACGGTAAGTTTCCTCTTAACCCAGGGGCTGTTATATATGGTAATTGTATAGCATATTGCTGAGGAGCTGCTAGACGCTGCTGACCAGACAATCTGGGCTCGCATCCGCGAGCGCCCTGCCTTGGCTAGTCAGTCGCAGCGCAGCCACCTCACGCGAAACTTGTGTCTAAAATTCTAAATCAAACAATAAACTGTGTTCTAAAAATAATTCCTTTTTTTAAAAAGACCTCCGTTAGGTCCCGTCTAACAGTTCGAAGGATTGCATCGTTGAATTGAAGTGGCAGTGGGCAGGAAACATAGTGCGGAGAACCGATGGCCGTTGGGGCGGAAAGGTTCTCGAATGGCGACCGCGTGCCGGACGACGGGCAGGCCCTCAAAAAGGTGGACCGACGATCAAGTCAAGGTCGAGGGAACCAGCTGGATGCGGGCAGCACAGGACCGATCGTTGTGGTGATCCTTGGGGAAAGCCTATGCCCAGCAGTGGGCGTCGTTTGGCTGACATGATGATGATGATAATCATGGCAAGATTATTTTGTTTTGATTTTTTTGTTTATTGATTAAGGATAAAAAAATTAACCATCTTGTTTAAAACTGTTTTTCACATCGTATGTTCTTACCCTTGATGTTGATGGCTATTTATTACGTAATTCAATATAATCAAACACTTTTAATCTTAATTTAAGTTGTGTTGCATGGTAAAATAATTTTTATATACATCTTAAAATGGTCCTTGGGAATATTGCTGGGAATGAACTGGGCATATTGCCGGGAATATTGCCAACGTACTGGGAATTTTCGTCATTATTACATTTAAATATCAGCTGACGTTTCTAGTACTTAGTTCATCATAAAATAATTCGAATTCAATTAAAACATCTTAAAAATTTAAAGAATATAACCAAAATTCCCAGTTAATTCCCACTTTGGGAACATTGCCGGCAACGCTGCCGGCAAAATTTCCAGTCCTTGGGAACGTGCCCGGGCACGGTACATCACTAGCTATGACCTAAATAAGTAGTTTCGTTTGTTTTGCAATAGACAACTGTGCATCTTTCATTTGAACTTAGTCAATTGCGGGCATTCCTTCAAAACAAATACTTATAGCGGTTTGAAATGAGTAGGTAATTTTAACGAACCGTTATTTTGATCCTGGTCTACACAGTTGTTTATTTCGAAACAAACGAAACTACTTATGTTAGGCCATAGCTGAGTCTTGCATCTTTCATTTGAACTTAGTCAATTGCGGGCATTCCTTCAAAACAAATACTTATAGCGGTTTGAAATGAGTAGGTAATTTTAACGAACCGTTATTTTGATCCTGGTCTACACAGTTGTTTATTTCGAAACAAACGAAACTACTTATGTTAGGCCATAGCTGAGTCTTGCATCTTTCATTTGAACTTAGTCAATTGCGGGCATTCCTTCAAAACAAATACTTATAGCGGTTTGAAATGAGTAGGTAATTATAACGAACCGTTATTTTGATCCTGGTCTACACAGTTGTTTATTTCGAAACAAACGAAACTACTTATGTTAGCCCAAATCTGAGTCTTGCATCTTTCATTTGAACTTAGTCAATTGCGGGCATTCCTTCGAAACAAATACTTATAGCGGTTTGAAATGAGTAGGTAATTTTAACGAACCGTTATTTTGATCCTGGTCTACACAGTTGTTTATTTCGAAACAAACGAAACTACTTATGTTAGGCCATAGCTGAGTCTTGCATCTTTCATTTGAACTTAGTCAATTGCGGGCATTCCTTTAAAACAAATACTTATAGCGGTTTGAAATGAGTAGGTAATTTTAACGAACCGTTATTTTGATCCTGGTCTACACAGTTGTTTATTTCGAAACAAACGAAACTACTTATGTTAGCCCATAGCTGAGTCTTGCATCTTTCATTTGAACTTAGTCAATTGCGGGCATTCCTTCAAAACAAATACTTATAGCGGTTTGAAATGAGTAGGTAATTATAACGAACCGTTATTTTGATCCTGGTCTACACAGTTGTTTATTTCAAAACAAACGAAACTACTTATGTTAGGCCATAGCTGAGTCTCGCATCTTTTATTTGAACTTAGTCAATTACGGGCATTCCTTCAAAACCAATACTTATAGCGGTTTGAAATGAGTAGGTAATTTTAACGAACCGTTATTTTGATCCTGGTCCACACAGTTGTTTATTTCGAAACAAACGGAACTACTTATGTTAGGCCATAGCTGAGTCTTGCATCTTTCATTTGAACCTATTCAATTGCGGGCATTCCTTCAAAACAAATACTTATAGCGGTTTGAAATGAGTAGGTAATTATAACGAACCGTTATTTTGATCCTGGTCTACACAGTTGTTTATTTCGAAACAAACGAAACTACTTATGTGAGGCCATAGCTAAGACTTGCATCTTTCATTTGTACCTGGTCAATTGCGGGCATTCCTTCAAAACTTATACTTATAGCGGTTTGAAGTGAGTGAGTCGGTAATTATAACGAACTGTGTGTTTGATCCTGGTCTACACATTTGTCTATTGCAAAACAAACGAAACTACTTATTTAGGTCATAGCTAAGACTTGCATTTTCATTTGAACCTAGTCAATTGCGGGCATTCCTTCAAAACAAATACTTATAGCGGTTTGAAATGAGTAGGTAATTATAACGAACCGTTATTTTGATCCTGGTCTACACAGTTGTTTATTTCGAAACAAACGAAACTACTTATGTTAGGCCATAGCTGAGTCTTGCATATTTCATTTGAACTTAGTCAATTGCGGGCATTCCTTCAAAACAAATACTTATAGCGGTTTGAAATGAGTAGGTAATTATAACGAAACGTTATTTTGATCCTGGTCTACACAGTTGTTTATTTCGAAACAAACGGAACTACTTATGTTAGGCCATAGCTGAGTCTTGCATCTTTCAATTGAACTTAGTCAATTGCGGGCATTCCTTCAAAACAAATACTTATAGCGGTTTGAAATGAGTAGGTAATTTTAACGAACCTTTATTTTGATCCTGGTCACACAGTTGTTTATTTCGAAACAAACGAAACTACATAATATGTGAGGCCTTAGCTAAGACTTGCATCTTTCATTTGTACCTGGTCAATTGCGGGCATTCCTTCAAAACTTATACTTATAGCGGTTTGAAGTGAGTGAGTCGGTAATTATAACGAACTGTGTGTTTGATCCTGGTCTACACAGTTGTCTATTGCAAAACAAACGAAACTACTTATTTAGGTCATAGCTAAGACTTGCATCTTTCACTTGAACCTAGTCAATTGCGGGAATTCCTTCAAAACAAATACTTATGGTGGTTTTTCCAAAAAACAAAAAAAAACCCATAACTTTTTTTGGTTTGTCAAAACAAACAAAAGTTTATCAAAACAAATCAAAACTAACGGAAAGCAATCATATGCGCATTTTTTTTTTATTTTGTCATATGGGGTGGCTATCTTCACGTGAAGATAGCCACCCCACTTTGCATTTTTTTCTAGAGAATACGGAGTCTAAACAAACGAAAATTTGAATCAAAACAAACAAAACTAACAAATATCTTTCGAATAACCTTTAAATAAAACCAATCGGTGCAATGGGGTGGCTAGCGTGAAGATAGCCACCCCACTTTTGTTTAAAAAAAAAAGGTATGAAGGAAATCGAAACAAACGATTTTTTTCCAAAACAAATCAAAACTAACGCTAAACTAACGTCCTGCACCCTCAAAACCTGGGCACTCGTCTTGGGGTGGCTATCTTCACGGAGGTGAGCCGAGGCGCAGCCGAAGGTGAGGGTTGATAGTCGGGACAAGTTGCAATGACGGTTCCGCACGTGTACTGAACAACTATTTTTAATACAGTTGCGAAAAAATTAAGCAATTTAATAAAATAATAAAACACAATAAACTCAACTAACTAATCGTAAAAGAATATAAGCAGAGACTTTTTTTTGTTTTCTTCACCCATTCTGGGTTGGCAAAGGAAACTATGATCATACAGCCAAGGCTTCAGTAGATTTTTTTTATTGATATGAAATGAAAATTAAATCAAATGAGATGAAATGAAACCTAACAAAAGCAATCCGAATCCTACAGGAGCGCCTTTCCTTATTTCTCTCTTTTACCACATCGTTTTCCATTAAAGCCACATTATTGCACTAATTTCACCATACTAAGTACCTACCACAATATAAACCAGAAAAAACTAATTTAGAAAATTAAGAAATAAGGTCCCTCATTTTCTTTTCACTTACTTGCGCAAACTCCTTTATGCAGATACTATGGTAAATAGTGCACGTCATACCATATTTAGTAATCTGTGGTCATACAACCAATTTTATGTATTTTTTATATTCATAAATTTAATTTGGCCGATCGATACTAATATTAAATTAATGTATAATTAAAATTACTTTTAAACCTGATATTGGAACAAATTAGTAGCTTCTTTTTAGAAATATTTGCATGAATCATAAAAACTTCTATGATTTTTTTTTAGTAAAAACTTCGTGGTTGGTTTTTTCTTTTTAATAGACAATATTTTGACAGTTGGGAAAGAAAACGCACGAGTTCGGGAAAGGTAAAGAAAAAGTTCGAGTGTGTAATAGCTCACATCCCAACGCTATACGTCCCTGCAATACGCCACTTTTTGAGCAACTGTATTAAAAAAGTAATTTTTTTCTGTAGGAGCAGTTTGCAGAATGGGCAGTACTTATTTGGGATGTCAATAATGAACTTTGTTACCTAGCCACACGTTCCTTTTTCCTTTGCAGGCCGCTGGCCGACATAGCGAGTTCCAGTTTACGCTTGTTGTCTTGCGCCGACACTATTGTGCGTGTTGGGGATGGCTTTATCGCATCTTCGCCACCCTCTGTGGAACAAAAATTAGTTTTGTGACAACCAGAAGTCAATTAGGAACCAATTTGTATGGCATTAAGATCTAAATTTCAATAACAAAGTCTTACCTGCGACTAGGTCTAAGATCCTCTTTTCCGCGGAGTTGCTGGGTTCGACAGCCATAGATGTAGAGTTGGTGAGGTCTGTGCAGCTCTCCTCTGTACCGAGCTCGGTCTAGCAACAGAAAGGACAGGAAGTTAACGTCAGTAAAACACTTCAGTTAAATTGATACGCATCGTGTAGGCGCGATCATATATACGACTGAATTTTTCAACACATAAATTGAAAGTCTACGACGCGTTGTCCACGCGACTGTGACCCGTCGTCAACGTTATTATTATTATTATTTAACACTTTATTTTAATACCACAGTACATAAAAAGAAAAAGAGATACAATTTAAAATAACTTAAAGCAGCATTAAAAGGGCGGTCTTATAGCTCAAAGCGATCTCTTCCAGACGTTGTTCACCTATTGACTGTCACCGACCCGTTCGTTTGCTACTCGGTGTCGACGCGTTGCCGACGAGTCACCGATGAGTCGGAAACAAGTCGGCAACGAGCTTACAGCTAGCGGGCAATATTTTATTTTATTATCGCTATTATTGCCAGCTCTTGACATGTGAGGCGAAACATTTAGAAGTAAATACGCCTACTCTAGATGAAATTCGAATAACGAATGTTTAATCTTATGAGGTCTTCCACTCGTTGACCAACGCGTTTCCAACTCATTGACGCCGAGTTGTCCACTGGTGACCGACGAGTTGATCGCCTAGTCGACGACCCGTTGATACCGAATCGATCGTTGGAGTTGGAACAGTGTTGGATCAGCCGGCGTTGAGTTGGAACGTCGATGACGTTGAGTTGGTGTATAGGCGAAATTAGACGGTTCATTTTTGCTTCCATTTTCGATACTTCATCGATGAAAAACCGTAAATGAATTGTCTAAATTGTCGTTCATCGGAGTGTGCCTTCTCGATGAAAGCTTGAGTCTCCCGATTGTATGTCACTAGCATCGGTCATCACATCATTCATCAATTATAATTCATCGCAAAAATGAATCACTTTTGATGAACCGTCTAATTTCGCCTATACAGGGTGTTAGGGGCACCTTTGCAAAAACTTTAACCATGCCTTCAGGCCATCATGCTGAACAACGCACAGCAACATTTTTGTCGGGAATGAAAAAATATTTCGACTCTCCATACAAAATGTCCCGATTAGTTGCTAAATTTGTATGAAAAGTTGATTTTTTTTTTCATTTCTAACACTAACTATCGTTAACACCCTGTATGTGCGATGACCTTAACAGTACCTGCGCACCGTCGGCGGCGGGCACCACGAGCGAGGTGGAGTTGGCGGGCGCGGCGGGCGCGAGCGACAGCAGCAGGTCGAGGCGGACGGGCGTCTCCGCCGCCAACACCTCGGCCTCCCCCAGGCACGACGTCTCGCACCCGGTGTTCACCCGTCTGCTAAACGTGTATAACAGTACCTGCGCACCGTCGGCGGGCACCACGAGCGAGGTGGAGTTGGCGGGCGCGGCGGGCGCCAGCGACAGCAGCAGGTCGAGGCGGACGGGCGTCTCCGCCGCCAACACCTCGGCCTCCCCCAGGCACGACGTCTCGCACCCGGTGTTCACCCGTCTGCTAAACGTGTATAACAGTACCTGCGCACCGTCGGCGGGCACCACGAGCGAGGTGGAGTTGGCGGGCGCGGCGGGCGCCAGCGACAGCAGCAGGTCGAGGCGGACGGGCGTCTCCGCCGCCAACACCTCGGCCTCCCCCAGGCACGACGTCTCGCACCCGGTGTTCACCCATCTGCCGTCGCATCCGATCGCACAGGGTTAAATGTGTATTCCCACTAGTCCCGGTGGAATAGTCCCATTATGGGACTACTGGTGTTTTTAGCCCCAGAGGTTCCAATGACTGGACTATTGGCATTTTCAATGCCAGAGGTTCCAGTGACTGGACTTTTGGGATTTCAATTCCCAGTAGTCACGTGTGATACTCAGACGCATAAAACGCATAGTTTATATATACTAAGGGCCGATTTTTCAATGCCTGGATAAAAGTTATTCGTCTGATATCGTTTAATACCTCCAAATTGAAAAGTAGTTGTCATTCATATCTCTCTTGTTTTGAGATTGACATTTACTTTGGTTGGTTAATAATTTAACTGACTGATAACTTTTATCCGAGGATTGAAAAATCAGCCCTTAGTCGAATAAAAATGTAGCACCCACAGAATACAAGAAATACATTATTATGTTCTGTATAAAACTCGGGTCAGGGCGCACGTGGGAAACTCTTTGCTCAAAACAGCAAACCCTCTGTATACCTTTTACTTTTGTACCTACGATTAGTAATTTATAATTATCGCAAACTGTATGGCGGCCGTTGCTTATGGGTTTGGGTTGGGTATGCCTCGCTGTCGCCGTGTTTCGAGGTAAGAGGCACGCAGTTGTTGTCACCCGCAATCCGCACGGGAGACCGGACGCAGCGGCCATTTTGCCATTTTCTATTTTTAAATAATTAACGGGCCGCAATTAGTAATAGTAAAAATTGAGCCGTCTCACAACCAGCTCCGATAAGAAAGTTGTGATACGGGTCGTGTACGCGCCAATCATGACGCGACGGAATGACTCATTCGCTCATTGATTCACTCACTCTCACTCGAAGCACTTTGGCCGCGCGCGCGCTGCCGTACTGAGACTTCCTGTTTAGACGTTGCGAACGCGATACGTGTGACGCACCGGAGTGCGCGAAACCAAACCACGCGATCCAAGACGCCATCATGTTGCGTCGCCCATCATAAACTTTCATCAGCTCATGAACAGTCCCCGGCCGAATCAGTGATCAGTGTCAGTGAATTCATCATCATCATCACCAAATCACCGGCCAGCATTCACCCGCAAGCCCATCAACCTCAAGAAGTCGCCGGCACCTCATCACATGTAAGTCCTCATTTATCTTCACTACTCCTCACTCATACCCTCAGCCCACAGCCGCATGTGTCTGCACCCCGCAGATACATTTTCTTTCAAAAAATTTTTTTCTCTTTTGTTCTTTCGGGTCAGATACACATAGTATTACATATAGTATCTGTAAAGACGTTTCATTTCAGCACATTTTCCGATATACAGGGTGGTGAATTGAATTTTTTCTCACTCGATTTTTTTTTGTTAATTAGGGTTAATTTTCTTACGTATAGTAGGTACTAATACGACCGTGTCGGCACATTAGTGATTATATAGGGTGTTAAAAAAAATTTTTTTTACCTACTTTACGTTTTTACTAATTAATAGCTACTCAATCAAGTTAAGTTTGCTAATTAAGTTTCAGCTCTAATATATTTAATTTTTTTTGGGTACGGTTAAGCTGCCGACCGAAGGCTCGAAGGACCAGAAAATGTATCTGCGGGGTGCAGACACATGCGGCTGTGGGCTGAGGGTATGAGTGAGGAGTAGTGAGGATAAATGAGGACTTACATGTGATGAGGTGCCGGCGACTTCTTGAGGTTGATGGGCTTGCGGGTGAATGCTGGCCGGTGATTTGGTGATGATGATGATGAATTCACTGACACTGATTACTGATTCGGCCGGGGACTGTTCATGAGCTGATGAAAGTTTATGATGGGCGACGCAACATGATGGCGTCTTGGATCGCGTGGTTTGGTTTCGCGCACTCCGGTGCGTCACACGTATCGCGTTCGCAACGTCTAAACAGGAAGTCTCAGTACGGCAGCGCGCGCGCGGCGAAAGTGCTTCGAGTGAGAGTGAGTGAATCAATGAGCGAATGAGTCAGTCCGTCGCGTCATGATTGGCGCGTACAAATTGGCGTTACAAAAAAGTAAAAAATAACTATAAATACTCTCTAATAGGGAGCCGACCGGAAGCTCTACCGCGAAACTTTAGTATTCCCGAAAGCTTTAGTAAGGATTTTGATTTTAAATATTGATTCGGTACCACAATACGATGTCATAAACTACAGCAAAATAGAAACCGCAAAAACAGAATACAGCTAAATAAATATATGTCACCGGAAAATATTAAGAACCGCAAGTTTATAAATTTCCGCGGAAATTTAAAAATTTATAAACGGAAGTCCTGTAGGTTAGAAATTTAAGGCGATCGCGAAGCGCAGCGAAGCGATTGCCTTAAATCTCGTGTTTTTTTTTGAGAAATTTTTATTTTTACGGTTTTTAACATTTTCTGGTGACATATACATAGTATAAATACAACAAAATACAGCAAAATATTTAAGGTCGTAAAACCCTCGACTATCGGTCGGCAGATCGGTCGAGTCGAGAGGCTTTGTGGATAGTGGTACGGTCTACAAAGCCTCCCGTCCCGACCCCTTTGATCATGCATGTATCAAGGCATTTGAAGGGTACAGGGGCAAAACAAGAAATGTCACAAACAGGTTTTTTGTTTTTTTATATTTTTATTATTATTTTTTTTGTCTTGCATAATTATTTTTTATTAATTTACTGATAGGAACCTAAGTTTACTTTACAAAGATCGGCTGTAAATACAAATAAACTTTTGACAAATGTTCACAAACATTAAAATGTAAATTACCCAAAAATCTGTTTTGTGACATTCCTTGTTTTGCCCCTGTACCCTTCATTTATAAATACTTACGGATGGTCGCATATGTACGCGATATCGGCTCTTTTGATTGGGTCTACTGTGAGCATATCTCGGATGAGAGGCGACGCGGCTGTAACAATTTTTTTTAGGTTGAAAATAATATATGCCATTTAAATATACATTTTAACTCGAAATATTTTTAGGCAATGGTTAGGTAGTGGCATTGCATAACAATCGACCTCTCCCTATTCGTTACTAATTTGCCGATTCATTTGGATTACATTTGGTTGGTGGTGGGACTGTTCTTAGCCCACCCGGCTAGCTACCACCATCTTATCTAAGTCTGACGGCATACCGCATAACAATGACGTCTTCAGCATTATTGTGTTCCGGCAGTTAGAGATAAGACAGCCAGTTCCTCAGTGACTGAGGATTCCGGGAGTAGTACGCTTCCACCTTCAGCCTTATCCCCACTTAACATCAGGTGTGATGAAGGCTAATTGCTACTCCGTTGTGTATAAATAAAAAAGGACAGTTAAATGTTACAGCTTTTTTGTTTTCGTATAAAAGTTAATTGAGCGTAGTCTATTTTGTTATTTAGTCACTGGGTTTTGTTTGTTATTTAATCTATTTGTTTGTTTTTTTTATGTCAATATCACTAGGTGTTTCAGTGCCAAAAAGCTTTTATTTGCTTACTAAAATGCTTGTTGCCAATTTTTTAACAACAACTTGTTTTATCAGACCACTTAATCAGTTGTTTAGTGTTTACATACTACCTACAACTTGAGTAAATACTAGTAGTAGACTGTGTTAAGGGCCGGCGGTAAGTGAAAAGCGTAAAACAGCTTTCAGGGTTTTAAACTTTGAACATAGAATTAACGACAGATATTACTTTAAAAAATATGATAGTGAACAGGAATAGTTACTCTACAATAACACCGTGGAAAATTTTAAATATTTTACTCACGTTAATGGCAAAAAAAACGCAAACTTCACTAAAAACAGTGAAATCAACGTTTTTTGTTTTAAAGATATTGTTAAAGAAAAATAATATTTTTAATAATATTTAATGTTAAATTAAATGACAATGAAACATAGAATTGATTCACCGCGCCATATTTTCCGTTTTTTATATAAATTGAGAACAATCTGGCGTCAAAGATTGACAATTTTGAAGCGCGCTTCGCTCATACATTTTCGTATAGAACGCGAAGATAAATAAAACATTGTTTATATACAAGCCGCCCTAGCAGCAAAATTTAGTAAGCCCGCTGATTTCAAGGTGAAAGCACGTCGCTTTTTCTCAGCTTCTGACACTCGAAATCAGACTATCTGTACACAAACACTTTGAGCGGTGGTAAAGAAAAGGTAGGTAAAGTAAAATTTCCAAAAATCCGGAAAGCGATACAAATATCAGGACATAATTTTTCCACTCAACAATTTGTTTGATACGTCATCACATCAGATATCTGGTCAAATGCTGGAGCCAGGAAGTGGCTGATGGAACTACTCACCAATTCAACGTACGTAACCACTTTGAATCGTCTAGATGAAAACTCTTGTGCAAAGTAGTTTCGAAAGTCTGATGCTGGAGTCAGGAGGTGGTTGATGAAACTCTTCAACGATCCAACGTAAACACTTCGAGTTTGGGCTTATTTGAATCGTCTTGATGAGAACTCTTGTGCCAAGTAGTTTCCAAGGTCAAATTCTGGAGCCAGTAAGTGGCTGATGGAACTCTTCATCAATTCAACGTAAACACTTCGAGTTTGGGCTTGTTTGAATAGTCTTGATGAGAACTCTTGTGCCAAGTAGTTTCGAAAGTGTGATGCTGGAGTCAGGAGGTGGTTGATGGAACTCTTCAACGATCCAACGTAAACACTTCGAGTTTGGGCTCATTTGAATCGTCTCTTGTGCCAAGTAGTTTCCAAGGCCAAATTCTGGAGCCAGTAAATGGCTGATGGAACTCTTTATCAATTCAACGTAAACACTTCGAGTTTGGGCTCGTTTGAATCGTCTTGATGAGAACTTTTGTGCCTAGTAGTTTCGAAAGTCTGATGCTGGAGTCAGGAAGTGGTTGATGGAACTCTTCAACGATCCAACGTAAACATTTCGAGTTTGGGCTTATTTGAATCGTCTTGATGGAAACTCTAGTGCCAAGCAGTTCCGAAGGTAATGCTGGAGTCAGGAGGTGGTTGATGGAACTCTTCAACGACTCAACGTAACCACTTCGAGTTTGGGCTCGTTTGAATCGTCTTGATAAAAACTCATGTGCCAAGTAATTTCCAAGGTCAAATTCTAGAGCCAGTAAGTAGCTTATGGAACTCTTCATAAATTCAACGTAACCACTTTGAGTTTGGGCTCGTTTGAATTGTCTTGATAAGAACTCTTGAGCCAAGTTGTTTCCAAGGTCTATTGCTGGAGCCAGGAAATGGTTGATGGAACTCTTCAATGATTCAACGTAACCAGTTTGAATTGTCTTGATGAGAACTCTTGACAAGAAAACAGGAACGCAATGTTAAAAATTTTAAAACATCCAAGATTGCGGCCCACTTTTTTGTGTGTGGGGCCAATTTTGGCAAAACTTGGGTTTTGGTACTATTTTGTCAAAAAAACAGCAACGCAATGTTAAAAATATTAAAAAATCCAAGATGGCGGCCAACTTTGTTGTTTGTGGGCCGATTTTGATAAAACTCGGTTTTGGGTATTATTTTGACAAGAAAACAGGAACGCAATGTTAAAATTATTGAAAAGTCCAAGATGGCGGCCAACTTTTTTGTTTTTGGGCCGATTTAAATGAAACTCGGTTTTTGGTACTATTTTGACAAGAAAACAGCAACGCAATGTTAAAAATATTAAAAAATCCAAGATGCCGGCCAACTTTTTTGTTTGTGGGCCGATTTTGATAAAACTCGGTTTTGGGTACTATTTTGACAAGAAAACAGGAACGCAATGTTAAAATTATTGAAAAGTCCAAGATGGCGGCCAACTTTTTTGTTTGTGGGCCGATTTAAATGAAACTCGGTTTTTGGTACTATTTTGACAAGAAAACAGCAACGCAATGTTAAAAATATTATAAAATCCAAGATGGCGGCCAACTTTTTTGTTTATGGGCCGATTTTGATGAAACACGGTTAATGGTATCATTTTGATAGGAAAACAGGAACGCAATTTTAAAATATTAAAAAATCCAAGATGGCGGCCAACTTTTTTGTTTGTGGGCTGATTTTGATAAAACTCGATTTTGGGTACTATTTTGACAAGAAAACAGGAACGCAATGTTAAAATTATTGAAAAGTCCAAGATAGCGGCCAACTTTTTTGTTTGTGGGCCGATTTTGATAAAACTCGGTTTTGGGTATTATTTTGACAAGAAAACAGGAACGCAATGTTAAAATTATTGAAAAGTCCAAGATGGCGGCCAACTTTTTTGTTTGTGGGCCGATTTAAATGAAACTCGGTTTTTGGTACTATTTTGACAAGAAAACAGCAACTCAATGTTAAAAATATTAAAAAACCCAAGATGGCGGCCAACTTTTTTGTTTGTGGGCCGATTTTGATAAAACTCGGTTTTGGGTACTATTTTGACAAGAAAATAGCAACGCAATGGCAAAAACTTGAAAAAATCCAAGATGGCGCATAAATTTTTGGTTTGTTGGCCGATTTCGATGAAACTCGATTTCTAGTACTATTTTGACAAGAAAACAGCAACGCTATGTAAAAAATATAAAAAAATCCAAGATGGCGGCCAACTTTTTAGTCTGTGGGCTGATTTTGATGAAGCTTGGTTTTTGGTACTATTCTAACAAGGAAATAGCAATGCAATGTTAAAAACATTAAATAATCCAAGATTAAAAACCAAGTTTTATCGAAATCGCCCCACAAACAAAAAAGTTGGCCGCCATCTTGGATTTTTTTATATTTTTAATATTGCGTTGCTGTTTTCTTGACAAAATAGTACCAAAACCCGAGTTTCATCGAAATTGACCCACAAACAAAAAAGTTGGCCGCCATCTTGGATTTTTTAACATTTTTAATATTGCGTTGCTGTTTTCTTGTCAAAATAGTACCAAAAACCGAGTTTCATTTAAATCGGCCCACAAACAAAAAAGTTGGCCGCCATGAAGAGCTCTCATGAAGACAATTCAAACGAGCCCAAAAATGAACTTGTTACGTTAAACCGTTGAAGAGTTCCATCAGCCACTTTCTGGCTCCAGCAATAGAGCTTGGAAACTACTTGGCAAAAGAGTTCTCATCAAGACAATTCAAACGAGCCCAAACTCAAAGTGGTTACGTTTATTTGTTCAGGAGTGCCATCATCCACTTCCTGACTCCAGCATCAGACCTTCGAAACTACTTGGTACAAGAGTTCTCATCAAGACGATTCAAATAAGCCCAAACTCGAAATGTTTACGTTGGATCGTTGAAGAGTTCCATCAACCACCTTCTGACTCCAGCATCAGACTTTCGAAACTACTTGGCACAAGAGTTCTCATCAAGACGATTCAAACGAGCCCAAACTCGAAGTGTTTACGTTGAATTGATAAAGAGTTCCATCAGCCACTTACTGGCTCCAGAATTTGACCTTGGAAACTACTTGGCACAAGAGTTCTCATCAAGACGATTATAATAAGCCCAAACTCGAAGTGTTTACGTTGGATCGTTGAAGAGTTCCATCAACCACCTCCTGACTCCAGCATCAGACTTTCGAAACTACTTAGCAGAAGAGTTCTCATCAAGACTATTCAAACAAGCCCAAACTAGAAGTGTTTACGTTGAATTGATGAAGAGTTCTATCAGCCACTTACTGGCTCCAGAACTGGACCTTAGAAACTTCTTGGCACCAAAGTTTTGATCAAGACCATTCAAATGAGCCCAAGCTCGAAGTGGTTACGTTGAATTGTTGAAGAGTTCCATCAACCACCTCCTGACTCCAGCATCAGACGTAGGAAACTACTTGGCACAAGAGTTCTCAGCAAGACTATTCAAATGAGCCCAAACTCCCAACTGGTTACGTTGAAATGTTGAGGAGTTCCTTTGACTGTCTGTAAGATGCTGTATCAGCCCCCAGATGTCAAACATGGCAAATCAAACGAATCAAATACGTAAAGTTACTTTCTGGCAAAAAAACAGTTATTACTTTTTTAATTTTCTGAATTACATTTTTTCGTGCTAGGGCGGAGAAGTTTGTGTGAGTGAAGGCACACATATACAGATTAGCTTCGTCAATACCTACGCGCTGGCTTACAGCCGGCCCTTAAGCGATCCATGTCCATATCGTAAACATTGCTTATCATTGTTTACATATTCATTCATGTTCCATCTACAATACTCGATTGTCTTTCATTGTGATATTCGTTGTAAATGAATCGTTTAAATGTACTCCAACATATTTAGTACTTGTATACAAGTTTGCTAATTAATTAATTATTAGTCCTAAAATGCCAGTTCAATTACAATTGTTTTTGCTTTGATGTCTTAATTTAATCTTGCTAGTGTATAATTTAACAAGCTATATTCGAAAACATCAAATCTTTTATTATCTTAAATGCTACAAATGTGGATAGTATTCATATTTAAATACCGAAATGATTCTTAAAATTAATGTTATACGAGAGAAGTATATCTAAATAGAATTCTCTTATCCGTGACTTCTATGCTATCCCTATTCTACTTGAAGTCGACACAGGTTTGGCTACTCCATTCAATCAATAATCTTAAACTTTAGTCCCTTAATACATATTTTCACGCACATGATATTTTTTTTGTACTCTTCCTCTTATAATAAAAATAAGGTAAGGTACACTTTAAAATTTAAGTCACAGCTTTTGATCACAGTTTAAGCATATCCTTAATACGTGAATTATATGAAGGGCACAGGTTCGTAGTAATCTCCGTTTTACTCTAATAGTCCTATCCTAATTCCACATCACAGGTTTGGCTAGTCTATTCACTCAGTCATCATCTCATAATTAACTCCCTTATCATTCTCATCAGTCATCCATCACTAACCACAAGATCAATTAATTGGTATTTTTCTTCCAATAAGCATCTATACACTAAATTCAAATCCCAATTTTTGGTATATCCATAATAAGTGACTCACATGAAGGGCTCTTAGGTTCGTAATAGTCTCCGTTGCTGATCTGTCGCACGAGCCGCTTGAAGTTGGAGCCGTCAAAAGGCATGGCGCCATACACCAGCGTGTATAGAAGTACACCCAGCGACCAGCAGTCCACCTGATCAGACAAACGCACGTTATTTTATTAGAAATTAGGAATATTTAGGAATTTAAATAAACATTTTTGATAATGATGACTTCCATTTTTTTATTGTTTCATGTGTACAACAAAGCGTTTGTATTCTTGTTATCGACGCTTGGCATCTTTAAAGGAGATCCAACATTCTGATGACCTGATGGTGACAGTTCCACAGAAAACAAGAGCTTAGCTGTAGTATATGGGCAAAGCGCGAATGGAAAATCTCCTAATTCAAATCTTTGCACCGTTCGTCCATGCATTAACCTGTGAATTTACATTTGTATTATTTAATTTTTTGCCTGTTTTCGAATCCACACTTCATCTAGCACTGAATGAATTCGTTACATGCTCTTTCTAACCTCTTTCTTTAAACCTAAACTAAAATCAAAATACAAATGGAGCAGTGGCAGGCCCCTCCGAGAAGACCGCTATGATGAGTGACAATCGGCATCCACTTTTCAATCACGACCCGGTGCCTCAAAGATTGAAATGCCGCAAAAATTTCAACAATTGTGTGTTCCCTCTTCATAGCGGTGATCGATCGAAGGAAATGTGTAGGCTGTGGCGGGAGAGTGTCAACCTTCCTGTGCCGTTTGTTCCATCGTCTGAGACCCTCCCGCCTGGACACGAGTTACCATGGTCTGCCTGGAAGTCACTAAATAGACTCCGGACGATGGTCGGCCGCAGTAAGGACAACCTGTCTAGGCGGGGATTCTTGGTCGACGCGGACTTAGCGTGTAGGTGTGGTTCTGTTCCTCAGGCGATGGAACATCTGACATCGTGCCCATTTTTTTTTATAGTGAGGGGAATGCTTTTACGCATACCCCGTCCACGTTGGTGTGCGGACGGTGGTTATGTGGGACTCACCTAGCCGCTTCCTGACCCTCCATCCAGTCGCGGAGACCGATGGGGGGTCAGAAAGGAGGAATACCCACTAAACCCCTCACTACTTGCTCTCCCCGCCGTCGGTGGAAGATCTGACATCGTGCGTCTCCAACCAAGTGCACGCAGGTAGACCTAATGAAGGGATTATTTATATTTATTAGGGCTACCAATGCTGCGATCCGCGTGGCCGAATTTTGGTCCGATACTGTTTAAGTTAGTTTACTATCGACTCGAAGAAGAAAATACAAATAATCGTGCAGAAAGTTACCTCGGGTCCTATGTAAGGTGTTCCTTTGACGATTTCAGGAGACGCGTACAGGGGTGACCCGCAAAACGTGGACAATAACGACGTCTCTTTGAATACATTTGACAATCCAAAGTCTGCAATCTGAAGAAAAAAATTTTTGCACACATCACCGATTGATTATTTATTTTCAGTAAAGCTTCATAATACATTTGTTTCAAATAACATGCATTAATTAGAGTATCTGCCAAAATGCTAACATCGTAAACAATAATGATCGCTATTATTTTGTGGTTCTAGCCAATAGGTGCTAAATTGTGGCGCAGTTACTAGAAATAGCAAATAGCAATTTGCTACAGTTTTTGTTCGTCTTCACCGTAAGTATTTTATTAGAAAAAAAGCCTACATCACGTTTTTTTCGAAAAACTCGATTTAAAAATGATTCGTGAGATTTAGTTACTAAAACAAAAATCTTCGATACAATTTATAAGATCTATAGAACTTATAGTTCATATTAGCTTTCGTATTATGTAGTACCTACGAGTATTTTGACCGTTGAGTTTTTTGGCACGTTTCCTGGTATGCGTATTATCCCAGACTATACTGGACCTATTCAGATGGAACGAGATGCATATCGTCGAATAAATGTTTCTAAAATAGTTTGTCATGTTTATTAGAATCAAAACTTAGCCAGTTTCGTTTCGAATGTATTTTATGAACCACTATTATTCGTACTAAGTGAAGTTCGTCCATCCAAGTCGTATAATCTTGTTTAACGTAATAGAGCAAAATATGAGATAGAAGTCATGACCAACCTTAGCACTACCTGTGTGATCTAGCAATACATTCTCTAGTTTCAAATCCCTATGGCAAATTTTATGAATATGGCAGTAATATACAGCAGTCGCTATCTGACGAAATAATCTGAAAACAAAGAATAAAAATGTTATATACGCTAAACAGCTACCTATAATATAATGCATTATATGGAAAGAAAAATAAATTACCAACCTTCTAGCCTCATCTTCTAGTAATACTTTTTTCTGACTAAGATAATCGTATAATTCGCCACCAGAACAATACTCCATAACGAGTATCATTTTTTCACTGTTTTCAAATACTAAAACAAAAAATAAAACTAATATTTAATCTATCTATTACTTAAAGTATGAAAGTTAACCTTGCTCCGGTTACGTATTCATAAAATGAGACAAGGTGAAGGCCAATCGTTTTCTTTCATTATTCAATAAAAGCTAGGCAATAGGCAATCTGTTAGACTATTTGGCTAGAGCAATCACGTGTTTCCGACGTACGCCATTTATGATTAGTGTTAACCAGCAGCGGCGTAACAGGATAGCCCCAGCCCCAAATTGCACTCACTATTTAAGTCCTAAGATTTGGCTAAGCATGCAAATTAATATAAAGAACTTAAAATACTCTTGGGACTTTGGTTTCTCTTAAGTCTGATTACAGCAATTGCAGGCCTAGCCACAGAATATATATATTAGTACCTTACGGTACAGAAATTTCACTCCCGAGTTTAGGTGTGATAAACGCAAGCGTCCGGTCACCGGATTAGTCTCAATAGGCTGGCACTCGCAGACGGCAGACAGTTATTGTACTACTAGCGGCCGCCCGCAGTTTCACCCGCGTGGTACCCGTTCCCGTGGGAATATCGGAATAAAATATAGCCTATGTCACAACGGTGAAAGAATTTTCTAAATCGGTCCAGTACTTTTTGAGTTTATTCGTTACATACAAAATATACCGCTTGTATGGAAGTGAGACAGGCCTGGCCTAGCGCACTTGGCTCCTCTAATAGTCTTAACGAGTTCCAATACAAATACAAACCTTCATAAATATGTACAATATTGGGATGCCGCACCGAGGACATGATCTGCACCTCCCGCCGGATGCGCACGAGGTCCGCCTCCGACTCAATCTTGCACTTCTTGATCGTCTTGATGGCCACCTCTTGTCCCGTCTTCTTGTTTATGCCGAGCTGTACCTTTCCATATGTGCCTTGTCCTAATTTTCTGACTATATCAAACCTGGAAGCAGAAAAGTCATTTCGGTATTGTTTCTGAATGTTGTTTATGACAATTTATAAAAGCAGTGAAACAAGTAACACAAAAATAAATCATTTTTTTGAGATTTCTTTGGGAGTTCGATCATTGTACATAATTCCAGTCAGAGTAATTTTTGTAATAGTTTCACATGCCAAAGGAAGATCTCAACTTCATTTCAGGATTTTAAAACCAATGTCTAAGGTCCATCCTGATTTTGGGAATCGTTTAAATAGGAAGGGAAATCAGCAAATCAGTAACTGTTGAACGAAATGGTCTTCATTATGGCAACATTTTATCGATTTATTTCTTTACCAGCCTACCTAACATGACCATCATTAATCACGCGATATGATATAGCACGTCATGCTGTCTTGCTTACACCTTAGTGGGGTAATCAAGACAGCATGACGTGTTATATCATATCGCGTGATAAAAGCCGCTCATGCTAGGCCGGCAGGTTTGTGCAGTCTTTTAACCTTGTTGTGAGACATAACAATGTCAAACATAGTATAGTGGCATATCCTGCCTTGAAGAAAACCACGTTTACAATCTAACGAACAATATTCCTATTTATTGTAACGGCGCATCATTCAAACGCGACAGATGAATGTCACGATAACAAGTCATTGTTGTGGAACTGATTATGAGTTAATGACCGCAGTATTATGGGCACGACGTGCCATTTTAGCGACGGATTAGCGTCGGCGGCGGAGCGATTATGAATACAAATAGATGCGAGACACAAATCAAGAAGAATATTTCTTTCAATTTGTTTCTTATTTACAAAACACTAGTGCATGCTAGTTCCTTTCTTTTTAATTAACATAAATTAAATGCGTAAACCAAGTTTCATAATCAACATTAATTTTATTATAGTACAAGAACCGGTATTTGTGTAAATATCTACCCTCATCTGTTATTTCATTCAAATAAAGTATAACTGCTAGATATTGTCTCTAGACTAGTAGATTGATACATCGTACACAGGTTGCTTAACTAAATCCTTTGCCTATGATGTTATAGTAGATTGTTTAGCAAGGGCTGTATGGCACCCATAACAGTCGAGTGTTTTGGCGCACGAACGAAGTGAGGGCGCCGATAGTTCGAGACTGTTATGGGTCCATACGCCCGAAGTAAACACTCTACTTTTCATTTTGAATATGAGGAAAGTAAAAATAAACAGAAATAATCTAAAAAATATTTTTCCTATGGCCGCGGAATTTTCGAAAGACTATAACTTTTTTGTTCATTTTCTCTGTTTTAGGGAAGGCAAGGGTTTCCCTTGCCTTCCCTAAAACAGTCCATACAGTCTTGTTTGGTGTTTGACCCGTACTCTATGCAATTCCATGAAATTAATAGCCTGATTTTTTTAATGTTACAAATAACTTATTTGGTTTAATCTGTTTCTAAAAACATTTTTTTTAAAACATTATTATAGATTTAAAATAATAATTCTACGATATTAATTATTTTATATAATAGCAAAACATGGCTGTATAGGTTTATTGTATGGCTGTTTAGGTATGCAGGCAAAGGCACAGAAGTGCCTTTGCCTGCATACCTATGGAAAATAAACGTCCAAAGAGAAACTTAAAGACTCTACACACGTTCCTATCCGACCTCCGATTCGGTCTGCTCCTTGACCAAATCGGAACGTGTGTAGCGTAGATTTGGTCTGGGAGCAGACCAAATCGGCTGTCGGATCGGAACGTGTGTAGATGCTATTACAGATTTTGACATGACTCCTCTTATTCCTTTTTTAAATTTCATAACGGCCCTAGGGCCGCCACATACCACTTTCAACCCGCATTTTAGGCAAGATATGAGTTACTTTCAGAATATGAGAGATGAAAAAAAATAAAATGTTAATTCTAAGGCTAAGAGAATGTTAAAAAAATCCAGGACCGGCACAAACGATTTTTTTCTTAAATTATAGGTAAACATGAAGTGATTAAACACTGCATGGAGGAAGTCATCGAAATCAATGGCTGAGTGTGCATTTGGCAGGTTGTGCGTTTATGATTTAACATTATAGGCATTTCAGCCGGGCAAACCATGTGTGATGTACTGATGTATCAGTCTAGACATTATCTGGCATCTTTACTTCATTAGAATTGAATAACAGATGAGGGTAGAAATTCATACTCGTATCTTAGACTAATAGAATAGGTGTAAAAAAGTGAAGAAATATAATATTACGTATCCGTGAGTTTTCTATCATTAACACAACTTATTTGTTTTCTTTTTAATAGTGACCTATCTGTGGAAACTTGTAATTGGCCCTCAATATGCCCTCAGTAATTTATTTCGATTCGACGTCTCTGTGTATTATGAGTAGAACTTCATACATTCTCCTCATCCATCCACAAGAAAGGCCAGTGTCGTGCTCCATCCAGCAGTGGGGACATTAACTGGCTGAAGATGATGACATAAATTTCAAATAGTCAAACAATCGATGGATGATGTAGAACTGCAGAATTTGCGATATTTGTTCGTAACATATGGCTGTATGAGAAAGTAGGCTACTTGGTTACGTATTATGACATTTGATGTAATGCATTATGCGTCCACATAAGCTCTTATTAAGTAAGCCCTTATGGTCGTTCGTTCCGAATTGCTTTATTGTTGTCAGTTATCGTCTCTTTGAGATATCACAGATAATGCATGTGCTGATTCTTTGCGGAATCGTTTTCTTCACAGTGGAACACTTTCAGCGAACATCCTTCCATTCATATGATATGCTAGCGGCCGCCCGCGGTTTCATACGCGTGGTTCCCGTAACCGTGGAAATATTGGGATAAAAAGTATCCTATGTTTTAATCCAAGCTATCTACTATCTGTGTGCCAAATTTCAACTAAAAACCGTTTAGTAGTTTTTGCGTGAAAGAGTAACAAACATCCATACATCCATATTCACAAGCTTCCGCATTAATAATATTAGTAGGATAACAATCAGACCACCTTTTTTATATGGACTATAAGGATGAATGTCTTGACTAATTAAATCGATAGGTTTATCTAAACAATAAAACTTATAATGTGCATCCGCTCTAAGAAGGCACCGATCACTGCCCACGCGCATCATTCTGCATGTGGCAACAGCGCCGGAGATTTGTGTAAGTACGCGTATCGTTCAACGAAACGTTTGGATGAAATGAAACGACCTCCGCTCGCTCCAAGCATTCACTGTGCTTCACGTTTTTACATTGAACATATCTAGGAAATATTACTTACCTTCTTTTAGGTAAATCTAATTTGGGTCAATGCTATATTGTATGGCGACTTTTTCTATGAAATATGATTAAACGACGCTACCGTAAACAATTGGGTTGAACCAATCAATTGATACGGTATAAAAGAACATTGAACGTGCTGTAGTAAGAAAATCTTTGTTTGTTTCATTATTTAGCACTTCCAACATTTGAAGCAAAGTTTTTAAGAAATTAAGACATTTAATGAAGTTGCTGTGGATGTGGATGGAGTGGGATGACGTAACGGCAACCTTTACGCCCACCGTGCCGATCGAAGTGCGTGGTGGAGGTGAACGATTCGACACATTCGACACCCTAAACGCGGTCACCCGCCTTGGAGTCGTGACGCCATTGACAACAGACAACTCAGATAGCTTAAATTATAAAACTCAGCTGCTAGCGCTGCTACTTTAAGAATAAATGACTCATTTAAAAAGATAGCGCTACTGACGACATTACACAGAATATCTGACGTACAAGCAAAATGTAAATAGATCGCGTCGGTTATTCACTTACTCGCCCACCATCGCTAACACCAGTATAAAATAATGTAGGCCAATAGAAGGAGTAACAGACCGGCTGTGAATTTAATAATGAAATTACAAGCTAATTTAACGTGGGTGTTGAATATTCGAATGTAATCGAATAAAAAAAAAAGAGAAACTGTACTAACATTATTTGCAAGAAACCAAACGGTGCGCAGTGGACCAAGTGTTTCTTTAAGTACACAATCGATGTCGCGAAATTCGCGACTATAAACAGATCTCTACAACTTTCGTAAGACAGACAAAACATAACTTCGATTGTATGAAAACAACACTACCCCACTCAAAATGTCTGAAAACTCTCTAAAGTAGAAAATATTTTCGACAAATTCAGTGGAGATTGGAGTGCTCCATAGAACTAGCCCCCTGATTCATTGACAAAACCGTCGGAAATGGAATCGGATTTGAATAACCTATGTGCTTTGTCTTTGTCTATTCTGAAGTGAGTGACAATGCATACATTCCGCTGTCAGGAACTTTTCCGAAGGTTTATGAATTCTATTCTAGTAAAAGCTAGGCGCACAGGCTTCCTTAAAAAATGAAATGTACTTAACAGCTCAAACACACGTTAGAGTTATAAAAAGTTAGTCTAAATTTTACAGACATTTTCAAGACAGGTATTTTCACCCATTGGAAATGGAACGAAACAGTTTTTTTCGTGTTTTTGGGATCCCACTGGGAATTATTTGCGAGGTCAGATTCAGTTTACGACAACATTTCAAAGTCTTTTGCTAGCTGCACTTCTTTGACCTATAACCTAGAGACAAAAGTACTAAATTTCCGAACAACTGATCGAGAATTACCTATATGAAAACTAGATTTATTTATTCATCTATTTCGGAAAGTAATAGAACAAACGATGTTTTTTTATGGTGTTAGTATTCTACTCCTGCGAGGTTGTTGGTGTTTTACAAATAAACCTGTAGTGAAGCAGGTATTGCAATCACTAGTTACTATAATCTGTAAAATATAGCTAGACAAGCTGACCCGGCAAACGTTGTTTTGCCATATAATAGTGGACCCGGTCACCAACATCTTGTGTGTGTGTTTATACACCAAAAGTTGCCTACGCCAGACAACAGATAGCGCTAGTTACACACTACCAATAGAGGGGCCCAAGCTTGGTCTCTATTTCCTACATATAAAAAATTACTCTGTGAAGTAGAGTGAGTGTCAGATAACTCTGCGTGACTAGGGCATTTTTGGCGCTAGTTACAGTACATTTTTTTATTCTAAGCTTATAGAAAAGATTAGTATTCGACTTTGACCGCGCAGACGTCAGTGATTACATACTCTTTGGAAACGGCAATGGAAGAAATGACAGTTTTGTATCGAAGGTACGACAGTTAAACGATTTTTCATAGAAAATTACAATTTTTACTCAATTTTCCGGAATAATAAGTAGCCTATGTTACTCTCCAGCTCCCAAACTATCCCCATACCAAATATCACGTCGATCCGTTGCTCCGTTTTGGCGTGAAAGAAGGACAAACAAACAAACAAACAAACAAATAAACAAACAAACAAACACACTTTCACAATTATAATATTAGTATGGATTATAATGACAGCTCATTCGTGCGGAGCCGAAAGTTAATGCTATTGGAATAAAGCTCGAGAAAAACAGCATCAGTATTTTTTTAACCGACTTCTAAATCAAAAAGGAGGAGGTTCTCTATTCGTCTGTATGTATGTTGTTTTTTTTTGTGTATGTCCACCGATTACTCGAAGACGGCTGAACCGATTGAAATGGTTCAAACGTTATTACATCAGGTTGGTTTCCAAGTTGGTCCCATTTTTTGAAATTTTGAAATCGGTTCAGTAGTTTTCAGGAAATCTTGAAAATACTGTCGTTTTCGTTACCACTTTATGTAAATTTAATACGTATCTTTACTCATAACTCCTTTGTTTATAAACCGATTTAGATGATTCTTGTTTTGTTAAAAAGGGGATACCTCAAGGTATTTTAACCGACTTCGAAAAAGGAGGTTTTCAGTTTCATCACATACCTATTTACCAGAAAACACGTAAATTGCCTGCACGTTGCACTAAAAAGAGTGAAATAAAAATTATTTTTATAAAAAAATAAAACCGCCTTCAAAAAAACCACATCAAAAAAGTAAGAAATAATTCCTCACCAAATAAATAACGCAAGTACTTTGAAGTCGGGCGTGAAACATGTACAATTTTTTGTTGCTTTTGTTAAAACCCGCCCGACTTCAAAGTACTTACGTTATTTATTTGGTGAGGAATTATTTCTTACTTTTTTGATGTGGTTTTTTATGTAGCTTATGCTAGAAAGTTAGACCCATTCCTTGTGCAGAAGCTACGTTTTATTTTGCACGAATGAGCTGTCATTCTAATCAAGCTATATTTTACAGACTGCACAAAAACGTTAAGGTGTATTTGTTGTCATTTGTTCACAAACAACAAATAAAAATGCATCTGCATGCGTCTTGAGATAAGGTTGATTTTTGTCAAATCTTTCGATACTTTTGGTAGGTTTGAACGCTTAAGAGATCATTTTGACGCTGACTGTACGTACCTCTGCTTCAGTCTGAGCCGGTGGTCGTGGAGACGCACATCGCCGGTGTTCTCGATGCCGTCCATGATGTTGGTGGCACGTTTTACCTCGCCCACCACCATTGTGACTGCAACAACAACAAGCATATCGTTAACAACAATTGAATGTCGATCAAATCATCTACTTATCATTGAAGGTGACGAATAGATGTGTCAAACACGTCTGTTATTACTAGGTACCTATTATGTATCAGCTGACCCAGAAGTAACATACAAAGGTGACAATAAAACACGCGTTCTGTAAAATTTAAATAAACAGTGCACGCTAAAATTTAAGATTTCTGTGCTTACGTTTGATTTAGATCGTAGCCAAATTATGATTGTGAAGTAATCCCCTTAACGTGTCGCTTAAAGGAAAACTTGTAAAGCAAAGCAAAAGCGTGAACATACGATGCGTTTCTGAGTCGACTTCAAGGAAAATTGGCGTTAAATATTACATCTTTTAAGAACGTCCGCGTGAGGCAAAACCGGCGCCAGCAGAAGCGCCGAGGCGCCGACCTAACTCTTTTCCAGGAAATGCGAGAAAAAAGCCAAAGTTTTCTTGTACACCTGTTAACATACCCAAGCAACTATTCTGTAGTAATTTGGGAAAACACCTCATTAGACTCATATCGTAAAAATGTGTTAGCCAATTAGTCGGCCCGCTAATCTTTCACAGCTATATAAACGTTGGGTAGGTGTCGTCGCCTGTCTTAGCCGCTCGTTTATAACCTGGTGGAGATCCGTATTCCCGCCAACAGAGACTATCTGATTTATTCACGAACCCCGATGAATGCTAAGTAGGGGTCGCCTTTGGGACAGAGCAAAAATTTCGCTTAGATATCAATATGAATAAATTACCACAGAAATATGCATTAAGAAATTACTTAGTGACAAATTACTTTGTATTTAAATTTTCAGATTGTAACAAAACAGTGCGCACATATGTATAGGCAAAAGAGAAGTCACTACTAGAGTTGTAAAAATTTTTAGCTCTTCTGACACCAGTAATTTTTTTTTGGATGACTCATGCAGAAATCCTTTGAGTTTTTTCAGTCCTTTGTGTGTTTCGAGTCCTTTGAAATTTTTCAGTCCGTTGAATCTTTTGAGTCCTTTGAATATTTTCAGTTCCTTGAGTCCCTTACCCAATTTGGGCAATGGTAGCATTACCTTGTTTGACTTGACTTCAGCTAAGGGCTCAGGACTCAATCCTGAGTTCCTTTGAAACGACTCAATCGCGATTTATCGTAGTCATGTCATGACTAGTCTTTTTTTAAAAGACCCTAGATTTGAGCTGAGCTCAGACATGAGTCTTTAAAAGGAACTGAGTCTTCAAACGGAACTCAAGTCTCTCCCATTATTAAAAGACTTATTAATCACTACTGTCTGCATGTAACTAATTGGTCAAGTCAGAAGACATGTAGTTCATATTTGAAAACAAATTAACTTATATAATAACCTAATAATAACATACGTTGGTCTGGCCGCAGTATAACATCGTATCCGTATCATACATATCTACCATAATCCATTCTGATACGCTACAATATATGATCGAATACAATATCGTGTTGTCAACGCGCGTCGACTTTCTGTTCTGGTGCAATGTCATGTTTAACCGACTTCTAAATCAAAAAGGAGGAGGTTCTCTATTCGTCTGTATGTAAGTTTTTTTTTTTTGTGTATGTCCACCGATTACTCGAAGACGGCTGAACCGATTGAAATGGTTCAAACGTTATTACATCAGGTTGGTTTCCAAGTTGGTCCCATTTTTTGAAATTTTGAAATCGGTTCAGTAGTTTTCAGGAAATCTTGAAAATACTGTAATTTTCGTTACCACTTTATGTGAATTTAATACGTATCTTTAGGCATGTAACTCCTTTGCTTATAAACCGATTTAGATGATTCTTGTTTTGTTAAAAAGGGGATACCTCAAGGTATTTTAACCGACTTCGAAAAAGGAGGTTTTCAGTTTGATCACATACCTATTTACAAGAAAACACGTAAATTGCCTGCACGATGCACTAAAAAGAGTGAAATATAAATTATTTTTATAAAAAAATAAAACCGCCTTCAAAAAAATCACATTAAAAAAGTAAAAAATAATTCCTCACCAAATAAATAACGTAAGTACTTTGAAGTCGGGCGGGTTTTTTTCCAAAATATACTTTCAGAACGCATATCGTTCATAGCAATCGATATCGGATATGACGATATTAGATTATTTAGATTCAATATCTGGAGCAATATCTATCAGAGTCAATACAAATCGTTTGTATTGCCCACCCCTAACATGTTCATATTATAAAGAAAATTAATTAATATCATTAATAACAAACGTTGGTCGATTCCTCGAGCATTCATAATCATAACACGTGCGCAATAGCATACGGCACGACACGCATCCGCTCGACGCTTTCCACCGCGGCCCGAGAAAGTAGGTGTACTAGCCGTTGTTTTTATAGCAATAAAACAATTTCATTTATGATTATACTAGCGACCCGCCCCGGCTTCGCACGGGTGTAATGCTGATACTAAATACACTACAGAAAAACTGTGAACGTTGTATATAAAAACAGTATTGTAAACAACACCTTGTACAGTTCTTAGGTGTGCAAAGGATGTCGGGCCTTTTACAATATGCAGTAACATTCTCAGATAAAAGCATTCGCTGTTGTTGGGATGAACCACGTAGACTCTGCCAAGAGCATCCGTTTTTTTTACTCCGGGGAAACCATCAACCGCAGTACCTTGTTTTCGCCGTTGAAAAGTTTTAGAACTCTGGTTCCATGTATTACCTGGAACTCTGTCATATGTCAGTGTTTTCGCGAAATCATCTTGAGCACATAACTTGAAGAATGCTGTCAATGTTGTATCCCGCGGGTTATTAACAACTTCTTGTATATTGTTCTCTGTGAAATTTATAGGCACGCTCTTGCCGCACCGGGCGCGGGCGGCCGGCCGGTACCGCCGCAAACGCTACGTCCCGCAATTTTTAAATCTGTAATATCTTCGAAAATATTCACTTAAATCATACGGTGTAAAGGGCCATATAGAGCTATATTAAATGAACAATGTATTCAAGGTATTTAATTGGTTAAGGATTAATGCTGTATTGGTTAAAATCGCTTCGAAAATTAGCCATTATTTGTCGTAAAAAGTAAATGACAAAAAAAAGTTATTGTGGGTTATCCATAAGAGATAGACATATACCATCACGGACTTTTCTGTAGACCTTTTCAATGTGTACAATACTTAGTACATTATTTTGATAAAACTCGAAGGGTTCAGCCTGCGTTTGCAATGTAAGCGGAAAAAATTAAATTATTTACGACATCACATTAAAAACCTCAAAAATAACAGTACTTCTTCACTATTTAATGGATGTTATTATACATATAAACCTTCCTCTTGAATCACTCTATCTATTAAAAAAAAACGCTTCAACATCCGTTGCGTAGTTTCAAAGATTTAAGCATACAAAGGGACATAGGGACAGAGAAAGCGACTTTGTTTTATACTATGTAGTGATGACAATCATGATGTTTGAATAATGAAGCGGACTGTAATTAGACAAATGATTTAAAAAAATCTTTTGGATTTTTATTAATAATTTGCAAGACTACCGATTTTATTATAAACTCCCAGTTTAAAGTCGCGTACTTAAGATTTTTATAGATTGGTAAACTAGGCACGATGGATACTGAGCACAGCGAGGGAAAGGGTGCTCCATGTTTTGGCACAGACCGGGGCTGGGTGCCTATTCTGGAGTCCAGCATAACCGTTCCGCTATGAGTAAAAGCATTTCCCTCGTTAAATAAAAGTACCGACGACGACGTCTCAAATTGTCTTCTGAAGACCAATAAAATTTTAGGTCGCCCTTACTATGCCCTTACACCGACACCGAAGCGAATGTTAATGAGCTGTCACAATAGCAGTTAGGACGTTTTAAGTGAGAGGGCTCGTTCGGAGAGGCGGCGCGTCAAATTGTGCGGTTTAGGCTGCATTCGACCAAACTTTTATTCTGAGAATATCGCTTACTGTCGGATACTAATGTCAAACTAGAATGGGGTATTGACATTACTATCCGATAAGCGGTATTCTTGACCAACTGATGCAACTGACGCGCCTCCTTGATCGAGCGCTAAGGGTTTGCAGGTAAATCGTTCATAAAGATAAGTAAATCATAAAATGAAAATAATTTTAGTTTCTTGCAACGCATTCCAGAAACCTGTTAACCCAGAAAACAAAGGTTAGTGTTGGGTAAATAAGACGCGACGACTATTTACAAAATAACGTTTTACAAATAAACGAAATGAGAATAAATGTAAGTTATTCGGTGTCGGCAAGGCGGCACGCACCGCGTGTAGGCAGCTGAACTCGATAAACAAACAAATGCAGTAGCACGAAGAACTACTTAACAAGTATGTCAAATTAAATACTATTTCAGGGTCATCAAGCAATCCAGGATAATAGGTCAAACACCATAAACTAAATGTTTAAGCTTTGCTTTTCATATTTCTATACAAAAGAAACAGCCAGATCAATCACAGCCAGGCCAGCTAATACTTACGTTATTTAGTTTTTCAAAATCCAAGGAAAAATGGTTGAATTAATAAAGAAATCCGGAAAAACAAATAACTGTAGAGCTGGCACACAAGCTCCTTGCACGTGCCGTCTACTTACAAGCATGGTTGTATCTGGCTGCCTCTATCAATAATTTAAAAAAAATATAATTTATTTGTATGCATATGCGTATGTATTACTATGCATTCTCATAGTATTTATGATGATCACAGACTTGTTAACTTCAGTTTTTTTTTATCTATAGCATATTAAAAAAAAAGGAGCGCGCGGGAATGACTCGTACTGTCTTGTCTTGTAAACTGGCTTGTGTTACGTCTTGGAAATACAGGTATGCAAGTACGTAAATCGCATGCAATAGCTGGCAAATGTACGATATGTCGTGGCCATATCGTAGAATTGCTCACTTCATGAAATGCTTGAGTTTCATGAAATGGTCGCATTTCATGAAATGTTTCGCTGTCTAATGGCCACATCATGATGTAGCTTGGGCATATCAATCATAAGAAATCGTTTCTTGGTACGGGCAAGTGAACGCGCGGATACTTCATGAAATGGTCAACATTATTTGATCACATCGTAAAATTGTTATATTTATTAACAAGTATACCTGCTACTGCTCCGTTTTACAAACATGTGTATCGCCGCCTTTAGTTCCTAGGCAAGAAATCATTTAAAAGTCTAGAATAGTATTTCCAAATGGCTAAACTTTAACCCACCTACATCATCCATCAATACATCCGGACACGTACCGTACATATACAAGAGTTACGCATCCAACCAACAACGGCGGCACCGTTTTGAGCAAAAGTTTGATTATTTTCGGGAAATAACATACCACACTGTTTCTCGGAATATGTGCTCGTAATTTATGTTAAACCTTCAGAGATTTGTATCTTTGGCAGATTATTGTTTGAGGTTATTTCTTATTTTTTTATGAACAGGTGTACGTTGCATTACGTGGCTTTTGGCATGTTTTGGATTATAATGTGATCTTGCTTCGAAATCTAAAATTTTGAATAAAAAATGCGTTTAGTCGAATAATGCCCAATTTGCGAAATAGGCAATTCTTAAAAGGACTAAGGGTCTACCCAACTCCACTACACTACAACACGTGGACTTGGCGCATTTTTTATGGCATATGAATAGTACAATTTACACGTACCACATTTTGCCGTCATTATCGACCGCGTGAGTGTGACCACAACGCAACCACCAGCGACGACGACACTGCGAACTAGCGGCCGGCCACACACACCCCATACGACGTAACCTCATCACAACTACTAGCGACAACGCAACCACATTGATATTTTGTCGCACAACCACAACGCAACAGCAAAAAGCTGCATCGACACGACCCGTGACCACATTTTGTCGCTGCGATGTGGTGTGGTTGTGGTACGTGTAGGTGTCGACACTTATTCGCAAAATGGAAGATTCTCTTAATGACTAATAGGGTATTTTACTGTTGTTGAAATGTAGATATTTAATGATGACGTTAAAAAATATTGCAATTAAGAATACCAAATGTGAAAAAATAATTTGAATCTGTTTTATAATAAAAGAATTATAGTCTGTTTGATTTTGACTATAGCTGTCTCTTTCTAAAACGAAATCTTCTATGGCGTGACTATGACGCTACTAACCCACTGACGTCACTAAGATAGCGTCCTGTCCTTGTCTAATTATAAAGTTTGAAGTCCTATATCTTTGAAAATATTCAAGATAATTCCAAATGAAAACTTGTTTTGTGTAGCTAATATTTCGAAAAACATTTTAAAGAAATAAAAAAAATCAGTAAAATACCGTATTCGCGAAATAGGTAGTAACTTTTATTTATCAGAAATATCACGTATTTTCAAATCCCGGTAAGTTATATATTCAAGGATATTAATCCTACTCCTACTAATATTATAAATGTGAAAGTTTAGATGTTTGGATGTTTGGAAATTTGGATGTTTGTTACTCAATTACGGCTGAACGGATTTGGCTGTTTGGGACAAAGATACTTTGTAGCCTGGAGAGGAACATAGATAGGCTACTTTTTACCCCGAAAAAATATCACATTCCCGCGGGATAACGTAGTGAAGTCCACGCGGGCGAAGCCGCGGTCGGAAAGCTAGTATAATATATTGCGTTGACAAAAATTGGCCATTTCGCGAATAGTCCTTTTGAGAATTGGCCATTTCGCGAATAGGTCCTTTGAGAATGGGCCATTACGCGAATAGGTCTTTTTAAGAATTGACCATTTCGCGATCGAATAGGTCTTTTTAGGAATTAGCCATTTCGCGAATCGGTCATTTCCAGACTCGAGTGCCATTTCGCGAATTGGGCATTATACGACAAAACGAAAAAATGTCCATGATTTGTTATTTAAGCTATAACTATGTAAGTATAGATTTTGTATACCAAAAGAAAGAAACGCATATAAAAAACTTAAGATTCAGTTTGTGACTTACTCAATTGTATATTAATAAAATTGTTTTCCTCTACGTTATAATTTTTCGAATCTGAAACTTCGTATCTACGTTATAATTTTTCGAATCTGAAACTTCGTATACCAGGGTTACTTAATTTTATTTAAAAGAGATTCGTAAAGCTAATAAGTTTGAGTAAGTCTGTCGTCGTATACGATAAAGTGGGTAGGTACATTCAACAATACCACCAGGTATACACCGTAAGGCTCAACGCCAGTTTTAGTATACTGCACTAAAGACCTTTTGCAACGGACTGCCATCTGGTAAATCCACCGATTTACCAGATGGCCGTCCGGACAGATGGGCAGCTCAACCAAATGAAACACAAATAATATTTTTATAATATTTTTAAGACAAAAGGTCATTTAGGTTGACCAGCAGCTACCTAGGATCTAAAACTTTCAAAAGTACGAAAGGAGCATTGTCATCTTAAGAGATGACAATGGAGACTGGGCGTTAAATGGGATAAAACAACAACAGATGGGTAAGTATAGTGAGTGCCCAAAGCAATAAAGTTTTAAACAAAAAACAATGCCACCTTTTGTAAAATCCCAGACAGTGCATTTTATTGAATCTCCGTTGGTAGAAAAAACCAAATGAGGCAGGGCTAAGAATGGGTAGCCCTTCTTGTCCATGCAAGCGAAAAAGTTTTAGAAGTGTATATCTGGTGGTTTTGTTCATTGTACCTACTAAGAACAACGAGTTGCAGTTATTTCCAGAAACTAGCAATACACCAAGTTCCTAATTCCATTCCAATGTCCAGATTTTAATTAGACACAATGAGTTACAATGGGTTGCACTTACTACGTTCAGTATCCTTGAATTTCACTGCTTTTTCGTTAGTAACTAGACTTGTATGAACTGTACTGTACAACTACAACATAGTTTACTCTGTATAACATTGACTTCAAACAATAGCTTCAGCATCTGAGTTGGGAACTCAAAAACCGTAATGTTGTGTCATTGTTATATAAAATGCAGACACGTATTTTTACAATAATACCCAATGACTTTTTTAACTATAGTGAAACGAGTACGCGTGTCCTCCTTTGTTTAGCTTAAGTTGGAACAGTGCCATTCGAGATAGATAGAAAATAAATATTGTTGATTTAACTAGAGGAATTTTCAATTAATCATGGTATCAACTCGTCGACCTCAAGTCGCCTTTTTTCAACTTTTAAAGATACTTATGTTAAACTTTTGCCTGAAGACAGAAGAGGCTTGTAGACAAGCTGATTAAAAAAATCTTTATTTTAGATTCAATGAAAAGAAATAAAATTTATCCCGCACTGAACTGACTGAATCAAGGAATTGCGTGACACTGTTTTGTAATAGGTACCTAACTTGGGTTAAGATATAATTTAGCGTTTTAAAGGTAGAATAAAATAAAACCAACTTTCATTTGGTTTTTGTCGACTCAACTTTCAAGTCCCATAGGAGCAGGGGGGCTACCGCGTAACTTTATGGATATGAACTTCATACATTTTTGGGAACTATAAGTCAATTTTTTAAAGAAAATAGCCGTTATCTGTTCTTTGTTTTGTGACGTCGGGTATAACGATTACTAGCTAGCAACATTCAACAGAACAAAGCAACAAAAATCTATCAATATAAGGAATTCAAATGACAGTTGAGGCACATACCATACTATGCCCATACCCATACCCATATTTTTTAGCCGGTAGCCCCCCTGGTTCTGAAACGGGTCGATTTTTCTAAAATACTTCATGTTTAATTTTCAATAATAAAAATTGCATTGTGAATGCGAAAAAGTAAAAATTGGAATGATTCAACTTTCATTTGGTTTTTGTAGACTAATGACCAATTCGGGAAATGACTACATAGTCGACAGTTGACCGATTCTCGAAATGTACAATTTTATAAACGACCGATTCGACAAATTACCGATTCTACTAATGGCCAATTCGCGAAATCATTCATTTTCAAAAATCACGCTTTTTTTTAATGTGTTAATTGTTAAATTAAAATAAAAAAAAATGTTTTTTTCAGCCCTGGTACTTAAGTACTTAACAAAATGAGATATTAGGCATCTACTCTTGTCCGTAAACCACGTCTTCTATGTCCATATAGTTTTTAATCTTTAACCAATTTAATAGGTATGGTCATAGTATGGTGTTCTTGCAAATATGCAATGTCTATGCGTGAAAATTTAGAATTTTATTAATTTTGTTATAAATATGTGCCGATTGTGATGTGTACCTGCCTTTTCGCGTAAGCAAACTTAGCACAAGGAACAGGAGCTACACTTAAAATTTATCATTTATTTGAGTTTAGTGGTAGGTTTTTATATGGTTTTAAGATCACATGTAAGATAAAGTGTCCTTACTGATAGAAGGTCGTAATGAGAGTAGAGTCAATCGGTTGGGAAAGGATTAAAATAAGTTACTTTAAGCAAAACTTTTCTTTTGTAGCTCTCCCAGATAGTGATACAGTAGCAGAGGACCGATTGAGCCAAAGAACTGTGCCCGTAGTGTAAGTTTTTATGTCAAAAAACGCAAACTATTTCGATTCCGTATTTATGTCAATTTGTATGAAAACTGTATTAGCGCCTCTAGCGGCGAGTAGCGCGCTTATATAGTTTTCATACAAATTGACATTAATACGCATTCGAAATAGTTTGCGTTTGCTTGACATAAAAACTTACACTAGGGGTACTGTAAACTTATAGGAAAATGTGATAGTAAAAAACCAACGAGCCCTATAAGTAGCTTTCAGGCGGGATTCGAACCCGCGCCTCCGGGAATCCGGCCCGATGCTCTGACCAACTAAGCTACCGAAAGGCTTACACGACTCGTTGTTAATGCATAAAAATAATTTAAAATCTCAATTTAATGGCTGTTTCATCTTAATCGATTGTTAAACATTTGTAAAAATGGTTCTTTCTGATTCGCATCAGAAAGAAACATTTTTCAATTGTTTTTTCAATTGCTTCATCAATGTGAGGAAACCCTCGCGGGTTTCCTCACATTGATGAAGCAACGCTGGCCTACAGCGTAAAAAGTGATAGCAAAATTCGACGAGTCGTGTAAACTACTTATAGGGCTCGTGGTGTTTTACTATCACATTTTCCTATACTTACAGAATTGCATTGTTAATGCATAAAAATAATTTAAAATCTCAACTGTAAACTTGTTTTAATAATAAATCTATATCGGCTACTTACGTGTCTTAAAGTTTTAAAGACCTATGAGAGTTTTCGAATTCGGCCTATTAATAAGGCAAGATCCTTTTGAGCAACGGTATGTATGTACATCATCCCACGTTGAGCCTATGAAAACTACAGCAGTATTTTCTGCATAAGAACATATTTTTGGTGTGTGTAAATTACATAGGTTATTGATGTAAATTAAGAAGAGTGTCGGTCCTAGCACGCTTCCCTGAGGGACTCCATATGTGATGTCAACAGGCTTGCTAATGTGGTCACCGATTTTAACATATTGCTTGCGATCTTGCAAGTAATCACAAAGCAACGACAGAGGAGTACCCCTGATACCTAACGATTCTAATTTATTTATGAGTATGGTGATGTAGACGTTATCGAATGCCTTTTGGAGGCCTGTTTGTAGCTAAACAAATAAGTAAATGTGTAGGGTTAGTTCTAAATGGAAGCCGCCGCTACCAAACGATAAACAAAGGTAAGAGATGTTTAAGTTACGAAACACACACTCTCTCTTTCTCTATTTACACCAAACTCATGCGAGGAAGCTTGCTATACCTATTTTTCATCATAATTATTAAAAAAAATATGATTATTTTTTCAGAAATAGGTAAGAGTTATTTAATCGACACTACTATTGGAAATGGGTCTTTAAATAAATAACCAACAACTACATTACCAAAATTTCATATCACTTGAAGAGGTGGTGACTGTGACTTACAATCAGCTTACAATGTTTCTGCATCATCGTCACACGTGATTTGATTTCATTCATTGCAAGGAGCTATAACAATAAATTGTCACCGCAAAAAGTCAATATTTCAGAACCTTTTGTAGTGGTTGCTCGTCGCCAAATAAACTAAACTGGAAAATAGCTTCTTATTTGAAAACGATATACCTAATTCTAAAATAAAAGCAAACGATACACTTAATCAAGTTTTTTGTTCTTTGAAAGCCACGCCACTAACTATGCAACATAGTGATATTCAAATAACACTTGTTACGTTCAACATAACAATTACGATAATCATAACAATATCAGATATTCTTTCAGAAATCAGGACAAAAACAATTTAAAATTTATTTACGTATACACAGAAAGTAAGGAGGGCCTAGCAAACAGTTGTTTCATTACAACTTTAAAAGACTTAATAGATCTGTAATGAAGAGTCAAGTTACGTCACGTTACACGCATATTAATTCTAACAAGGGTTCACACCCACCCTTCAGTGCGTGACATTTTTCATTAGTCACAATATGTTTATATTCACGTTACAATTAGAAAGTAAAAAATAGTGTTAGACGAGACAAAACGTTTACGCACATGAAACTGTTTCATTAAACAGTAATACACAAAGCTCGTTCAAAGCAGCGCCTAACCTAACAAATAAAGCAAATTCGATACGTAAATACTATCGAAGTGGGCAATCAAATAAAATATTTTCGCCCACCGTCAAAACTCTGATGAACTTAAAGGTCATTTTTCATTTTCGGCTAGGACATTGTACACTATTCGTACTAATAGTAAAAAATATAGTAAAGTCAAATAAAATATTAAAATTCTCATTGTCTTTCTGGATAAATGGTACAAAAATAAACTTTGAAATAAAAATTCTTTGCCATCCATGGTCACACTGGCAACCATATTTAAATCACGTTCGGAAACTTTGATGTTTCTGTACGAAAAACGATGACATTGACGACTGATGATAATCTGTCAATGTGAACCTTTTTTTTAATGTTAGTGTGACATTTTACCGCCATATTGAATCGGGGTTGCATAATTATTAAGACTAGATAATGCTTTTGTACCATCAAACGCGTTAGCTTGTTGCGATATAATTAGTTTTCAGTTATTATATTTATCTTTTCCTTGCCTATGGTATAGTGTACAAAGTCCTAGCCGAGGCTCCATACAAAACTGAAAAATCTCCTTTTCCACGCAATTTAAAGGAGATGGCTAAATTTAGTATGGGCGACTGCCCTAAGCATGTATATAAATATCGGACTAGCCAGTAACACTCAAATATTCGTTAATTAATTATTCCGTATTTATAATTCTCCTAACAGTTGCGTGAAATAATCAAATATTTAAAAGTTGACTTCTTGTTTCCCGAATAGCGACTCGGCACATCACTGTGACAGATTAGATATTATACTAGGGATGGCGATCTGAAATCGAAAAACCGATTTCTCATACAAAAATAAAAACAATTTTAAAATCAATATCTAGCACTGAATCGATCCAGTGAATCGATATTTCACCCTAGCAAATAGAGATTAGATTTTTCTGTTTCGATAACAACCATAAAATATTTACTATTAATTGAATGTACTACCCAAAAGAAATAACAATTTATTGATTTTGAATCGCTTGGACCCTAGTAGAAAGGACAGACTGCTTATAAAAGGACAGACTGTTGTTCATAAAAAGCACTGGGAAATACTTACAGCAGATCGATATTTTTTTCTGACATAATTGCCATTCCTACTCTAGGGGGCTACCGGCTCAAAAATATAGACATGGTCATGGGCTTCCTTTGACATTTGAAGCCCATATTATGCCCTATTTAAGGACAAAATAAATGTAAAACAAACGCTGCCGCTGTTAGTTTAAAATTGTAAAAGATCGATTACTATAAGAGCCTTTTTGTTTTCTATGATTAGGTTTGTATTTATATTGAAAATACGAACTCAATCGAAATAGATAGATTTTCGGAAAATCGATTTTTTTGGCCTCAATTTTTTAGTGAATCGATTTATTAGACTTCAATTCAAATCGATGCATGAATCTATTTTTTCGTAAAAAAATCGCCCATCCCTACAAGATATCTGTGAAGACTGTGACGTTTTGGTTTGTTCATTTACGTCATTTGCAAAAAGTTAAGTTGTAGCACTCATACAGCCTTGTCTCAAATTATATCAGTCAAATCACAACTATTATTTAAAGGCTTCGGTGTTCCGTTATTAAAAAAAGACAATAATAAGTATTTATTATTTAATAGGAGCTTGTACTTAATTAATATTGTTTATTTCCTTAAAACGAAATAACTTTATTTATTGTCAACATTTTTTTCTGAAACGGAACGTTTTCGTTGCTCAAGGGAAGCTCAAGGGAAACAAGAAGTCAACTTTTAAATATTTAATTATTTCACGCAACTGTTAGGAGAATAATAAATACGGAATAATTAATTAACGAATATTTAAGTGTTACTGGCTAGTGCGATATTTATATACATGCTTAGGGCAGTTTCTTAGCCATGTCCTTTGATTTCTTTGATTGAAGAGCCATAATTTAAATAAATCTGGTATATTATGCTATCAGCTAAACGTAGTCTAATTCGTATTTAAAGCATCTTGAACCTGTCATCGCGATCTATTTCTCCGAGCGTATTTTCCGCGTCCTTGCCTCTCTATTTGAACCGTTTGCAGTATCTAGGCCAGTTAGATAGGTGTCAATGTTTGTCGGTCGGAAACACCGGCCGTTGCGGCGGCATTGGCGTCATATGAACAGTCACATCCAGAAAAAATGCGTCGCAAGTAGCCAATTAACATGCGGGATAGTGTGAGGCCGGACTCAGGAGTCTCTATAAATAAACACCGCTCGCCTTCGGCGCAGGGAGCCACGCCGCCGACCGTCCTCGTCCGGCACCGAACCCAAAACATCCAATGACAAAACATAATAGAATAGAAACGCACATATTCAAACTATTCAGTCTCAAAACACGGGACGGTTGTCGATTTCTCTTCTGTTTATCATGAAGAGAATCCGGTCTGCTGTTTCTGGTAGAAACCGAGGGATTTTATATCAGCTTGATACTTTTATGAGAGCAAGGTTAGTTTTCTCTTAGAATAAAATAAATATATTATTATTATTTAACACTTAAATAGTGGAACTAATTCGGGCTATCCCGGAAACAGTCAGTAGGTCCCGGCGGCAGAGTACAGGCGGCGCGCGTCCGCGGGCGTCAGTCGGCGATCGGCAGCCATCGCGCTATTTCTGGCCACGCACCAGTTGAATAACCTCCAATCAACTATTCGCACTTGCCTACCAAACCCACTAATGCATAGCTCATCGCTCTAACTACCCACGCGGTCGTCAAACAACAGGACTCGCAGCCACTCCAATCCGTTTCAGCATGTCAGACAGCTGTATTGATAGTCTCTGATCTCTCTGATACAACTTGTACAACAACGATATAGCATCTTCCATTTTTGTATTTTGATTCCTCGCGAGAATACTGACAGTTATTTCTCTGTATTTTCTCTAAAGCGCCCTAAATATTTATATTGCATTGAAATCTGTTCGACAGAAAACACTGAACAGAAATTGTTTAAAGTCATAAAACGTATAAGCTTGCAAAACTGCTGGTTTGTCAGCAGATTTGTGGGAACTGCACTTGTGCACGAGCGTGTCTAACTTGATGGCGCATCGGCTGTATCGTGTTTGGTGTTTAGTTCAATCGCTAAAACAGTTTTATAGTGACTATAATAAAATAGGATAAGGCCGCTAAAATGGGAGAAACTCGGTGCCATTCACCGCAAACTGAAGGTTTCGCTTCTATAAAATACAATATTTTGGCATTGTAGACGAGAAGATTTTAATTTTTATGACATTTAATGGCGGTACCCTGACCGAAAGTGGCGCCGCGGTGAATTTTATTTATTATTGTAATTCTTAGACACAATTTTAATGAAACTTTACATGGAATTTTTAGGGCCCATAGTAGAATTTTTAGACGATATCATCACATTCCCTCTTAGCCACTTGACCTGCTAGAAGTAGATCTTAGCAAAACTGCTAAAAGTGACCGTTTTTGACACATCTGCTATCTACTTCTACGAATGATTTAGGGAGGCTATGAGGGAATGTAGCGATACCTTCTAAAAATACTAGACTATGGGCCCTAAAAAATCCATGTAAAGTTCTATAAAAATCCTTTTCTATTAGCAATAAAAACCTCTGAGGGCGCCACTTTCGGTCAGGGTACCGCTAACTCTCAGTCGCGAAAACGAATCTTTAATGTTTCAAGTATCTTATTGTTATCATAAAATAAACTAAACAAGAAATGGGTCTGTTTGTATGTGAAGAAATCACGTAATTTGGTTTTTAGACCCAAGAATCGAAAACATATTGTGGAATAATATTCTAACGTTGTATTGCGCGAGTTACCATTACTTGCTTGGTCTATCGAAGAAATAATAGGGAAACCACGTAAAGAGATATTTGAGTCACGGAGAAAGACAGGGCAGTGAAATACGAGTTAAACATTTGTGTAGGATAGGAAACTAGAATAAACTCTATTGAGGATATTTGTAAAAGCACTATTATTTATTCTGTGGTAAAAGTAAACCAAAGCTTTAAACGAAATCCTTCAAGTAAACGGTCCGCAGTTGGCTCGTTACCATAGCATAACTATAATAAACAATAATTTAATTCAGTACATTAGCTTTTACGATTTTATGAACCCATTTGGGCTAATCATAAAACTAGTTATGGATTACAGGCAGCCAGCCTCGAAGCAGTGTTATACGCAAAACGCAGCAATATGACGCAGTCCCCACATATTTTTGCAGAATGAGTATGTTTAGTGATTTGGCAGAATCTAGCAATAGGTCTTTCAAAGTCGTGGTTATTATTGCATCGAGAATAATATCATTTTTATTCGCATGAGTCAACGCCGCGTTTTCATTTCTAATCAAAAACTAGAATTTGAGAGGGAGATGGAAAACTTAGAAGTTACTGTAATTAAGAGGCTGACATGTGCCAACTAGCACCCGCCAATTTATTATTGTATTTCTTCTGAATAGGCCCAATAAAAAAAAGGAATCAGTCAAGGTCAGGTAAATAATGTCTAATATTTATTAAATAACTTTACACCATTATTAAATGCGTTCAATAGTTTTAAAATGGTTTTGAACTAAAAGTGGCCCTGTTCGGAAAAGATCGACGTTTCTGAACGCAACTCTAATGTCACGTCAAATTGACATTAGCTATCACTTGAAGTTGACAGTGACACTTGATTGAAATTCTTGTAACGAAAATGTCGGATTAATTTTGCTGAATTTGTTAAAAATCGCTCGCGTTGAATGTGCCTGGCATATCGAGTTTGAATACATCTTAAATTATCTATGTGATCCCGTTTTGTACGACCAAGGTTTTGATGCCATCTCTGGAGTGGCCGGTCGCGGATGCTTTGAAAGATAACCTTTTCTACCACACGCGCTTGTTGTCGGGACTATATCGTAATAAAAAAAGCTCCCACGTGTGTGTCTTTGTGTATCTATTGTTGAAACGCCCAGTGTCTTGTGAACGCTGTTATTTGTGTTGTGAGTGAGGTCGCTAATTGGTAAGGTCTGCAGAAGAAGAAGGTACCTGGGGCGCGCGCCCCGTCTCTCCGCAGCCGAGGAGATTTTCGACACCACAGAACCGTATGTGAAATCACCTTACTTAACATTCTCTCCACTGTGTATCGCAGTCCAATTGTTCAGTTACATCCCGGCTGAAACCTAGTTTTTGTCCGGAGTCTATATTAGTAATACCAGCTTCCACTGCGCTAGCCGACTCCGCGGTATAGGCAGGGGTGTACTGAACATTTCTTGGCAGCAGTAGCGTAGTTTGAAGGCCTGAGAGGCCCACGCCAAAACTTTGTCCATTAATCAGTGCCGTTTGATGACCATCTGGTCCGGACTAGATTAATTTGTACTTGTAAATGGTAATTAACTTGCATTTGAAAAGTAAAGGGCATTCCTTTGTTATTGGTTCCATGTCTTGTAATTAATTGTCATGTATTGAAGTTCCAAAATGTAAACAGATGCCTTTCTTTGCTCATAATAATTATTATTCAGTTTTGTTAGCAAATTTGAGTTGTGAATATTGACAAGTTTGTTGCTAAAATAATAGCTAATAAAAGGTTAGCTAATAAGTTTGCACTCGATACTGAGTGAAACTTAGATGATTTAAGACATTGTTTACACATTGAAACTCATTGAAACTTGTGCTTTGAAATAATTAAAATTAACTTGTTGTTGTGTAACAGTATGTTGTGTTGATATCCAAGTGAATTTCAATAGTCAGTGATTTTGAGTGAATTTCAATAGTCAGTGAGTTTTGTTGTTTTCTGATAACCTCCAGATATTTAAGAGTTTGTGTCATTATAAATACTTTGTTGTTGTAATATTGGAATTTTGTGGTTATTAGTAACCTCCAAATATTGGAGATTTTTGTGTTATAGTGAATATTTTGAATTTGTTGTTTTTGTTGATAAATTTGTGACGTTACAATGACGGCCTCCTCTGCTAAAGCCAAAATACGTTCTGAGTTACGGTGGTTAGCTTCTGCGGTCGCGTTGTTGGATCGACCGGATAGAACGGAGGCCTTGTTGAACAGATACGTAGATCTGCCCATACGTTTGGCTGTTGTTGATGAGCAGTATGCCTTATTTTTGGAAAGGACTGTTGAGGCCGAGGTGGAAATGCGACAAGAAGTCGATTTGGATGTGGACCAGTGTTATGATTTTGCGGACAGAATTACCCAGGTGGCTCGACCTTTGCAAGTGGCAAGAGAGAATGAACCGAGCCCGTCCCCGGTCACATCTAAAAGTATGCCCCCTCTCTTTGCTAGATTGGCCCCCTTAGACTTAAGGCGTTTTGCTGGTCGTCTAGAGGACTGGGAGGGCTTTATTAATATTTTTGATAGTCTGGTACATGCCCGGGATGATTTGACCCAGGGCCAGAAGTTAGCTTATTTATTATCCGTGTTGGAAGGGGAGGCCCTTGAATCGGTTCAACATTTGGCCCCCTCGGATGAAAACTACCCTATTGCTAGGGATTTGATTGCCCGTCGGTACCAGAACGTACGACGTCTGGCGGACAACCATGTGGCCGCCATTTTGAATTTACCCCGCGTTGCCAGCGTGATGCACTTGAGAGTGGCTTTGTTGAATCCGCTGTTGGTTGCCTACAACGCATTAAAAAACTTAAAACTCCCAGTGGAGCAGTGGTCGTTTTTGTTACTGCACATTGTCCTGGGAAAGTTGCCGGACTCTGTTAAGGTCCGTTTTGAGCAGCAGTATGGTGGGGATAGTGCGACTTATCTGCCACCCTTCTCGGACCTCTTGACGTTCTTGGAAGGAGAAAGTAGACTGGCAGATAATTCCTCTCTGGCCGGTCCTATGGGACCCGAACGACCTGTGCCACAGAGTAGATCCCCCACCGGACCCCCCCGTAGGGGGCGTATGGCCCCTCGCGCGCCCGGCCGCTATGCCGCCGTCCAGGAGACCGCCCGCTGCTTGTACTGTCGGGAACCGGGTCACAGCACGACCCGTTGTGATAAGTTCCTCGACCAGCGCGTCCAAGGCCGTCGAGCGATCGCGCGACAACGGACATGGTGCTACTCGTGCTTGGGCCTGCACATGCAGCGCGAATGTACCCAAGCGCACCCATGCCGATTTTGTAAGGGCAACCACCATCCCCTCCTCTGCATGAACAGCCCAGAGGGCGGCGGAGCGCCGCAGCGCGTCGCTGCAGGATCACCGCGTATGGGTGGGGGTCTCGGACCCCCCGCGGTGTTTGCATCCCGCAGCAGTTCTAGTGGCCACCAGAGTGGCCCCAGACGCTCTCCGCCACGTTTGGACCCTCAAACGGGTGGGGGTCCCAGGGACCCCCCCATGGGAAACCGATCCCCAAGGATGGGGATGAGTTACGCGAGCGTTGCCGGAGGTCGTAGAGGCCCCCCGCGACGTTTTGAGCCTCGCACGGGCGGGGGTCCCACGGACCCCCCCCTGGGAAACCGATCCCCAAGGATGGGGATGAGTAATGCGAGCGTTGCCGGAGGTCGTAGAGGCCCCCCGCGACGTTTTGAGCCTCGCACGGGCGGGGGTCCCACGGACCCCCCCATGGGAAATCGGTCCCCAACTAGGGGGTTCGATTTTGCGAGCGATGCGGGAGGTCGTAGAAGTCCCCCGCAACGTGTTGAGCCTCGCACAGCCGGGGGTCCCCGGGACCCCCCCTCTGAAAATCGGTCACCGTGCCCCCGCGACTATGGGGCGACGTACACGGTGGATGATAGGCACCGATTCTCGCCGCCGCTCGCCGAATACCCGCGTTTGGAGCGGCGCCCGCCCCGTCTTCAAGGGGCCGGGAGATATAACCCGCCTGATACCGGGCGAATTGGACGTAGGCAGTATGTGGGAGATTGGGACCCACTGGATCGCTATGAGCGACCCCCTTACCATGGGGGGACGTCTGGGGACCCCACATACTAGCAATCAACGTGTTTACGGTCGATTGTAGCCACCCCTCCAGAGACCGTTTTGTTGCCCACGGCCTCTGTGCTTGTCAGGGGATTGAATGGCGACCTTGTGGAAGTTCGCGCCTTGTTGGATTCCGGTGCTCAGGGGTGTGTTGTGTCATCTTGGTTAGTTAGGCGGTTGGGCCTCAAGGTGCACCCCCACACGGAAGGCGTGAGAGGTGTTGGCGATGTGAAAGTCCCCGGGTTGTTAGGGCATGTTGACTTCACATTTACATCACGTAATAAGTCCACGCCAGGCATTGAGACCTCGGCGATTGTGTTGGACACAGTTGTTGGCCGTCAACCTTCAGTTGACTTGGGACCGAGTATGTTGTCTTTGGTGTCTGATTCCCCACTCGCCGATCCAAATTTCTTCCGCCCAGGCCCGATTGATGCTCTCCTTGGAGCCGATGTCCTGGGGCGAGTTTTGTTGACGGGGAAGCGAGTTTTGCAGCCAGATGGCTTGGTAGCTCTGCAGACGACACTCGGTACAGTTGTGATGGGCCCTGCTCGCCGCGTTTTGGATTCCCTTGATGAGGATCGCGGTCTTGTTTTTAATGTGTCTCTCTCCGAAGTGGTGCAGAAGTTTTAGGAGGTTGAGGAACCTCCACCAGCCCCGCGGGTTGACCCAGTAGCGGATGAATGCGAGTTGTATTACCAGAATAACACTGGTCGCCTCCGCTCTGGTCGTTTGATCACCCGTCTCCCCTTTCGTGCCGGCCGACCTCCTCTGGGCGAATCCCGACCGCTAGCGGAACGTAGGCTAGTGGCGATGGAGCGTCGCATGAGCAAGGATCCGGTCTTCCGCCAGAAGTATGTTGAATTCATGCGGGAGTATGAGGAGTTAGGGCACATGTCCGTGAGCGATTTGGATTGGCGCTCCGTTGAGCACTTCTTTTTGCCGCACCACGCCGTTTTGAAATCCGGAAAGATTCGGGTGGTCTTTGACGGTTCGGCTCCCACCTCTACTGGAGCGTCCTTGAACCAGTGTCTGCATGTAGGTCCCAAGCTGCACACGGAGATCTCAGACATTTTGACCAACTTCCGGCGGCACCAAATTGTATTTATGACTGACATCCGGATGATGTTCAGACAAACGGTCATCCATCCCGAGGATAGGAGGTACCAATTGATTTTGTGGAGAGAGAGTCCTAGGGACCCCTTGTTGATTTATGAATTGAATACGAATACGTACGGTTTGGCTTCGAGCCCGTTTGTTGCGATTCGTTCTTTGTTGGAGTTGGCCGAGAAGGAGCGCTTGAGATACCCTCGCGCCTCCGCCATTTTGGCCAGTGACGTCTATGTGGATGACATTTGCACGGGCGCCTCATCTGTCTCAGAGGCGATTGTCCTGAGAGACGAACTCACCGCCCTTTTGAAGTCGGGAGGTTACGAGTTGAGGAAATGGATATCCAACTCGCCTGATGTACTGGTAGGTTTGCCCGAAGAGCACCAGCAGGACCCCCACCTATTCGAAAATGTTGATAATCCCCATGTGGTGACCGTCCTTGGCGTACAGTACAAACCGGTCTCTGACACGTTCACTTATTGTGTGGATTTACGACCACCGAAAGTCTGGACCAAGCGTTTAGTATTGTCTACTGTCGCACGTACCTTTGACCCCAATGGGTGGATTTGCCCCGTGCTGTTTATGGCCAAGTGTTTCTTGCAACGGTTATGGGCTTCGGGTGTGTCGTGGGATGAACCCCTCTCGGACGAGTTACTCCGAGATTGGTCGAGCTTCGTTTCATCCCTCCCCGAGATTAATGAAGTGCATTTGCCGAGGCTATTCCTCCCTTCTGAAAATTGTAAAGTTACTCTTCACGGCTTTTCCGATGCCTCCGAACGTGGATTTGCTGCGGCCGTGTACCTCCGCACCGTTACTGTTGACGGAGTTGTTGCTGTGCATCTGGTGATAGCGAAAAGCAAAGTCGCTCCCCTTCGGACTCGTCATACGATCCCGAGGTTGGAATTGTGTGGAGCTGCCCTCCTAATGCGTTTGTTGAACCACGTATGGCTCACATTAGGTCGATCTATTGCAATACAAGAGGTTTATGCTTGGACGGACAGTCAGGTCGTCCTTTGTTGGTTGAAGGCTCCGGCGCACACCTTGGACGTGTTTGTGGCCAATCGAGTGTCGCAGATTTGTAATTCCGACATCGAGTTGATTTGGAGACACGTGCCGGGAACCATGAATCCCGCGGATTGTGCGTCTCGGGGTTGTGTAGCCCCAACCCTAATTAACCACCCCCTCTGGTGGGGCCCACAGTGGTTGATGCGGCCTGAGTCGGAGTGGCCGCCCTCTCCAGCGTTGTCGAACGTAGCCGTTCCTGATATGCGGGCATGCGTCCTGGAGACTAACCCCGCCGGGGAAAAGGATTTGTTGTTGGATCGGTACAGCTCCTTACAGAAGCTGCTTGGTGTTACCGCTTGGATCAGACGTTTTGTGTACAATTGCAGAAACCCACGCGCGAGGCGTGATTCGTCGGTTCTCACTCCGGACGAGCGTAGGGACGCGCTCTTGTTTTGGGTCCGGAGAGTACAAGCTGATAGCTTTGAGTCCGAGATTGAAATTTTGCGTTTAGGCCGTCGCAAGTTGAAGGGCGCGGTATCGCGATTAAATCCCTTCCTGGACGAGAGTGGGCTTTTGCGAGTCGGCGGAAGACTTCGAAATGCGAACCTGCCGTATGGAGCTCGTCACCCCCTTTTGTTACCTAAAGCCGGACATTTGACTCAACTGATAATAACAGATCGCCATGTGAATGCACAACATGCTGGCTGTAATGCTTTGTTGGCCATTTTGCAGCGTGAATTTTGGATTTTGTCTGCTCGTCGAGCCATCCGCACTGTGGTTTTCCGTTGCCTGCCTTGTTATCGATTGAAGGCCGCGACCATGCAGCCCCAGATGGGTGATTTGCCTGCTGATCGCGTCACGGAATGTAGAGCTTTTGCCGGAGTCGCCACCGACTTCGCCGGTCCCTTTACTGTAAAGGCTTCGAGACTGCGTAATGCTAAAACCTATAAGGCGTACTTGTGCGTGTTTGTGTGTTTGTCCACCAAGGCTGTCCACTTGGAAATTGTCTCGGAATTGTCTACCGAAGCCTTTGTCGCCGCCTTGAGCAGATTTGTTTCCCGTAGAGGACTGCCGTCATTGATACGTTCCGATTGTGGTACTAATTATAAGGGAACGTGTAATTATCTTAAGGAAGTAGTTAAGTTTTTTGTTGATAATAAAATAGACATTGGAACCACCCTCTCCCGGCGTGGGATAATCTGGAAGTTTAGCCCTCCAGCTTGTCCGACCTGGGGAGGAATTTTTGAAGCTTGTGTAAAGGCTGCCAAGACACACTTGCGTCGCGTGATTGGAGAAACTATTCTCACGTTTGAGGAACTTGATACGGTATTTTGTAAAATTGAGGCCGTCCTCAACTCGCGACCCTTGTGCCCGTTGTCTTCGGACCCGAATGACCTGGAAGCGTTGACGCCAGGTCATTTCTTGATCGGACAGCCCCTTTTGGCGTTGCCTGAATATCCGATTCAGGATGTAGGATCCCATCGTTTGTCGCGATACCAACTTTTGAAACAGATGTCCCAAAACTTCTGGGCACGTTGGTCGATGGAGTATTTGCATATCCTACAACAGCGCGTGAAGTGGACAGATAAAACCACCCCACCCCAGACTGGCGACCTCGTGTTGATTAAGGATGCTAACCTGCCGCCCCTATGTTGGCGAAGGGGGCGCATTGTTAAACTCTACCCCGGAACTGACGGAGTTCCTCGTTTTGCTGAGGTTTTGGTTCGAGATTCGGTTTTGAAGAGAGCAGTTAGTGGGCTCTCCCGATTACCCGTAGATTGACGTACCGTTCTTAACGGTCCGGGGCGGGGGGATGTTCGGAAAAGATCGACGTTTCTGAACGCAACTCTAATGTCACGTCAAATTGACATTAGCTGTCACTTGAAGTTGACAGTGACACTTGATTGAAATTCTTGTAACGAAAATGTCGGATTAATTTTGCTGAATTTGTTAAAAATCGCTCGCGTTGAATGTGCCTGGCATATCGAGTTTGAATACATCTTAAATTATCTATGTGATCCCGTTTTGTACGACCAAGGTTTTGATGCCATCTCTGGAGTGGCCGGTCGCGGATGCTTTGAAAGATAACCTTTTCTACCACACGCGCTTGTTGTCGGGACTATATCGTAATAAAAAAAGCTCCCACGTGTGTGTCTTTGTGTATCTATTGTTGAAACGCCCAGTGTCTTGTGAACGCTGTTATTTGTGTTGTGAGTGAGGTCGCTAATTGGTAAGGTCTGCAGAAGAAGAAGGTACCTGGGGCGCGCGCCCCGTCTCTCCGCAGCCGAGGAGATTTTCGACACCACAGAACCGTATGTGAAATCACCTTACTTAACATTCTCTCCACTGTGTATCGCAGTCCAATTGTTCAGTTACATCCCGGCTGAAACCTAGTTTTTGTCCGGAGTCTATATTAGTAATACCAGCTTCCACTGCGCTAGCCGACTCCGCGGTATAGGCAGGGGTGTACTGAACAGGCCCCTTTTAACAAAATCTTAGAAAAAAAAATTGAATGCGTTTTAAATTGTGTTAGTCATTTCCACCTGCAAGTAAACTTCTGCGATAAATGTCCGACAGTCTGTCCGATAGCAACTTGCAAGTGTAAACTACTTAGTTTACACGCATACAAGCTACAATGTCGCACAATGACATTGTCGTTATGATTTCTATAAGATTTTATCTAGGTATTAGGTACCAGGGTACCAGAGAATCAGCACGTGTATAAACGAACCATAAAGTATGGAGCGATCAGCGTGAAGCTTTTGTTCACTGACCTTTGCAATATCGTACTTAAATATCCTCTATTGGGTGTGGATATTGCTAAATTAGAAGTCATTGAAACAATGTTACAAGTACCCGACTTTATTACAAGTACATTGTTATTAATCCTATACGTTGGCACAGTATTAAAATTTGTTTCATATTGACGAGGAAGTTCAATTTTAGGTTAAATAAAAAAGGGTAAACAAGCAATCACCTACCTAACTATACAAAAGCAAAATGTACAGGGCCAGTTTGCGTGTATTGCCGTCTGCGAGTCCGAGGTACTGGGGGCTTCAGTTAGAATTTGCATGCAATTTTGCAAGACTATGGATTGACTTTACATTCACCCAGATAAGCCTGAAACTCTTTTCTCTCATAGATTTTTAAAGTTTTCGATTAAATATTTTGGCACTTTTGTATGGAACAGCTGATTTTTTATTCGCGATTTCAGTTTTGGTCCCAGAATAAAAGTTGTTTGATTTCATGAGCAAGAAGCTGACATTTGGAATGTATGTTCCTTGGGGAGTGTTAGGGAGCACTAAGAGAGGATTTTTGGAAATTCCCCCTCTAAGGGGGTAAAAATGTACTGCGAGCGTAGCACTAGTTATTGATATGCATATTGCTTCACCTGCTTATACACGAAGGTGGTTTACTTGTGTTTACTGTTTCACTAGATTATTGTGGAGTGGCGGAGGAAGTGTTTAGGCGCTGCGTAAACGTGGACACTTTTGTGTCTTGTGTGGGATACAAGCACCGGTGAACATGAAATCAGCACTCCCTGCGCAGATCTAGACACTTTTTGGGTCCAAAGGGCTAATTGTCTAACTAACTCAACATCTATCGCGATCGCTTTCAGTTTGACATCCATTCCACTTGTTGTTGAAGGCAGTTAATAGTAGATTGTACAACAAGTGCATAAAACGTACTATTTTATCCGAGACGTAATATATAGAGTGGATAGTCAAGTCGAGGGTAAAATGGGTTTTATATATACGAGTTATACACTCTGCTTTTCACTTCGATTGTGAGGAAATTAATAGCAATATTGCAAAAAATAAAAAAATAAAGACCGCCATATTGGCGGGAAAACTTTTTTCTTTTTTTTTATACGCGGCAGTGGCAGCACAGTGACTTAGCATAAATCGTGTCCATTATGCTCTTGAAATACTTATTTCTTAGAAATCTCATTAATATGGCCTAGTTTTATTAATTTAGTATATAATACATGGATTAGTTATGTACAAAATTTGCTACAAAAAGTTACGAGACGCGCGACAGCATCGCTACTAACGCGCGACAGTATCGCTACTAACGCGCTACAGTATCGGTACAAAAAGCTGGCGAGGGCTCTTACTGCTGCTGCTGCAATGGTTGTACAACATCTTTCTAACTGAAATCGATCAAGTAAAGAATCATCATCAGCCAAACGACGCCCACTGCTGGGCATAGTAAGTAAAGAAAACTTCCAATGATTTCATATTCACTGGGTATCTTGTATCCCACGCGAGATACAAAAGTTTCTACGTTTGCGCAGCGCCTTAGGGAACGTGGGGTAAGTAATATGAGGGTGGATTTTAAAATTTTCATGCGTCGCCGAATGGTCTCATGATATTCTAGTTTGTTTACTTTTATATCGTCATAAAAATAGAGAGATATGCTAATAAGCTGGTTAAGCATGAAATAGTGTGAACACGTCTTATTAATGTGCAGCATCAATTCACTAACAGAATAATGCTTGTTGGATGAATGCCAAATGAACTGACAGGTTGCACTTAAAGGCATTTAATTGGCGTTCATACTATGCTAACAAGTTTGGAGCATAAAAAAGCACAGTTACTGTGCTTTTAGTTTTAACACTATGTGGTTTTAGTTAATTACATTTAGCTGGTTAAAGGATAGGTTACAAAGTACGACCAGCTGATGTGACAGTAGACAGTTACTGTGCCTGTGTACTCGCATGACAGTAGCTCGACTCGCCTCGCTCGGTCACACCAATGCAAACTGCTGGCGTCACAGTAGACAGCTACTGCACCAGTGTACTCGCATACTTCGTCCGATGTATATATCATGTCTCGTGGGCCCGAGCGCACGAGCTGTAATTTCTCAAAATCGTGCAAGTTGACGACCGAGCGGTGCATGTTTGTGGCGTGGTGGGGTGGGGGAAGGCGAGTGGCGCGTAAAAACAAAAAATGTTGTAGTAATTTGGACGGACGCGATTAACTGACCCACTCGCACATGACAGTAACTCGTATATGATGGGGTCACATCACACGGTGGGAGGAGCTGCACCTCAGTAACTGTCTAGGTCAGCTCGCATGCCAGCTCGCACTGTGTAACCTAGGCCTAAAGGTTGCACAGTGGGCGGCCCCAATAGAACCTATAAAACCTTTTTGGAGTAGCAGGCTTCTGAGCACGTCAGCGAATATGCGAGCCACTTAGGTACGACGCACACGGGACAGTGACCGTACTCTGAAACGCTAATCCGAAACTTCGGTTAGCCCCGCCCCTTTCACTCGATTCTGTCACGACTCGAGAGTGAGAGGGACGGGTAACCCGAAGTTTCGGGTTTTGCGTTTCAGAGTAGGCCCTCAGTATCGAATATCGTGGCTTATCCGCCTCCATTCAGAGGCTAGCGTGCGTCAGGCTGTGTTATCTGTTGCCTGCATTAGACAGTATCATCGTTTGGGAAAATAACTCAATGCATTCCGTCATATTCTGTCCTATACCGACCTTGCCGTAGGTTCTAATATAAATGGATTCTATCAAACCAGCTAGAACTTTTTGGAGTAATTGGCAGTTTGTAAGCGCGTCAGCAAACAGCGGATTTATGCGAGCCACTACGCGGGCGAAGTCGGAAGGGATATCGTTGTTTATCCGCCTCCTCTGTTATTGGGCCAGCGGACGTCGTCAGACTGTCAAAATTTTCCCTGCATAGTTAGACACTTTCATTTGGTTGCGTAAAAAACCAAATGCGTTCTGGCTTAAACCGATCAACTTCGACGTTGGTTTTGATATTGATGGATTCTTTAAAAAACTAGCTTTATTTTAACTTTTGCGGTTATGCGAGCAGCCTTGGGCGCATTCGGGACATATATCGTGGTTTAAGGCCTAATCAGACGACGGACTGTCCTCCAGGTACTTTTTTGTCCATCGATATAGATCTCTTATAAATTGTATCGAATAACGCACACGAGGAACTAAAAGTACCACGGACAAAAAGTCCGCGAAATTACCGCGGACACCGAGAGACTGGACTGGACAGAAGTTGGCGTTACTCCGCGAAAAAAATAGAACGAACGTAACTGGCGCAACAACGCACACAACGAACTTTAGTCTGCATTGAGCGCTCGATAGTAAAGTACATTTCCGGGCAACAAATGACCGCACACCGTATGCGTTGAGTCCGCGACAAGTCCTCGGAGGACATATTTTGGACGTACAGGGACTTTTTGTCCGCCCGGGACAAAAGTCCCTCGTCTGATTATGCCTTTATCCGCCTCATTTATGTGACTAGCGGGCATCAGGCTGTTGCCTGCATTATACAGTCTCATTAGCCAATGAAGGCGCAGTTGGCAACTGAGGAGGCATCTCTTACTTTTATTCTAAGCTAGCTGACCCAGCGCGACTTCGTTCCCGTGGCCCTATCCTCTACTCCACCCTACCCTACCCGTACTCTACCCCTACCTTACCCTACTCCTACCCCCCTACCTTACCCTACTACTACTCTACCCCTACTTCTACTCTACCCCTACTTACCCCTCCTTCCCCTATTTTCTCACCGTTAAAACCTTCCTTGGACTTCCACGAACATTTCAAGACCAAAAATTAGCCAAATCGGTCCAGCCGTTCCCGCGTGATGGCGTGACCAAGGGAAATAGGGATTCATTTTTATATATGTTACTAGCTGCCCCAGCGCGACTTCATTCCCGTGGCCCTACCCCCTACTCCACCCTACCCTACCCGTAGTAATTTTTTTTATCACACCACAGAAATACTAATGCAAATCATGAATTGATGGCACTATGTATACTGCCCAATTTATCACTTGGTCCATAACATATATATAGATTAAGGTTGCCAACCGTCCTGTTTTCCCGGTTTCTAAGTATCGTCCTGGGTTTTTGCGCGGGCCCCTTCTGTAGGTCCTCGAATCCAGCAAGCTAATTTTGATAAAGAAAGAGCTTATATGTATTAGTCCTTGCTTTAAACCGAAATGTCCTGGATTTCAAAGTTTGGAGATGGCATTATATCAAGCTGTTTTTAATTGCCAGAAAATGCTTTAAAGCTGTTCCCGCCAAGGAATGGACGGCAGTAATTTTTTGTGGTGCTAATTTATTTTCACGACCCCGCGAGAAATATAGGCGGAACAGAAACTAACTAGATTGAATCAAGCATACTTTAACAAAAAACAAACATGAGCCTATGCCTATTAAATAATATAGTACCTACCTTTTGGTTGTAAATGGAACCATTATTAATTTACTCCCTTATATAATACTAGCTTCCCGCCCGCGGCTTCGCCCGCGTGGACTACACGACGTTATCCCGCGGGAATGTAAAATTTTTCGGGATAAACAGTAGCCTATGTTCCTCTCCATGCTACAAAGTATCTGTGTCCCACAGCCAAATCTGTTCAGCCGTTTTGGCGTGATTGAGTAACAAACATTCAAACATCCAAACATCTAAACTTTCACATTTTTATCTATCATAGACTATTGTAAAATGTAAGACATCATCTATGGAATTATCTAATTAATTGAAAATAGGTGGTAGGTAACTATGACAATTGCAAGTTATAATTACCTACCACCTATTTTAAAAAATACATCCAAAGTAACCAATGGTTATACATAATCATTGGTCACTTTGGATGTATTTTTGTGATATAAGCACTTTGATGCCGTTTAGATGTAAACTGTAGAATCACATCAAAAACACATACAAACTTCTATCAAATAGCAGCGAATATGGTATTCAATTATAAACAGAAAATACATATGACTATGAATTATTTAAAATGACTACTTATTTTAAACTTTTATGTAGTCACTCTACAAAATTGACAAACTTTTCCAATTTCTAAAGTCACCATTCAAAATATCTTAAACTTACCTAGATTGGAGATATTGTAATATTTTTTGAACCGGGGGGGTTGTATTTGCTCATACCTAATGTGATTAAAATTGTAGATATGTATTAAGTAAGTAGTCAATAAAATTATTAAGTAATAGAATTTAATGTTGAATGTAATGAATTTTGCAAGAAACTACAAGACAACACTCTGACCTGAAAATTAATTTAGATAATTTATTTTATATTTATTTACTAGACTACACTACACTACTAGACTAGACTACACGACGTTATACCGCGGGAATGTGATATTTTCCGAAATAAGAAGTCTGTTGTATTGTTGTTGTTCCTCTCCAGGCTACAAAGTATCTGTGTCCCAAATTTCAGCCAAATCCATTCAGCCGTTTTGGCGTGATTGAGTAACAAACATCAAAACATCCAAACATCTAAACTTTCACATTTATAATATTAGTAGAATTAAATAGGTAATTACCTACTTAAATAATTTTCCTAAAATCACATGAGCTACCTATCTAAGAACCTATGATGGATTTTATTGGAAGTTTTCAGTCATTTGTCTCTGGAGCTTTTGCAGGACATTTTTACAGGAAAATTATTAATAGAATACTGTGGCACTACAGTACCAAATGTTTCCCTATGTTCTAAAGAAATATAAATTTATAAGAAATAGTTGTCTTTATCAAGGAGTTAAGAAATGTAATAAGCTTTATTCAGCGCTGTTTAAATATGAAGTTGTGTTTTTTTGTATTTCTATTAAGAACCATGAATTTATGTGACAGTGTTGGATGATGATTCATTCTGCTAAAGTTTACAGTAGTAAGCATTGCCTGCTGATGTCATACCTGCCCCAACTAAAACAAGACACGATTTCTACATTGGGTTTCGCATTTGAACACGTACTTCTGTTCCAGGAACATTAAAATAAAACATATGCTATACGAAACGAATAAGGTTTATGGTTAGATCTTGGATAGACTAGTTGCTCAAAGTGCGTATAAAAATGACATTCTTATGTAATATTCCTTAATTATTGTCGTTTTCTTAAAGGACGATAGATTCCTGATATGGAAGCAGTAATAAAATCTCTGTGAATATAATATTTTTCGTGTAGGAGGCATAATATACCTTTACTTTGTGTAATCCAATATCCAGAAGAAAGTTGCAGTCCTATTTACACACGAGTACACTGTCATTCATGTAAAACAACACACCATCACAACGGAGCACTACACAAATTCTCACTTAAAATTATTAGATTATGTGAAAATATCACATAATGCGCCATTTTCGCATAAACCCGAAGGACAGCAGTCGGCAATCGCTGCCATCTTTTTTGTCAAATATCTAAAAACTAAATATAGCGCTTCGAACGAACTCTGGTGTTATTTTTAGAAAGTACTACAATACTAGTAGCGCCATCTATTGAGGACACTTCTGAGCTGGCCACACTATACACGTTCCGATCCGACCGCCCACCCGAACCGAGAGTATTGTAGCCACTACACACGCTCCTATCCGACCGCCGATTTGGTGCGGGCGAACTTCACTGCAGATCTGATCCGCGCCTACACACGCTCAAACCAAATCTGCCGCACCAAATCGGTCGGCGCTACACACGTTCCGATTTGGTCTGTGATTTGGTCTGGCCGACCTCTAGCCGTTCTTGCAGTGTTGCCAGCCACTGCTAATCTCCCAATATCATTATAATTTATAAATACTAAAAACATCAATTTGCTTGCAATAAATAAATTAAAAAGAAAAATATTTTCGGTTTTTAATGTTTTATTACTATAAAAAAACAATTTCAAAATATTTTTTAATTTTCTGTTATTTTCATTAAAATACTAAAACATGCTAAATATTTACTTAAAGCAGCACTTATTGATGTGGTGTTATGCCCTTTTTATATATATTTAGTTTTACAACAAATTGCTAGTTTTTTAACAAAATATTCTAAAAAAAAACAAATCCTACTATATAATATTATAAATGTGAAAGTTTAGATGTTTGGATGTTTAGATGTTTGGATGTTTGTTACTCAATCACGCCACAACGGCTGAGCGGATTTGGCTGAAACTTGGCACATATGTACTTTGTAGCCTGGAGAGGAACAAAGGCTACTTTTTATCCCGGAAAAATATCACATTCCCGCGGGATAACGTCGTGTAGATCACGCGGGCGAAGCCGCGGGCGGAAAGCTAGTAAGTATATAAATAGAATCTTTTCATGAATGGCCATATTTAAACCTTTCGTTCGTTCAGTCCTACGTAAAACTCATAAACGAGCATTAAATTGAATCCTCTGAAAATACCTTAAACGTAATTTACCTGCTTTAAATATTTCCGCTTTTACATATTTTCTCCTTAAATCTAGGGGAAAACCTCCAAAATGAACGATTTTCTGAGAGGCCATTTAAAAAAAAAAGCTTCCAAATGCTTCACTAGATGGCGTTGAATAAGTATGTACATGTCTATGGTATATTTTGGTATGAAACATATTTAAATTAATTACTTTTTAACAACCCAAAGGAAACTAATAATATCCTACTAATATTATAAATGTGAAAGTTTAGATGTTTGGATGTTTGGATGTTTGGATGTTTGTTACTCAATCACGACAAAACGGCTGAACGGATTTGGCTGAAATTTGGAACACAGATACTTTGTAGCCTGAAGAGGAACATAGGCTACTTTTTATCCCGCAAAAATGTCACATTCCCGCGGGATAACGTCGCGTCGTGTAGTCCACGCGGGCGAAGCCGCGGGCGGAGAGCTAGTAATAAATAAGTACTACTGTGAGGAACAGAAACGAAATAGGTAAATTTAAAGATTTAGGTAAATAAATAACATCTGTCTGACGTTCCGTTTTACGTAAAAAAGTCGCGTCAAAGTAAAATTTATAACGTTCCGTTCCTTCTAACTGCATAGGTGGGACAGCGCCATCTAGTGACTGAGCTCTCAGAAAATCGCTCATTGTCAACACTGCCAAGTTGGTCCGGTCGGAAGCCTACACACGTTCCGATTTGGTAGGAAGTGAAGTTCGTGCGAACCAAATCCGGCCGACCGCGTCACCGGAGCGTGTGTAGCGGCTATAGCCGCTACACACGCTCCTATCCGACCGCCGATTTGGTTCGGGCGAACTTCACTGCAGATCTGATCCGCGCCTACACACGTTCAAACCAAATCTGCCAAACCAAATCGGTCGGCGCTACACACGTTCCGATTTGGTCTGGCCGCACCTAGCTGTTGTTGCAGTGTTGTCAGCCACTGCTAATCTCCCAATATTAATATTATTTATAAATATTGAAAACATCGATTGGCTTGCAATAGATACCTAGTTTAAAAAGCAAAATATTTTCTGTTTCAATGTTTTATTACGTCTAAAGAATTCAATTTCAATACCTACCTATTTTTTAGTTTTCTGTATTTTTCATTAAAATACTAAAACATGCTAAATATTTACTAAAAGCAGCACTAATTGATAAGGTGTGTTAATATTTAGTTTTACGACAAATTGTGAGTTTTTAAATAAAATCAACGAAAAAAAAACTAATAGATTAAGGAATCTTTGCTTAAATGGCCATATTTAGATCTTTCGTTTGTTCAAGTATACGTAAAACTCATGAACGAGCATTAAATTGAATCGTCTGAAAATCCCTTAAACGTAATTTTACCTGCTTTAAATATTTCCGCTTTTACATATTATCTCCCTAAATCTAGGGGAAAACCTCCAAAATTGTCAACACTACCAAGTTGGTCCGGTCGGAAGCCTACACACGTTCCGATTTGGTAGGAAGTGAAGTTCGTGCGAACCAAATCTGGCCGACCGCGTCAAACACGAATAATAATAGCATCTACACACGTTCCGATCCGACCGCCGATTTGGTCTGCTCCAGACCAAATCTGGACGTGTGTAGCGTAGTCGTCCGACCATAATTATTATTATTCGTGTTTGACGCGGTCGGCCGGATTTGGTTCGCACGAACTTCACTTCCTACCAAATCGGAACGTGTGTAGGCTTCCGACCGGACCAACTTGGCAGTGTTGACAATTTTGGAGGTTTTCCCCTAGATTTAGGGAGAAAATATGTAAAAGCGGAAATATTTAAAGCAGGTAAATTACGTTTAAGGGATTTTCAGAGGATTCAATTTAATGCTCGTTCATGAGTTTTACGTAGGACTGAACGAACAAAAGGTTTAAATATGGCCATTTATGAAAAGATTCTATTTAGCTATCTCTGTTTTTTTAGAATATTTTGTTTAAAAACTAGCAATTTGTCGTAAAACTAAATATATATAAAAAGGGCATAGTACCTTATCAATAAGTGCTGCTTTTAGTAAATATTTAGCATGTTTCGTATTTTAATGAAAATAACAGAAAATTAAAAAAGAATGAAATTGTTTTTTTATAGTAATAAAACATTAAAAACCGAAAATATTTTTCTTTTTAATTTATTTACTGCAAGCAAATTGATGTTTTCAGTATTTATAAATAATAATAATATTGGGAGATTAGCAGTGGCTGGCAACACTGCAACAACGGCTAGAGGTCGGCCAGACCAAATTGGAACGTGTGTAGCGCCGACCGATTTGGTCTGGCAGATTTGGTTTGAACGTGTGTAGGCGCGGATCAGATCTGCAGTGAAGTTCGCCCGCACCAAATCGGCGGTCGGATAGGAGCGTGTGTAGTGGCTATAATAATTATGGTCGGACGACTACGCTACAGTCTACACACGTCCAGATTTGGTCTGGAGCAGACCAAATCGGCGGTCGGATCGGAACGTGTGTAGCGGCTAGGATCGAAACGTGTGTAGCGGCTCTAATGTTAAATTCCATTTAAAAGTACAAGTTGCGAGAGATAGATGGCGCTAGATGGAATAAAATCACTGAGAACATTTTTGTTCTGTGATTAAAATTGTTGTAGATTAAATACAGAACACAGATCACGTAGTAGCATCTGAGCAACAAAAACAAATTTAAAAAAAATGTCAAGAAAATGAGAAAAAAGAATTATAAAAAAAAATTTGATGTTCATTTTCATTTTCAGACCACTGTGCGTAGAGCCGTAAATAAGCTCCGCAGGCTTATTACCGATCTTAAAGTGACAGTTGCAATCGCAACAGTTAACAATTAATCGCTCCCAAAACACATATTCTTATTACGGAACGTAGATCGCTACGATAGCGCCACAAGCGAGCGATTTGTGAACTAAAATTGCATGAAAGGTACCGTACCGTACTGTACCGATTGCAAACCAACCGCAACTAGTAGCAGTCGCGTTGCAATTGTACAATTAGCAACTGGTTGCTTGTTTTGGTAATAAGCCTGCGGGTACGGAGAGACGTGAGCGCGTGGACTACGCGTGGACGACTAGCGGTAAGCGCGGGGATAGCAAGTTGAGCGACCCGCAAAGCGGTTCGTGAGCTGGTCCCGAGGCGAGGCGATTACGTTAAGCCCCCAGTACAGGTTGGTCGACCATGGTCGGCGACCATGACCAATACATCGTACATTGACACTTTTGAACGAACAAGTTTAAAAAGGTTCTTTCAAAAGTGGCAATGTACGATGTATTGGTCATGGTCGCCGACCATGATCGGCCATCGTGTACTGGGGGCTTTACGATTCCGATTAGTGTGCTTTGCAGTAGGGGGTTTCATACAAAGAATACTGAACCGCTCGAGTTGATACGTTTACGATCCCTTGCCGAGTTGATGTATGTGCTGTGACCTTTATGCCCCCAGTACACGATGGCCGATCATGGTCGGCGACCATGACCAATACATCGTACATTGACACTTTTGAAAGAACCTTTTTAAACTTGTTCGTTCAAAAGTGTCAATGTACGATGTATTGGTCATGGTCGCCGACCATGGTCGGCCAACCTGTACTGGGGGCATCAGATGATTCTTGTTTTGTTAAAAAGGGGATATCTCAAGGTATTTTAACCGACTTCAAAAAAAAGTTGTCATTTTGATCACATACCTATTTACTATTTACTAGTGAAATAAACATGATAAGATGAGAGGAACATACCCAGTTCCTCAGTTAATGAGGATTCCGGGAGTAGTGCGCGTACCTTCAGTCTTATCACCACTTAACATCAGGTGTGAGAAAGCTAAGTGCTACCCCGTTGTGGATAAAAAAAAATAACAAACAAAAAAAACCCGGTCCCAAGCGTGAGGTGTCGTAGGATGTATTTACCTCAAATACCTATTAGTCTTGGCACCGACTTCAAACAGATCAGTAAGTAAGTACCCAGATAAGTTAGAAATAGTCACGCATTTTCGTCCTTTGACTTAAAAAGTTTTTTAGTGTTTGTTAATTTTGTTTGAAGATTACTTTTGAAGGCGGTTACATATTTTTTTTAAAAACGTTTTATCTGTACCTGTAATGGTGCTAAAAACAAAAACGCAGTTGGTGCAGTTAAGACTTTGGGCAGTAAGAAAACGGTGTTTATACCTAAGCATGAGAGAGAACTCGTTGAGCACATAAAATATATTGAACCAAAAATGTATGGGTTAACCAAACAAGATAGTATGGGATCGTTTTAGGGCATTTCTACGGAGACGACCGATTGACCTACTGGAGCAAAAAAAGTACCTTTATAATTGAATTAGGTAGGTACTTGAAAAAAAAACACACATATTTATAGGACTCTTGACCTGATGGAGAGCATATCTAGAAGACCGCCAGGTTTTACATAGCGCCTAAAAAAATCTGAAAGTTCAAAATCGGGCAGAATTTGGCTTAAAATGGAGTGTCCGGTTTCCAGAATTTACTCGTTATTGTTACATAACTTTTAAAATAATAACTTGCTCATTATAATTTTCACAGTCACAGAACAAGGGATAGACAATAAAGCCATATACGTGATTATATTTATTGTACATCCTTCGGTTTTAATACAGTAACACATTTAAAGGAGATCATTCACGCTTCATACATGTTTGGACCAAAAAAGTAAAAGTATCGGCCAACGAAAAAAAATTGCATATTACTATTGTAAACACTGTAGCGATCATTTTTTGTTATGGCGTCAACAGTGGACGATTAGCGGCCAAGCAGTTATTCAAGTTTGAAAATAACATTTTTTTTCTCTTTATTTTCAAACTTGAATACAGCTTGGCCAAAGTACGGCCAACGAAAAAAAATTGCACATTACTATTGTAAACAGTGTAACGATCATTTTTTGTTATGGCGACAACAGTGTACGATTAGCGGCCAAGCAGTTATTCAAGTTTGAAAATGTACTTTTTTTTTGTTTTTATTTTCAAACTTAAATACAGCTTGACCAAAGTGCGGCCAACGAAAAAAAATTACACATTACTATTGTAAACAGTGTAACGATCATTTTTTGTAATGGCGACAACAGTGTACGATTAGCGGCCAAGCAGTTATTCAAGTTTGAAAATGTAATTGTTTTTTCTCTTTATTTTCAAACTTGAATACAGCTTGGCCAAAGTGCGGCCAACGAAAAGAAATTGCACATTACTATTGTAAACAGTGTAACGATCATTTTTTGTAATGGCGACAACAGTGTACGATTAGCGGCCAAGCAGTTATTCAAGTTTGAAAATGTAATTGTTTTTTCTCTTTATTTTCAAACTTGAATACAGCTTGGCCAAAGTGCGGCCAACGACAAAAAATTGCATATTACTATTGTAAACAGTGTAACGATCATTTTTTGTAATGGCGACAACAGTGTACGATTAGCGGCCAAGCAGTTATTCAAGTTTGAAAATGTAATTGTTTTTTTTCTTTATTTTCAAACTTGAATACAGCTTGGCCAAAGTGCGGCCAACGAAAAAAAATTGCACATTACTATTGTAAACAGTGTAACGATCATTTTTTGTAATGGCGACAACAGTGTACGATTAGCGGCCAAGCAGTTATTCAAGTTTGAAAATGTAATTGTTTTTTCTCTTTATTTTCAAACTTGAATACAGCTTGGCCAAAGTGCGGCCAACGACAAAAAATTGCATATTACTATTGTAAACAGTGTAACGATCATTTTTTGTAATGGCGACAACAGTGTACGATTAGCGGCCAAGCAGTTATTCAAGTTTGAAAATGTAATTGTTTTTTTTCTTTATTTTCAAACTTGAATACAGCTTGGCCAAAGTGCGGCCAACGAAAAAAAATTGCACATTACTATTGTAAACAGTGTAACGATCATTTTTTGTAATGGCGACAACAGTGTACGATTAGCGGCCAAGCAGTTATTCAAGTTTGAAAATGTAATTGTTTTTTCTCTTTATTTTCAAACTTGAATACAGCTTGGCCAAAGTGCGGCCAACGACAAAAAATTGCATATTACTATTGTAAACAGTGTAACGATCATTTTTTGTTATGGCGTCCACAGTGTACGATTAGCGGCCAAGCAGTTATTCAAGTTTGAAAATGTCATTATTTTTGGTATGAATACGATCGCAAAACGGATTGACTCACCACGTAAAATGTAATCGTTTATCAGAATATCAGTTATTACATTGAGATCAGTTCCTCGTCAGCATTATAACTGACCCACGAACGTCCCACCTGCTGGGTACGTGAATCGACTAAACAATAATGCAATACTTTTAGCTAAATAGTAACTTTAACTAAGGTCTAGTACACTACAGAGCCAAAATAAGGAAATATGTCTCTCTAAAACAGATATTGACTACAACACAAAGTGACTCTGGCCAAGCTGTATTCAAGTTTGAAAATAAAGAGAAAAAAAGTCATTTTCAAACTTGAATAACTGCGTGGCCACTAATTGTACACTGTTGACGTCATTACAACAAATGATCGTTACACTGTTTACAATAGTAATATGCAATTTTTTTTCGTTGGGCGCACTTTGGCCAAGCTGTATTCAAGTTTGAAAATGAAGAAAAAAATGTCATTTTCAAACTTGAGTAACTGCTTGGCCGCTAATCGTATACTGTTGACGCCATAACAAAAAATTATCGGTACACTATTTACAATAGTAATCTGCAATTTTTTTTGTTGGCCTCACTTTGGCCAATCTGTATTCAAGTTTGAAAATGAAGAAAAAAATGTCATTTTCAAACTTGAATAACTGCTTGGCCGCTAATCGTACACTGTTGACGTTATAACAAAAAATGATCGTTACACTGTTTACAATAGTAATATTCAATTTTTTTTCGTTGGCCGCACTTTGGCCAAGCTGTATTCAAGTTTGAAAATCAAGAAAAAAATGTCATTTTCAAACTTGAGTAACTGCTTGGCCGCTAACCGTCCACTGTTAACGCCATAACAAAAAAATATCGTTACACTGTTTACAATAGTAATATGCATTTTTTTTTCGTTGGCCGCACTTTGGCCAAGCTGTATTCAAGTTTGAAAATCAAGAAAAAAATGTCATTTTCAAACTTGAGTAACTGCTTGGCCGCTAACCGTCCACTGTTAACGCCATAACAAAAAAATATCGTTACACTGTTTACAATAGTAATATGAATTTTTTTTTCGTTGGCCGCACTTTGGCCAAGCTGTATTCAAGTTTGAAAATAAAGAGAAAAAATTGTCATTTTAAAACTTGAATAACTGCTTGGCCACTTATCGTACACTGTTGACGTCATAACAAGAAACGATCGTTACACTATTTACAGTAGTAATCTGCAATTTTTTTTTGTTGGCTGCACTTTGGCCAAGCTATATTCAAGTTTGAAAATGAAGAAAAAATGTCATTTTCAAACTTGAATAACTGCTTGGCCGCTAATCGTACACTGTTGACGTCATAACAAAAAATGATCGTTACACTGTTTACAATAGTAATTTGCAATTTATTTTTGTTGGCCGGCACTTTTACTTTTTTGGTCCAATTTGACTGATCTCCTTTTGTCCGAGGCGTGTGCCTCAATTCGGTGAAATTTACTTTTGCTTACCTATATCACTAACTACGTGCAGTACGAATGCACACTACTGATTCTCGCCACCCGGGGGTTGCGCCCGAGCAGCCGAGTAGTGTGGACGGGGGACCTGTCGCATTGAGGAGCATTTTTCGAAGGTTTGAAATCATTCGGTGTTTTTGGGGTCGGGTCATTTCTCAAATCGGTGTGCGATATTAATTTTGTTATTGAATTATTTAATGAGATTTGTGGTAAATTAATTAAGTGTTTAACTGATATCTGCCAGTATGTTTTATAGAGATTGTTGTAATTGATAATATTTTCGAGTAATTTGATGAATTGTAATATTTTCTCAATTCCGTGGATCTCAATTCCATAGAAAATGGGGCATCGAATTTAGAAAACTTACACCGAATTGAGATTTCATATAATAGGTCTTTACCTATGAAATTGCCGTTTTGTATGGAGATTTCTGTAATTATTTTTTTTCCATACTAACGTTTTTGTTATTATTTAACGACTAATATTATGTAAATTTACAAAATTTTACACAAGTATTTATGGACATTTTAACTACTAAATGACACATTCGTTAAGAGAAAAAAAAATTTTTTTCACTAAGTTACAACTAATAAAGTACGAAATTCTGGAAACAAAAATAGTCGTAACTTTCGGAATAAGTTTTTTCTATGTAAATAATCAAATATCGTGGTTATTAAATTATCAAAAGTTGCTCGATACGGTCTTAATGTAACGCAATATTAAAGAAATTATATATTTCTAATATTATAAAAGTTGTTAAGTTATATGTACAAAAGAAAAAAACGGCAATTTCATATGTAAAGACCTATTATTATGAATTCAGCTGTAAGGGCCATTCATAAATGATAATGGCAATCAATAGAGCATATCATAGTCGGTTACTTCCCTGGTTGCGACTGCTTGAGCTGCCATTAAATGCCCATACACTCAGCTTGAAAGACAGTGTTGTATGAACTTAGTGGCAGCGCAATTTGTATGTTTAAGTCTTCTGAGAACACAGGGACAGGTCCCGGCTCCATTTAGAGGTCCTGGAGTCATCGGTGTATATCAGAAGCGCTCTGTGTTGTGCCTGAGAGCTTAATGACTTACCATCCAGTTGTATTTTGTATTTCTTATCAAAGACTAGCTGACCCAGCGCGACTTCGTTCCCGTGGCCCTACCCCCTACTCCACCCTACCCTACCCCACCCCTACCCTACCCCTACCCTACCCTACCCCTACCCTACCCTACTCTACCCCTACCCTACCCCTACCCCTACCCTACCCTACACCTACTCTACCCCTACCCCTACCCTACCCTACCCCTACTCTACCCCTACCCTACTTCTACTCTACCCCTACTTACCCCTCCTTCCCCTATTTTCTCATCGCTAAAACCTTCCTTGGACTTCCACAAACATTTCAAGACCAAAATTAGCCAAATCGGTCCAGCCGTTCACGCGTGATGCCGTGACCAAGGGAAATAGGGATTCATTTTTATATATATATATATAGATAGATGAAGGATGGTTTGACCTTATCACACACCGCCTTCACAAGGAGTGTGTCCAACCATTCATCCAATAGGCCCTTCAGTTATCTTACCTTTGGAAACCTGAGGGTACCTGGGTAAGACCTTACTTCATAGGATCATTTCTATAGTAAGCTTTTCGCTAGAGGGTACCTGGGTGTTTCAGTGCTGCTTTCGCTTCTTGTTGCACGTGAAGATGCAGTGGAGTAATGTTAAGCATTACCTCCAGCGCTGCAATCGGAGCGTTATTCATGCAGCCAGTGAGAGCACAGAAGGCCTGTGTTTGCTGCAGTTTCTTTGCTCCTACAGTCTGAGCAGCTTTGGGCCACCAGAATATGCTTGCTTGAGTACCCATTGTTAGGATGGTGACATCACCATAGGTTACGCTGATGACATCATCATCACTAAAGTCATTTTGTCATTGAGTTAAGGAGTGATAGCAGATCGTCTACTACCAGGTTCCATAGTAGTGGAGAGAGGACGTCTCCCTAGGGGCATTCTCTTGCCACAAGCGTCCTTTAGTTTCCATCACCAGATACCTGTATCACTCTGTTACAAAGCATGTTATACTGAATACTGAAGGTATTCTTGTCAAAGGCCCCTTCAATGTCGAGGAAAGCACCAAGTTTGTTTTGAAACGCTTCCTCTATCTTACCGACTAGTTGATTGAGTGCCGATTCTGTGGATTTGCCAGCACTGTAGCCGTGCTAGTGATTATGATTTTACAGATATTACATTACAGATTGCATTGTATCTCGTAAAAACCATTCACATACCCTTTCCATGGTCTTCAGCAGGAATGAGGAAAGGCTAATAAGTCCGAAAGCTTTCGGGTTCGTGTAGTCGGACTTATCAGGTTTTGGTATGAACACTACCCTAAATTCCCTCCAGGGCTGTGGGATGTAGCCATGCGCCAGGCAGGCTTGAAAATGATGGGTAATGACCGCAACGAGTTACTGATCCCTCCATTGTAGAAGAGCAGGGAAGATGTTGTCCGTCCCTGTTGACTTAAAAGGCGAGGAACTGTTTATTGCGCATCTTACCTTTTCTTATGTTATCACCCTTTTAGCCAAATACCAATGGTCATCTGTTGGATGACTTGTTACGTACTGCCACTCGATATGCTGTAGAGGATGGCAGTTTCGGAAGTGGGTGTGTAGGAGAATGGCATTCGTCTCCTGTTGATCCAAAGTCATAGAGCCATCAGGTTTACGCTGGTTGCCCGGTAGGCCAGGACCCTGATTCGATATTACCTTCCTTACCCGGTTTGCTTGTTTTGTGTAGTTTATCTGGCTGGTGCCTTGCCATTATCACGTAGATGCTTTTACTATTTGGTTAAGTATTAATTGGGTAGAACAATGCATAAACAATTATGGACAGAGACTAAAAGTGAATGGTGAAAGGTCAGCCACGCGAAAAGAAGTAAGAGGTGGTTCACCGAATTTATCCCTGATGCTACATGACAAGCCATTGAACGTTCTGAAAGATATTTTTGTTAGGAAAGAAATTAAATAATTTGGTATTGGGATGGATAGGATTGCGATTCAGATTCTTCATAACTTCTTAAAATTCTTCTTAAATAAAAATTAAGACTAATTGTTAGTTCTCTATTGAAAATTTAAACATGTTGGTTTTAATTTTTTGTTTTTATTATTTGTATTTCAATTAAAGATAGAAACATTAAAGATAGGCGCACTTCATCCTAAAATTAACCATCTAATAAACTAATAGACCAGCAGTCAGTTAGTAAAACGTTTCTGGTATTTATTATTTTGATCATTCAAATACATTGTTTCTATATTAGGTACATCAATTCTAAATTCGATGGGCGATTTTGAAATTCGGTGATTCATTTTCTCAATTCGGTGCATTCTCAATTAGGTGCTTAACTTTTCTCATAAACCACTTCACAATATTTAGTCCCATTGTTATTTTAAGGTTCAGGATGGAATAAACTTAAATTTTTATTATTTAAACTACTTAAAAAACCAAATATTAAATTAACCACCGAATTGAGAAAAAAATAACCCTTTTGTAGAAATGCTCTTTAGACACCCAGGTGTACAAAATGATCCTTTAGTAGAGGTTTAGAAAATCTCTAATAAATCTAAAGATATAACATCAAACTGCAATAATGGCATGCCAGTCTAACAACACTTAAATGACTTACCCAAAAGGAACCTTTTCAATGTTTGCTCTTACTATAATATTTTGGATACAGTAACCGATTTCCCTTAGGGGGATCATTTTGGACACCTTTCCCCTACATACTCTTTGACATATCTACTCTTTGGAAGCGGCTATGGAAAAAATGTCAGTATGTACGACTATTTTAACGCTTTTCTATACAAAATTACCATTATTATTTTCTAATTTTCTGGAATCAAAAGTAGCCTATGTTACACTCTAACCCCAAACTATCCCTATACCAAAAATCACGTTGATCCGTTGCTCCATTTTAACGTCACAGAAGGACAAACAAACAAACACACTTTCACATTTATAATAATGCATTTAAAGTTAAAGGTACCATTAGCATTGGCGGTAGTAAAATAAATTTTAAAAATATTAAAGTTACCTACACGTGGAAGAAATCTGCATTCAAAACGCAACTCCTCCATGTGTTATTACGAAATGGGGTTATTGAGACAAAGCAGGCAGCTCCGAGCCGGAGATTGTAAAAATGTCTCGTTGTGTGCCCACGAAATCCGGGTGACGTCATCACAGTTCGTCAGACATCCTCTTACTTTCAGCAGACCTCAATAAGATTAACACTTTTACTTAGACTGAACGTCATGCAACAAAACATTGCCAAATAAACACCTAAAGTCAATAAGGGAAAACGAACTGTGTATAAACCATTTAGCAGTACCTACCTACTGCATTCGACTCACTTCGGTAGCTGTGTATATAAGATACTACACTGTTTCTCACTTATAGCTGCAAGAACTCACTGGTTTTTTATCTGTAGGTAACTATATTTCTTACCTCTCTAATAGAATGACCATTTCGTTGAAAGACAATTTCACGTTGGATAACATGAAAAGCAAAGTACCTACAGTGCAACAAGGATCTTTTGCGGATCGCGCGGTCGAAATAGTTTTAGGTCTAGCGCTCCTGTCAATGTTAGCCAAGAACTGTACCTTGATTTCATGTCATCCAACGTGAATTGTGTTTCAGCGCAAAGGTAAAATAGCCGAAAGACAATTCAGCCGATACCAACAAACAAAGTAAGGGAGCCAGATTGCAATCATCAAACTACTTAATACAAAAGACATCAACGCGTTTGCCTCGTACATCCTATCCTACTAACAATAAATTTATGTAAAAGTTTAAATGTTTGGATATTTGTTGCTCAATCACGATAAAATGACTGAAGTGCGCTTTAGCACTAAACTGGCTTAGAACTTACTTAAGCGATAGGATGCAAGCCGTTGAAATAGTAAAACTTGATAAAAATAATAGTACCCAAAAATTTTATTCTGAGCTTAAGGTAAATAAGTTTGGAGTACCGCAAGGGAGTGTTTTAGGCCCTCTACTCTTCCTTTTTTATATTAACAACTTGCCAAACCTGACAAAGCACCGCTGCATCTTATTTGCTGACGACATCTCAATCATAGTGACTACAAATAAAAAAATGACATTAAATGACCACATAAATGAAATTAACAATACAATGAATATATGAATAAATTGGCTTAAAGATAATAATCTATATATATATATAAAAATGAATCCCTATTTCCCTTGGTCACGACATCACGCGTGAACGGCTGGACAGATTTGGCTAATTTTGGTCTTGAAATGTTCGTGGAAGTCCAAGGAAGGATATAGGGGTAGGGTAGGGGTAGGGTAGGGTAGGGGGTAGGGTAGGGGTAGTGTAGGGGTAGGGTAGGGGTAGGGTAGGGTAGGGGTAGGGTAGGGGTAGGGTAGGGGGTAGGGTAGGGGTAGGGGTAGGGTAGGGGTAGGGTAGGGGTAGGGTAGGGGTAGGGTAGGGGTAGGGTAGGGTAGGGGTAGGGTAGGGTAGGGTAGGGGTAGGGTAGGGGTAGGGTAGGGTAGGGGTAGGGTAGGGGTAGGGTAGGGGTAGGGTAGGGGTAGGGTAGGAGTAGGGTAGGGTAGGGGTAGGGTAGGGTAGGGGTAGGGTAGGGTAGGGGTAGGGTACGGGTAGGAGTAGCGTAGGGGTAGGGTAGGGGTAGAGTACGGGTAGGGTAGGGTGGAGTAGAGGGTAGGGTAGGGTGGAGTAGAGGGTAGGGCCACGGGAACGAAGTCGCGCTGGGTCAGCTAGTTTACATATAAATATTGACAAAACCTATTTTATGAATTTCAACAAAATACCCCATCAAACACTAAAAGTACACTATCAAGGACTAGGACTACACGGTACAAACACAACAAAGTTTCTCGGTTTAGAGATAGATCATAAGTTGGACTGGAAACAACACATCACAAATATATGCAACAAAATAAACAGATTCAGTTATGCACTTTATAAACTCACCAAAGTTGCCTCTCAGAATGCAGCACGTACTGCATACTTTGCGTATATTGAGTCTGTCCTACGATATGGTATTATCATATGGGGTAATAGCACAAATATAAGTAAGGCATTTATTGCTCAGAAGAAATGTGTTAGGGCAATCTGTGGTACGGCACCTGATGAGCCATGTGCACCCCTATTTAAAACATTAAATGTTCTACCTTTGCCATGCCTGTACATTTTTGAAAGTGCAAAGTTTGTAAAACAAAATCATCACTATTTCCAATCAGCTCAAGATGTATATCCTCGAAACACCAGAAATGCACATAGGTTGGCGGCAGCCATCGTTCCAAAAAGCACTCGCATACAAAAAAATTGTTTCTGGATGTGCATATGTATATTTAACAAATTACCTGAAACAATTAAACCACTAATTGTAATGAAATTTGAAAAAGAATTATACAGATGGCTAATGGCACACTTATTTTACTCAGTACAAGATTTTCTTAGTCATAATAAGTGTAAATTGTGTACCTAGTAAGGTTAGGTTGTCTAATAATAACTTTTGACTATTATGTGAAAATGCTGATCTTGAAGGAAGTTGTTTCATTGCACTTGACATTTGTACTGTTTTTAATAATTTTAAAATAATTTTTAATTGATAACCACTCAATGATTCCTTGCCTCCCAGAGGCAAGTATTTTTACCCGCCCCAATGGTTCCTTGCCTCCTGGAGGCAAGCTGACAGCTAATTAAAATACTTTAATTAATTATAACAAATCACTCTCTGTTCCTATCCAACTTTTACCAATCTTAATCTAGACACCTTATTTTAATCGTAGAACAAGAAATTAGTCCAATTTAATAAAAATTTGGCGGATTATATTCGATTGAAGTTCGCCGACTTGCTTGCCTCCAGGAGGCAAGGAACCATTGCGTGATTTAGGCAATGTTAGCTAAGTATGGAAAAATAAAATATGATAATTTAATTAAATATATTGTACTAAATATATTGTAATACATTAATATATACTTGTTATGCCCTCAATACCCATAAAAAGTATATATTTAAAATTTATCTACCTACAAAAAAGAAGTCGATACGAAATCGATCCATACTTTTGTAGCCCGTAAGGGTGATTCTTTACTTACATTTTTATATCTTTAATTAAACAATATTTTTCTAAAAGAAAGTTATCTTTTTTTGACTTTTATCTAATAACAACATTGTAAACTATTATTTAAACACAAATTGGTCTGTAATAATTGTTTCTTTATTAGTATTTATTGCATGTTTTAAAAAGAAATCGGTAAAACATTTCCTTTTCTGCAACTTCAACTCGCTGTTTCTAATTAAATCGTCATAAAAATCCATCTACAAATCATACAATCTTATTGCAAATTTAACTAGCATTATAAATCAATAATTAGTTTTTATTAAATCCTTCTAGTTTTTGAGTAAAACTTAATTTAAAGCCGAGCGAGCGAAGCGGAGCGGAGCGGAGCTGTGCCGAGGAACCATTGCCCCGTAAGCATATTTAAGCGTGCGTAACCATTGAGTGGTTGCAACAATTTAATTTTCTTGACATGGATATTATTCTAATTATTATTTTGTTTTGTTTGACCTTTTGACTTTTTTAATTCCATGACAGTGACATTTAAATTGACAGATGACATGACAGTCTTGCGGGCTGGATCATGACCTGCCATAGATAAGAGCACAGACTAATTAATGTGGTTTTTTTTGTTTTTAATTTTTAATTTCTGCAAGGAATGGTTTAGAATTTTAGTGTATAAATTATTGTAAATTGAATGTTTAAAAAATATTTGCATGCTACTTGGTAAGCTGTTAAGGAGAGGCAATGTCAGTTATAACACCATAAAATGTTACCCTTTTCATGAGCAAATAAAGTATATTTCATTTCATTTCATTTCATTTCATTTCATTTCATTTCATTTCATTTCATAGTTCTAGCGCTCCTGTCAATGTCAGCCAAGAACCAAAGATTGTTGTCGCACTGTACCTTGACTTCATGTCATCCAACGTGAATTGTGTTTCGGCGCAAAGGTAAAATAGTCGAAAAGTACAATTCAGCCGATACCAACAAACAAAGTAAGAGAGCCAGATTGCAATTATCAAACTACTTAATGCAAAAGACATCAACGCGTTAGCCACGAACGTCCTATCCTACTAACATTAAATGTAAAAGTTTAGATGTTTGGATATTTGTTGCTCAATCACGCCAAAATGGCAGAACGTATTTGGCTGAAATTTGGGGTAGAGATACTTTGTAGCCTGGAGAGGAACATAGAATACATTTTATCTCAGAAAAATATCAAGTTCCCGCGGGATAACGTCGTGTAGTCCACGCGGGTGAAGCCGCGGGCGGAAAGCTAGTTCTGATCGCCGCGGACGGTCGACTGAAAATCTTATCAACCATATCCGGATAGAGCAATCGCCCGGATAGCTAAAGGTCGTGGGTTCCAGTCCCATCGGAGCTGGTTGTGAGACGGCTCGATTTTTTCTAAAATACTTCATTTTCAATTTTTCAGTAATAAAAATTGCATTGTGAATGCAAAAAAGAAAAAATTTAAATAATTTAAAACATTTATATTTTTTTATTTTAACAGAGATCTCCTTCCCTATTGTGATTGGTTTAGGTATTATTTTGATTTGGAAATTCTGAGATCTATTGCGAATTTACTTGATTGATTGTGGATTGCATTTTACTAAATATTAGTCAGGGCAAAGACAGTAGGCAGACTGAAGTTGACGTGAGGTGTTTCCTGATGTGACTTTACACTTTTTTGGCCTTTACATTTCAACTATAGGTCAAGCGACTTGTAGAAAGGCCTCTCGACATAATTAATGGTAATTTGCCTACACAAATTGAAATTTTCAACGCACAATTGACCTCGATGTCCGGAGACAGTGGCGATGATGAGGCTAAAACATACTCCAGCTACTGTAGAAAGTTATTATTTGCTCGCGACATTCACATAAAGTGGTTGGTAATTAAAGCTTAATCGGATCGATTAGTGATACTTTTAATGAAATACTTGTTTCTTTTATTAATGTGAAAATTTTATGTTACAGTATTCTAATTAAAGTATTTAATTATTAATTTATATCCTATCAAGCATAAAAGGTAACGGTAGCAATACGAAAACCACTGTTCTGTTATTTCGTACCAATGAGAAATGCGACAAAGGCGCGCTCTAGTACTTATGACATGTAAATTTGCAGTTGTAGTTGATGTGTTGGCGTATGTACGTATAATTAATATACACTAACTACCAAAATTTCAGACTAAAAACACATGCTAGCCCATGATCTACCTTCTGTAACATTCATATAAATTCGTAAAACTCCAGATTTCCTCATACAAATAGTCATTTATTAAACACCTCCCCCTTATTAATAAACGAAGAGTAATTTTACACCTAGGTTTAACCAAGAAGTTTGCTTAGGAATATGACGCCTTGAAACGTCAAACGTAAGGAGTAATATTGTTATGCAATATTTTTGGTTAAACCTAGGCGTAAACTTACTCTTTGTTTATTAATAAGGCTGAGGCTGTAAGAATAGTCACCAATGCAAATCACATTTTCAAAAATAATACAAGCCCTATACGGACCGATATACGCACTCAATATAATATTTCAATTATATGAATTGGATGCGATTAAACTTAAATATAAATGTGGCAAAGCCGCTACTAGAGTAAAGCTTCATTATTTTTGACACATCATACAAATTATTTCAAACAACATACAAACCCATTACAGGGCCCCGATCGCGGTAATCCATTGACGCATTAGTCAAGTGTAGTGCAGTTGACGTGCAAAACCGTTTTTGATAACGCGCGGCTTTGACAGTGCGACAACGTTTTCTGCTCCGGTGATAATCTTTGGAACTAAAACAGTTTTCATACGACAGTCTATTTTGACAGCTAATTTCGTATTGCAAGTGGTTCCTCTGTCACTGATGTCACCGGATCATACAGGATTGTGGGACTATAGGTTTGCGTGACGTGTGCGTCGTTATGTCATTGCGGCAATACGAAGTCAAACGTCAAGACGCAAACGTGATCAAGACGCGCTGCATAGAATTACGGCGATCTAGCCCAAGAACTATCCGATATTTTTGTAAAAAATTCAATAACAGGCCAAATTTTTGTAAACGGACCTTAAATATAATTTTAAGAGACTATATTTTGGAATCCAACATAATATCGCATTGGAAGGTATAAAAAAAAAGTTATACCCCGAAAATGGTGCAATTTTTTCAGCAAATATGCTATCACAAATTTTATCGTGAACATGTGTTTATGTTCACCATATCTAAGCACCAAAGTCGAAATCCATAAAGAAATAAAACGGAAAACTAATACTTTAGGAAGAAGTCGGTTGTTTCTGGTAGCATTTTTAACATAGGTGTAATGCTAATTTGAGTTTACGTAGAGAGTTTTTTTAAAGTTTATTTGTTTTTCATTTACAAATATAGGGGGATTATATACTTTTACGAAAGATAATTAATAAATGTATTCAAATGTAAAGTGAATAATACTTATACCATTTTTGCCCATTTTTTATAGATTTTTTATAGCTTTGTATTTGTTTTTTTTAAATGTTGCTGTCATAAATATTGGTGGATTACTAATGAGTTATTTATTAAACTAGATAATCTAATTTTCTATGTAAAGAAATTACTGATATAGAATTATTGTTGAGTCTCCATAGAACGAATCAGTTTGGCTCTTGGGCTAATCGGCCCGCAGGGCGATACGTAACGCACGCATCACTGCGCCGGCGCCGCTTGGCCAGCGTTCGGCCCGCGCCCGCCACCCGTGGTCTCGTCGAGGGCCGCGGGTGAAAGTGGTTGCGCAATGCTGCAGTCTGCAGCTGCACTCAACGCCTAAAAATCATTTAAGTACGGTTAGGCGCATTTCAACTCGTTACTCAATCCTAGAACTAACTCGAATTTATTGAACAATGGTGTCGTTGTATTACATAAACTACTTACTGACGCAACGTAGGTAATCGAAGGAATTAGGAACATTTATACATCAAAATTATTTCGCACAATAGTGCAGCTGCACTCAACGCCTAAAAATCATTCAAGTAACTACGGTTAGATGCTTCTCACTCAAATCGAACTCGAATTTATTATATCTAGTGTTTTTCTACATAAATTCAATGGCGTTTTACGCAGCTGTGCAGCCTCTGCCCTTACTTCCTAAAAATCACTTAACTCGGCTATCTACAGATGATCAAAGGATAGGATAGGAGGGATAGGAAGACAGTCTATTATCTAAACTCAATAGTGTTCTGCGCAATGATGAAGGCTGCAGCTGCACTCGCCTCTTAAAAATCAAGGTAAGGTGCGGTTCTAGAACTATTGAACTTTGCCGTCGTTCTATACAACGTAAATAGAACGACAACATCGTTCAATAACTTTGTCAATTTTACATCGTAAATTCAATAGCTTTTTATGCTGGGGCTTCACCTGCGTGATGCCTAACGGCGCTAATAACGGCATGTGCGTCTTAGCGCGCTATTAATTGTATCAAATTAGTGCGCTAAGACCCGGCTACACCTGCGTATTATATCAAATCGCGCGCTAAATTATGACATTAGACGCAGGTGAAGCTCGGGCATTACGCAATGGTGCAGACTGAAGTTGCCCATTACAATTTTTTTTTATAAAAATATTTTTTTTTTCTCTTTTTAGTGCATCATGCAGGCAATTTTCGTATATCCTGGTAAATAGGTATGATATTTGAACATATCCGTCTTAAATTCATATGAAGTGGTAACGAAAACGACTGTATTTTCAAGATTTCCTGAAAACTACTGGACCGATTTCAAAATTTCGAAAAATGGGACCAAATTGAGAAAATACCTGATGTTATAACGTTTGAATCATTTCAATCGGTTCAGCCGTCTTCGAGTAATCGGTGTACATACAAATAAAAAATTAAAAAAACGCGACGAATAGATAACCTCCTCCTTTTCAATTTTTGAAGTCGGTTAAAAAGTCATTGAATTACGGCTAAGCTCGTTTTAGCTCGCAATTCAATTCTAGAACTTCCAACCAACCAACTCATAGTAATTTGACGATAGTGTCGTTTTGTTATCTACATAGATAATGTAGATAGAGAGCACTGCATGGTGCTTGGCAACAGTGCAGTCTGCATCTGCACTAGGCTTCATCGCCATGCTTAATTGTAAATCTAGGTATTGAACGATGGTTTCAATGGGGGTCGTGGGGGGCCTAGTTTCCTGTACCCCAGGTTTTCCACGAACCCATTTCAGGGACTTGTCTCTTCCATTAGATTACTCATAAATATATATCTCTTGTTTACCTTTTTTGTGAAGAGAGAAATAAATGATTTTATTATTGTTATTTCGTCCTATTTATAATAGACCACGAAATTTTAATTAAGTAGTACAAACAGTTTAGGGGATAAAAGTGATACGAATAACTTTTACTATTGGGCCAGCCATGAAATCACGAAAAGAAATAAACTGCTCCATTATCAAGTACATAACTCGACTAAAATGTATGGAACAGCTGTAAAAATATAAGTGGTGTACATATTTCAATGGAGTCAGTTTCAGTCTTTATTGGTGAAGAAGGTGACATTATGTATTTGATAGGTCACAAATTCACACCACTCCGCGATGGTTTCACTAAGTATCTACTTGTTCTTGTTACTATTTATTTACTATTATTATTATATTTACTTTTAATTAGCTTTCCGCCCGGCGGGAATGTGACATTTTTCCGCGATTAAAAGTAGCCTATGTTCCTCTCCAGGCTGCAAAGTAACTATATGTGTCCCAAATTTCAGCCGAATCCGTTCTGCCGTTTTGGCGTGATTGAGCAAAAAACATCCAACCATCTAAACTTTTACATTAATTTATATAGTAGTAGAATTATAGGATTTTCGTGTGTAACGCGTTGATGTCTTTTGTATTAAGTAGTTTGATGATTGCAATCTGGTTCTGGCTATTTGTTTGTTGGTATCGGCTGAATTGTCTTTCGGCTATTTTACCTTTTCTTTGTAATAGTGTCTACACACGTTCCGATCCGACAGCCGATTTGGTCTGCTCCCAGACCAAATCTGCGCTACACACGTTCCGATTTGTAGTAGGGAGTAGTTGGAAAAAGAATATGTTTATTTTTCCATTTTTAGTGTAATAAATCTACCTAAAGAAATCGCATAATCAGCCAGCGTAGCACAATGTGCAACGACTAAAACTGTAGCCCATATCTTAATAGAACACTCAGGCAAGCACCATCCACCAACCTCGCTGCGCACCTGCCGCGGCTTGTTCGCCGCGCACACGTTGCGAACTAGCAGCGCACTCGTCCCGCTTTCCACTCGCTCGCAACTCGCTAGTGTGATAAGGCCCTTAACTGTTATAAATTCAATTTAACCTTCCACCATCAGCTAACCTCACAATTACCTACTTGAAAGAATACAACTAAAGGTCTGTTCGTGCACGTGGTACATAAACATACTTACTTTAACTCCTAAGCGTTAAGGGGTTTTACCTTCCATCATCAGCTCACCTAAACTACCTGAAAGAATACAACTATAATTTTTTACGTATTAACGATATTTAAAGATTATCCTTCAACTCCTCACCATTGAGGAGTTGTTCCTTCCATCACCAGTTCATCATCATGAGATAATGACTATCAGTTGCAAATACTTGAAACAGTTAGTGTACCTATAAAATTTGCTGGTTTTATTCGATTTTCCGTGGTTTCAACCATCAGATCCTGACTTGGTAACATTAGGACCACCACAAGAGTGGTATACTCTTTCGAATAAAAAAATAATCATTGAAATTGGTCAATAGTTCGCGAAGATATTGAAGCAGGTACTAACAGTCGACAACAATGTGTTTTTCAGGGATTTCAGGATCTTGAAAAATCTTCTGAACCGTCTACTATAATTTTTAAATGGGACCAAATTAAAACTTTGGTCTATCAGATAAAAAAAGAATGATCAAACACCATCCAAAAAAACACACTCGGACGACTTGAGAAGTTGAGAACTTCCTCCGTTTTTTAGGGTCGGTTAAAAATAAATCAAATAACGTTCAAGCATAAATAAATAAATTAAGATAATTATTACAACACAAGCGGATCATTGCGGTTTTACTGACGTGGTACCCGTTCCCGTGGGAATATCGGGATAAAATATAGCCTATCTCACTCGGGAAGAATGTAGCTTTCTAATGGTCAAAGAATTTTCGAAATCGGTCCAGCAGTTTCGGAGCCTATTCGATGCAAACAAACAAACAAACAAATCTTTCTTCTTTGTAATATTAGTATAGATATAGAGTATAGAATAATAGATATAGTATAGTAACATCCTACAAAATCCTGTATGATGAAGACGTGTTAATTTACCGTGGTAGTCAGGTGTAGGTAGCTAGCTACAAAGGGATATTATTAGCTTTTTTGCATCCATACATAATCCTAACCGTTATGTAGATTAGCGATTGAAGCAGTGAGCTAACAATCAGGAAATGAATCAACAAAACTGTATAAGTAAGCTTATATTTTTATGATTGTCTGTGGTTATGAAGGATCGTTAAAATTTATCGTTGCATAGCATCTTCTCAAAACAACCTAGTGAATGTTGAATATAATAATCATATATATTGTAGATCATAAAATAAATGGATACCTATATTTAAAAATTATATAACCACGCCTCATAAGTATGTCTCTGTGTCTATCACGTATCTAGGTACCATTGCACCATTTGTCAATTGATTGATTATAATTTATTTGTTTTTCCTAGCATAACACCTACATTTTCCCATAAATTAGACAAATTAGGATTCCTTCCTTCATTACGTTTTCTTTTCAAATAGAATTAATATTTAGTTTTGTCTACAAAAAAAAACTGGCCAAGAACGAGTCAGACTCGCGCACCGAGGGTTCCGTACCATTATAAATATAGTAGGTAGGATGGAGGACATTTTGGTTGTAAATAAGACGTGAAAATGATTTCATCGGCGAGGCTATATTCGTCAGAGAATTTGCGGTGTAGAATATCGCAGTTTTAGGTCAGCGCAACGACATCCATGTTTGCTTGTTTTAATAAAATAATACTAAAATTATTTTACTATTAGAATAGAAAGCTACATTCTTCCTGAGTATCATAGGCTATATTTTGTCCCGATATTCCGGAGGGAACGGGTACTGCATGGATAAAACCGCGGGAGCCACTAGTATTAAATAATAAGTAAGTACCTACCTATTACTTTTTTACATCCTGTATAAGAATATCATCATTATCATGCCTACTAAAAACCTTCTGGATATTGAAGTCAGAGCGTTATAATAATTGCCCTTCCATTACAATTATATAATCGACTGTAGGTTAACTGGTATCGATTGGTATTTACGTAATGGTACAAAAACAAATTGTTTTTTTTCTGGTTTGTATTAATGGGAGACGATAAATACACCTAAGTTTGATCTATTTGCTGCTCACTTCTCAGTGCTATCAAATAGCGTATAACATAAATAAATTCCTCCGTAAAAATTGGACTACCAGATAAAAATATTGTGCCAAAGCCTTATTAAATTTTCCGAAATTAGCGCTTTAACTTATAACATATATATACTTATACTTTATCTATACATATAATAAAACAGAAACGGACAAAAAGTCTGTACATGAAAGATTAAAAAAATTAAATTACTGCTATGTGATGTGTACAGGATATAGACCCCAAAACGATAGATATTAAAATTTTTGTCTGTTTGTCTGTTTGTATGTTCGCTTTTCACGCAAAAACTACTGGACGGATTTTTACCAAATTTTGTGTAGTAATAGCTTATAACCCGGGTCAACATATAGGGTACCTTTTATTGCGGGAAATTTAATTATTCCTACGGGAAAATACAAAAACTGATTCTTACTAAAATAGATGGCGCCACATGATTATGAAAATACGTTATATTTAATCGCTGTCTCATGTAATAATGAATCATGTTATTTTTTTTACCTGCTTCAAAACATAATATAAATTAAAACCCATCCAGGCTCATATAAAATCATAAAAATAATTTCATGTTATTTACGTCATTATATCTACTAAGCAATAGATGGCGCAGGATGTCAGTAAGATTACGATATACCACAAAAGAACATTCGAATGATTATATTAATTAGGGTGAAAGCCCCCTGTTGCCACTTTAAGATGTTTTTCACTTCTTTTGCATCATAACTACTAAGCAATAGATGGCGCGGGAAGTCAGTAAGATTACGATATACCTTTCACAAAAGTACATCCGAATGATTATCTATATTAAGTAGGGTGAAAGCCCCCGCTATTGCCACTTTAATTTTTTTTTCACTTCTTTCGCCTATGGTCTTAAGTAGGTATCTAAAATTGTCAAGAATGTATCTTATACTTTTCTTTAAATTTTTAAATTTACAATACAAAAAAACTACTTAAAAAATTTAACCGACTCCAAAAAGTATTTGTCAACTGAAAAGGAAAAATATAATTTATATTATAATTAAGGTACCTTTTTGAGGTCGGTGCCAGTCAGTTTATTTTTTTAAATTACTATTTATTTCCTAAGTTTTAGTGTATATTTTACAATAACATACCCACGAAAACTACTAAACCGATTTTGATGAATCTTAGACTGTTCCCAAAGTTAGAATACACCTAATTTAAATCAAATAGAATCATCTCGATATGCCTTTAGATTTCGAGAAATTCGTGGACATACATAGTAAAAACATATAACTAAGTATTCATATACTTACGAAATTTAGTTTTATTTTAGTCAATTAAAAACCTATTTTTTAAACTTAAAATGTGCGAAGGGTGCCGATTAATGTGTTTTTTGTCAATCAAATTTTAAAAGATACATCGAGAAATCAATACTTAACTAACTTAGATAAAATAAAACAAACTATTCCCATATTCATATATATTCCCAAAAGTCACGTCGATCCGTTGCACCAATTTTGACGTGAAAGACGGACAAACAAACAAACCCACTTTCACATTTATAATATTAGTATGGATACACACAATCTCTTTTACATTTTATAGTAAAAATATGATTGGCCTGATATTATGCATTACTAAGTAAGAACTTCTGTTTGAATCGTGAAAGCGCGCATATGCGCAAAACGATAATACGCGCTCTAATCGCGCGCGGCAAGAGTGCGCTTCACCACTGGAGCTCCATAGTAGTGGTCGGAGTGGACGTGCCTCGTGCGATCCAAGAGCACCAAGAGAACAAATTAGATTCACGATCCATGATCCCTAATCTTAGATCGTGGTTGGCCAATCCAAGATGGATTGTTTGGTGTGGTTCAGTCTTATGAACCTCGCGTAGAATAGATCTATTGCCCGCTAGCAAGCAACGTCGAAGAACGAAGAACGGCTGTTCAAAATAATCGTTATCATTATACACTGTTATGTGTGATACATGCATTTTTGCGTATAAAAACCATATGAAAATATAGATAAGTTATCACAACTTACTGTAAATCGAGATTTGACAGCCTAAGCCGACCTAGATAGCGGTTTAAATTTAAATCGGGATCGGTAACAACAAGTAGCTAAATGGGATTTAAAAGAAAATCGAGATCCAAATGGCCCTTTTGAGTTATGAAGAAGAGAAGAGAAGTTTGTTTTTTTTGTCGTCTCTAAGGGATTGCAGACTTCAGTATTTAATTTGACATACATTTTAGCTTGATACCTCCCACGCATACTTGAGAAAAAGTTTCTTGACATACGGACAGATCTTTGAATGAGGGCTCATATAAGTTCATGCAGCATATGATAACAACATACCATGTTCATACCCTAGCCTGCATATTCGATATTCTTTAGACCCTTTTAGTAGAGAATAGGACTTCAAGAAGAGCGTTATGAAATCTGAGCAACAAACACACAAACTAAACTAACACAAAAGTCACTACACCGCGCGTACGAAGTCGCGGGCAACAGCTAGTACTTAATATTCTATGAAAGTAGGTAAAGTACTAATTAAACTCATAGCAATAAAATGATTTGTCCCTACAAGTTAGTTAAGAAATGTTTATTGAATGCATATGCAACATACCTAAACTACCGACTTTTATAGGCATCATGTTTGTTTAAAAAAGTCTAAGGTTTTAAATTCACGTAACAACCCAGAGAAACAATAGGATTGGCTAGTTCTCGAGTTGGCAGCAGCTTATTGTTTCGTTGTCGAGAGTACAAATGTTTGCGAAGTAACGTAACGCTATTTAAGAACTTTTCTTGTTTATTGTATTGTGTTTGACGGAAGGCGGAAGCGTAACTGATGCTAAACTGAACCCATCTCATTTATCATCAAAAAAGTGTCTTAACGCGAACAATATCAGCACTGAGAGCATTGATGTAACCGGCTGTTTGTGGGGGCACTTTTCTCTTTAGTTTCTCCTCGTTGCGCCTGCGCTGCGCAGTCTATACCGCACCGTCGGAAAAAGTACGCGTGTCTGCCGCTAACAGAAATCGCTATCGAACTTAAAGATCGTGTCTGGTCGTGTCAAAAAACTGTGTCTTTAAATTAAATGTTATCAACTGTTAATATCGAATTAAGTTTGTGTTTGTGCATTGGAAATAATAGAAAGTTGGTTCACTCGTTGCCTGGTTTACCGACGACAGGCGAATATTCTCCAGTACACCAAAGGCGTTGAGTAACTGTAAGGCTCATTTTGTATTTATAATTAATTAAGCGAAAACTGTTATATTGGTTCTAACTGAAAGTCACTTTAAGTAGCGTGCGTGGACACAGTTCGTTATAGTTACATTTTTAATTAATTGAATAGTAGGTACTTATTTGGTGGTGATTGGAATAGTTATGCCTTTTTAATTTAATGCGGTTTAGTTTAAAAAGATTCGTAAACAACAAAATTAAAAAAACATAACATTGCTCTCACATTCTGTAGCAAAATGATCTTTCAGATTGATTATATTATTATGTAAACTTGTGTGTACTTATTTCACAAGAAAAGTTCCAATTACTGAAGACGTAGAGCTTATTGGAATAAAACAGTAGGTATTTATAAATAGTAAAAGCGCCGCCTTTTGTTTTGGTAATTGTGACCTAATACTACTTAGTTTCGTAGTGCTGGATGTACCCCTAGTGTAAGTTTTTATGTCAAGCAAACGCAAACTATTTCGATTCCGTATTTATGTCAATTTGTATGAAAACTTTAAAAGCGCGCTACTCGCCGCTAGAGGCGCTGATACAGTTTTCATACAAATTGACATGAATACGGAATCGAAATAGTTTGCGTTTGCTTGACATAAAACTTACACTTTTTCAGTGTAATAGGTGGTAATGCGTGGACAAACTGTTAAAGTCTATTGTGAAGCTAATTGTTATCGCTACAAAATGCAAAGGAAATTAACAAAACTAGCAAAAGGTGATTGCAAGTACAACTTCATGCATTGAGTATTGGTTTCAGGAAATAACAAACCTTTCGTAACGTAATGAAACAAACGTTCGTGGTCATTTACTATACTTTATTAATGACGAAAATCTGAGCTATAAAATCCTTATCCAAGTTTTTGTAACTAATACATGTTTGGAAAAGCTTTCTTATAAATTATGAATTAACTAGCTGACCCGGCAAACGTTGTTTTGCCATATAAATTATAGTTTTATACACCAAAAGTTGCCTAGACTAGAAACAGATAGCGCTAGTTATACACTACCAATAAGGGGCCCAAGATTGGTCTCTATTTCCTACATATAAAAATTACTCTGTGAAGTAGAAAAAAAGATGGAAGAAATGACAGTTTTGTATCGAAGGTACGAGAGGTATCAGTTAAACGATTTTTCATAAAAAAATAAAATTTTTACTCAATTTTCCGGAATAATAAGTAGCCTATGTTATTCTCCAGCTCCCAAACTACCCCCTTACCCAATATCACTTCGACCCGTTGCTCCGTTTTGACGTGAAAGAAGGACAAACAAACAAACAAACAAACAAATAAACAAACAAACACACTTTCACATTTATAATATTAGTATGGATATGGATATTAATAATGTTTAACACATCTAGAAAAACATAGATTTATGATAAGGGTGGGTAATAATAAATAAATAATAAGGGTAGGTAAATTAATATCCTGCTTTTCAAGTCGGTTTAAAATACGCTCTGCTATGAATCAAATATGAACTTCTTATCATGGAACGACGAAGGACTGGAAAGCGAACCCACTACCTAAACCACGAGATCACAACATAGTCACTAACTACGTATCATGTCTACATGCCATAGAATTATCAACAATCTATGATAAAAGCTATTTTCAGGGTTGGTGACATTGAAACTAAATGAACAAAGAGACGAAGGATACAAGCGTAATTTAATACGCTACATAGTAATGCTAATTTAGTTGGTGCAGCTTAAAGCATGTTAGAATTATATTTTTAGGGTTCCGTAGCTGAATGGCAAAAAACGGAACCCTCATAGATTCGTCATGTTTGTCTGTCTGTCTGTCTGTTCCGAAACTATGACTACACAGGTACTATTGTTGATCGAAGCTACACAGTTGAAAATTTAGTAGGTAGATGTAATCTGTGAACCGCTTTACGATAATACGATACATAATCATGAAAAAAATAAAAATAAGAGGGTCTTCCCGTAAATGAAACTAAAACAATAAAACATTTTTTCTACATACCTATACGAGTGGGATGTCTAGTCTATAGATAAGGTTAACATTAAGGTTTCTTAAACCATTTTTCTCAAAGTTAATCTTTTGAAAGATAGACACACACACACACACACACACACACAAAGCGGCAAAATTTGTGCAGCCCCTCTAACTTTTAAAATAAATCAGTGAAAAATCTAAAAACAAAATGAAGGGTACAGGGGCAAAACAAGAAATGTGACAAACAGGTTTTTGTTTTTTTTTTTTTTTTTTTCTCTTGCATAATTATTTTTTATTAATTTACTGATAGGAACCTAAGTTTACTGTACAAAGATCGGCTGTAAATACAAATAAACTTTTGACAAATGTTCACAAATATACTTACATTAAAATGTAAATTACACAAAAATCTGTTTTGTGACATTCCTTGTTTTGCCCCTGTACCACAGAATAAATAATAGTGCTAGGGCACAGAAGACTCACTCTGCAAGCTCATTCAAATAAAAATAAATCTTTCTGCGTGGAAATAAAGTCCAATTCCGGTTGCTTTGTCATCGCTTGCCTACTGTTATAATAACCTTGAGTTCGCGCAAGCAAGCAAAACTGTACCCAATAGCTACGCGCGAGCGTTTCTATTTCTATGAATGTCTCAAACAGCTCGCTCGCTGGTTAAGGTTGCGAGCGACTTGCGAGTTCGGTTTTGTTGTTTATTTTGTTCTTTCTTTTATTTATACACCCGTAAACACAACAGTATCTTATATACGGATTATAAGAACATATGATTTTAAACTTACATGGTCATTATCACTATAACTATTATGAAGGACGGGATTATAAGAACGTTTAGTAGTCATTGTTCGGTGCACAAAAATCACAAAAATGATCGATCGTTTTACGCGCGAACGTGGAGCGTACGAGCCGAGCGGCATCCTTCTGCCATACGCCTGCCCGGCAGGCGCGCCGGCCGAACGTACCTAAACTACGGAGTGACACCCCCCTGCCTGTACCCTTCAAATATGCTGTAGGTAGATCAATAAAAACTTTCAACAAAAATTGGTTTGAACGAGATCATAATACATTTTCAAAAACAGCAAAGGTAACTTTGTCATTCGTACAAACACTAAGAAAAACAAAATATTTTTTGCTGATCAAAAATGTTAGTGGAATTTTGGCTACGTGTAGGCAATCGGTACCTACGTTAAGTGGGTACGGAACCCTTCATGAGAGAGTCCGACTCGCGACTCGCACTTCGGCGATTTTATTAATTCATTTCGGCTGTAGTAGGTATGTATTTTTCTGTTATTGGCTTGCATGTTTCTATTTTGCTATTAAGTATATAAGTATTTAAAATTGTAGATTTACCGAAAAATAACAAAAAATAAAATAAGTTACCCTTCTTCTGTCGGAGTCATGTAATAAAATAGGATTGGCTGATTCATTTTGTGAAACGTAACCGACTGGAACTTAACATAACAAATAAGGCGAAACTTTCTAAAAGTTGCAACAGATCCATATTTCAAATAATGCATGTTCGTTTCGTTGTTCGACTACACGTGCAAAGAATAAATTGGTGAACCCGTTCGGTGGAGGATCCTTTTGCAATACCTATTTCAAAACCAACCATTCGTCCTGGGGGCCGATTCTGCTAACGTTAAGTCATAATCGTGTCTCAATCGTGTTTTAATTGTAGTTCAATTGTAGTGCTTTTTTACACACTAGTTACAAGAATTATGACAGTATGATGTGATGTGAATGTAGTGTGACCGTCAGTAGTATTGTGAAAAAAGTACACATTTCTAGTAACTAGTGTGTAAAGTAGCACTACAACTGAACTACAATTGAAACACGATGGAGTCGCGATTATGACTTAACGTTAGCAGAATCGGCCCCCTGTAGTGATGGGTAGACATGCAACAACAACAACAACAGAAGCATGCATGCAATGTCTACGAAAGACTAAACCACCAACCATGACGACCTCCGCGGCCGAGTGGTGTACGCACAGGTTTTCAAGGTGCCGCTATCTCTATAGGTCCCGGATTTGAGCCCCCGTCGGGTAAATGTTGAAAACGAACTTTTCAATATTTCCTCGGGTCTGGGTGTATGTGGTAATAACCGTCGTTATATCCAATTTCCATAATACTAGTGCTTAAGCTAGTATACTTTGGTATTGGAACAATGAACGTGATGGTGTCCAATATTTATTTATTATTTATACTTATTTTATTACCAAACAATAATAATTTCAATAAGTAGGTAGGACTTTATCTTGAAATCAAGACCGCAGCCCAATGCTATTCCCACAGAACATGGAAAGTAAAAATCTTTCCGTGTTCTGTAGCTATTCCTTTAATCCGTACAATTCTCTGCCTAGCCCATACTTGTAAATTAATTGCAGCTGCAGACCTGCGGCTTGAAGTAGTAGAAAAAATAAAAGCTTAAATTCAATAAGCGACCGTCTTACGTTTAATTTATGCAGATACAAAACGAGAAAAGTTTTACGATTTAGAAAAGGTAAATTTTAAATGACAGAATCATGTGGAAACTAGATAGTCAGGCAAAGAAAAAATAGACTTTGTAGTTTAATTACTGAAAGCACATTGTTATTGCACTATAATGTACTTTCTAGTTCGAAGTTAGACAGGTGTCTCGGTCGATCGACATCTCGTTTTGAATAACAAATTCTTTTACAAATAAGAACGGCGAGATAGCATGCAAATAAGTAAATGTGATACAGTAATCATTTTAAATTTTTAATATTTTTTATAAAAAAGTAGGTACAGTTTTGTTTTCATACAGTTCTGGGTTAATTTATTTCGTTAACTTAAAAACTGCTTTAACAATTTACAAAAAAATACATCTCAATGCAATGTTTATCAGACCAACAAGTAAGTTTTACTTTTTTAAGTAAGTAGTTACCGAGGTTTTACTTTAGGTAGGTACTGAGACTTGTAGCAAATTATTTCGTAACTAACTGATCGTTACATGAGACAATTTAATCAAGTAAAAACATATATTACCTACCCCAATGTGTAAAGACGATAAGCTTTGAAACAATCGGAAAATTCACTATCATATTTGTTCCACGACCTCAATTTCTTTGGTGGCCGTTAGAGAAAGACAATTATTGGCTCTCGTTCCCACGACTTGCTTATTTATTCAGCATAAAAACTTCTAAATCTTGTTTTGAGTGACATGGAATTAAATTTCAATATCCAATAGCTTCTATAAAAAGTGAGACACTCGAACAGCAAACTACAGTCACGAGTATTATGTAAACAACTTAAGACTTTGTCTTAATACAATATTGAGCAATTTTTGTGGCACACTAGTTTTGTTTCGGAAAGCTTTAATGTGACCAAGTTCTTTGTTATTTACATACTCTTGTTCGTGACTGTACAAGTTTTCATGTCAACATACTTTGATAGGCTTTCATTTAATTTCACTTTTTTATACTTCATTTAGTTATCGGAAAGAAAAAATAATAACTTATTTATACTATGTCGCTATCTGTTTAATAAATAAAAAAAACTCTGCACGAGATTGAAATGTTTAAAGAAGACAATAAACAAATTATCAATTTAGCATGCGAGAAGAAAAGTTTCCTTATAACTTTCGCGTTGAGTTCCATATTTAACTAATGCTGTAAAGTAAATATGTACCTAAATTATCAGGAAACAACTCTAGCTAAATAACAGGAAAGTCGTATTTTTTTTTCTGGAAAAATGTTACGGAACAATCTCATCAATTTTTTCTTTACTCGTATGGATTACATCTCATTATATGGTTTCCTTCCGTTGCTTTGTCTAAGGAACCAGCATTTTGCCAGCGTATCCATTATCTATTGTTGCCATCTTACGCTCATCATTCACATTACTGCAGCTAGAATACCTAAATCTTTTAATATTTCAGTAACTAATGCCAGCTTTCTATTCAATCGGTTTCGGTTACGAATGGATTTTCGTGCTAAAACCGTAACTGTATTTTTTTAAAGGATACTAATAATGCTCCGGGTACCCATTCTCGTGCGATAGTGGGATAAATAAATATAGCCTATGTCTCTCAGGAAGAATGCAGATTTCAATAAATGGTAAAAGAATTTTTAAAATCGATCCAGTAGATCTTTCTCATATTTCCTCAGTATTAGTTAGGGATTTTGATGCATTGATGTGGCAAACTATAGGACTAACTGATTGTAGGTCTAGGGGCTTCGTATAAGATGATTAATATAGATTCGACATCGATAGCAAGAAAACTGACGATGATTGATGAATCGTTGGAAATAGAATTCACATAATAATATGATAGAAGAGACACAAAAGCTCATGCCTTGTGCTTAAACTAATCGTTTGACTTAGGTACGCATTTTATTTTAGAAAGACTTATTAGCGTGTAAAGAAGTACTTACTCTAATAACAATAAACATATTTGTAACAAATGTTACATAAAGTAATAAGTTGTTGTTAAGTTGCTGTAATTTTATTGCATTACCTATATGCGATATTTTCCATCATTTTTATGGAGCATTGTGTTTACCTCTAAGAACCCACTTTTATTATGAGGTAGTAAAAGAAATAAAGTGTTATGTGTTACGCAAGTTGAAGTTAGTTATCTAACGGTCGTTAAACGGTGGTTATGGTTAGCTTAGCATGTATATTTCAAATGTGCATTCTTTAAATATATTAAAAAAACTTCAAAGGGCCGTAGTTAAAAATAAGAGAGGGAATATTTTAGTAAAAAGATTGCAGGCTTTAATTTACTTTCTGAGTTTTGCTGGAGTAGAAAGACACAAGTTTAATAATTAAAGTACTTATTTCTTGAATGATGGACCGCGTTTGTCTTACTAAAATATGAAGTGGGATTATTATTACACACACACAATATTAGGTCACAGTAAGCATCAGGCTATCCGTTCTCCAAAACACTTGTCTATCTAGCTAGTCATCTTCTAGTTTTTATTTTGCAATTGTTAGTTTGTTAAATAAAACAAATAATAATTATGACACAATGTGTCTCTACAAACCGTATCCACTTAACTGACTTAACCTTCAAAAACATAGTGCTACACGAAAAAAAACTTCGAGAATATCTAGAGCATTAAGTTGCAATCCACACCGTGGTAGACCTTTAAAAAATAATCCTAGAACAATTGTAATGCGCAACAACAGAAGCGGTGGTTCGCAAACGCAGTGACGAAACTTGCATACGTGATACCTTTTTTAATCGCTGCAGGTTTACGAAAGCATCGACTAGTCTACCGAGGTGACACGGTAACGGTGCAAGTGACAGGTGCCTCGATTCAATTCGCAGCTCATACAAATTACTTAATCCAGAATTACCATTTACCCCAGATTAACCCCACTTCTGTCAAGTGGTGAAAAGTAGAATTTTAATGGTCAGTCTATCGCCAAATACGGTTTAACACAAATAGATTTAAGAAATTCGTAGTGGTAGGTACTTACGCTTTCTGATCCGAAAACATCGTAGAATTAAAAGTAATACTTAGGTAGCTAATGCTGATCATTTACAAAAAACACTAGTACAGTACAGGTTTTTAATTCCGTTTTTAATAAGTACGAAATAAAGGTGACAATCTATGTTAATCATAGCGCCTATTTAAGGCGCTACTCGGAAAAATATGCCCAACGGACTCGCTGTCACACCGTTTTGTCACACTGGTGTGACTACGAAGCATTTTTTTCCTATTTTTCACACTGGTGTGACTACGAAGAATTTTTTTCCTAATAGTCACACCATTTTCAAAAAGTCATACTTGACGTAAATCACTTGATAATTTGATACCAGTTTGATAGCACTTTGATACAATATAGGTACGTATTATGAATTTATGATCCTTTGATTTGTTTTTTGTTTTTTGTTACTTTGTTTGTTACTCGGCCCAGTGAACTGGGCTGAGTAACTGAGGTACTACTCGACTCGGCTTCCACCGTTTACATTGGTCAAGTAATTGGGCCCAGCAGGGTTGCTAGATGTACGATTTAAATTGTATTTGTAAATTGTATTGACTGACAATATCCTTCGTTACCCTCCTTACTACCAGACCTTACTACTGATACTAACGGCTGTAGTAGTAACACGGGAGATTTTTTTTTCCCAATGAAGTACTAGGCACTAGGCATATTGGAAAAATATTGAACAAAAAGTACCAGGGCAGCCTAAGCAACCAGGAGTTATTACGAGTATACCTACTTAAAATGCTGCTGCCTTCGAGCAACGCGGGTCTTCCGTCCCGGAAGGGAGTAGGCATACGAAGCATTTCCCCTCTGTCAAAGTACTAGCCCAAGTGGGCATAGGCGTTTATAAAAACTTGTTGCACTCAGATTTTTTACTAGACCGAGTCCAGTCGCGCAAGTGAACGCCGCAGTATTAAAAATGCCGAATTGCTCAGTTTTTTGCTGTAGAAAAAAGGTCTGGAACATCAAGTTAACAAAAAGATGGTGTAACATTTCACATGCAAGTAAATTCTGATCATATTATTGCTATTTAATTACATTTAAATACCAAATTCGCATATTTTATTCTTAAATTGTTGACGGATTTGTTCAGCAACATCAAGTCCGCTCGCCCATATAACTCTGTCGAGCAAACATGACGCCTGCAGTTTATACTCTTCTCTTTCACTCGATTCCGCATGCCCGGAGAGTAAGAAGGACGGGTATAACCTGCAGCTGTCATGTTAACTCGATCGGTTTATACAAATTTCAGATCGGTCGCGCGATAAATCCGACTTCTCGCCGACGATGGGCAACACAGTGATGTTACCGTTACATGTCATAATGTTTGTCGATAAATTTGAGAGGGAGTTGACGACGCGACGAGACGTTATTTGTTCATATGTACAAATGATTGTTATCATGGTTTTATATGAACTATAGTACGTTATTATTATTGGGTTACCTAGCATGTAATTAGAATAAACAAAAACCGATCAAGAGCAAGTCAGACTCGCGCACTGAGGGTTCCGTAACATCAAGTATGAATGAAGACGCGGCGGTGTAGAATATACGTTATAAAAATAATAGGCCCGTCCGATCGATTACGGCCACGGCGGCCTATTTTTTTTGGATAAAATATGATGAAAGCATTATGATTTCATTGTTTATTTATTGCACTTTTTGTGTTTACAGCTTCCATAAAAATCCTGAATTAAAGAATTCATGGAAAAGTTTTTGCAATAATAAGCAAACCTGGGATCTCAAGCGGAGCAGTGTAATTTGCTCGACCCATTTCATGTCATCCGATTTTCAAGCACTTCCAAAGAAAAGGAGAATAATAACGGAAAATTCAATATGTACCAAATTTAATAACAGACTGCATTTTTGCCGCAAGTCTTCTAAGTATTCTCGGTGTTTTAATAAAGTCACAAAATTGCATCTCACTGTTATACTTATTTTCCAGAGCCATTCATAACCCATTGAACCATCTTACAATACTGCTGGATCTACAAGTTCAGCTATGCCTAACATGTTGACATATTTGATTTCTTGTTTAGTTGAAAATGGTTTACTGTTACATTATATAATATTAAGAGCAAATGTTACTACTTAAATTAAGTATTCTATTGTGATGGAATTCAATTTCAATTTGACGACTCTGTATAAAATATAACAGGGAGAAAAAGATTGCCCATATAGGTTTTCTTGCCGGTTCTTCTTGCAAGGTCTCCCGCCGTAGGATTTGCGAACTGATGGCGTAGCTGCTTTGACGTTCACAAGTGTTGTAATCTCAACCTAAATAGCAATTTTGAATTTTAATATCTCGTGCCACAGCGCGTATGTGGCCGCACTCTTACAAAACAGATCATCAGTAGCGATTGCGGTATAAAATCATCAGCTCTTAGAAATAGCGGTATAATATTAAGTCTTATTACTATTCTCGTACCTACCAAGAAAAAAAACATTACTACAAAATCGTTCGAACCGTTTTGGAGAAGCGCAACCACAAACACCGTGACACGATATTTTTATATAATAGAATATCAAAAACTGTTAGTAAGATCCTACATAAATACCTAATAATAATTATAAGAAATCTTAACTAATATTATAAAGCTGAAGAGTTTGTTTGTCTAAAAGCGCTAATCTCAGAAACTACTGAACCGAATTGAAAAATTCTTTTATTGTTGGATAGTCCATTTAGAGAGGAAGGCTATAGACTATATTTTATCCCGACATTCCCACGGGAACGGGTACCACACGGGTAAAACCGCGAGGATCCACTAGTTAAGCAATAATTGTTTAACCGATAAATAAAAATAATATTAGTAATATGTTTCAGTTTGTTGCCTTTATTAGTCCTTCTTCCGAAATTGAAATTTATCGATATTGCTGCATCGACAGTTGAGTCCAGCCCTATTTACGTTGAAATCGAGGCAATGTGTGAGTGAGTTGTGACTCATCCGTACACGAATTGTCGCTGTATTGTTTCATTTTCTATGTGTTAGTGTCGTCTTTACAGTATTGTTTTTGTATGTAAGTATACGGAATTGCACTTGTGTGCACATTTCCCCCCCCAAAAAACGACAGAATTATTTGAATAGAGTAAACTCGCTAAGGCTACTCCCTTCCGGGACGGAAGACCCGCGTTGCTCGAAGGCTGCTGCCTATAAAACTCAAAACATCTAAAAATAACTCCTGGTCAGCTATGCAACCCTGGTACTTTCAGCTTATAATATTTTAATATAATAATTAATTTAGTATCATAACGTAAGTATATTGTATCAAAGTGGTATATTGTATCAAATTATCAAGTGATTTACGTCAAGTATGATATTTTGAAAAAAGTGTGACTGATAAGAAAAAAATGCTTCGTAGTCACACCAGTGTGACAAAACGGTGTGACAGCGAGTCCGTTGGGAAAATATGGACTTTTTGATTTAAAATTATAGGAAGGTTACAGTTGTTACACATCTGGTAATAAGATATATATTTCTTCATACCTTTATCTAGAATCGTATAGTTTCAAAAACACGGTTTTATGATTTTGCCTCGACACTTTTTCTTTTCGAAAAGACCTCTAAAAAATACGAAAAGTGAAGATTATCCTTAAATGGGGTTACTTACACTATTGGAAATTGGTTTAATTAATGGACACCAATAATATTGAGGATCGTAAGAAGCATTTTTTTAAAAATCGCTGTAGTTTTTTAATACGAAGTAATTTTGTGTTTTTTTTTAATTAATCTGCAAAATCGGTCTCGCTCCCGCGCGCTTCGTTTTCTCATTGCTATCTCGCTTCAGCACATTTTTTTCGAGTATCGCCTTAATCCTACTAATATTATAAATGTGAAAGTTTGGATGTTTGGATGTTTGGATGTTTGGATGTTTGGATGTTTGGATGTTTGTTACTCAATCACGCCAAAACGGCTGAACGGATTTGGCTGAAATTTGGAACACAGATACTTTGTAGCCTGGAGAGGAACATAGGCTACTTTTTATCCCGGAAAAAGAACAAATTCCCGCGGGATAACGTCGTGTAGTCCACGCGGGCGAAGCCGCGGGCGGAAAGCTAGTACTAAATAAATATAATAAACTGTAAAGCTTTGTTAGATACTTAACGTAGTTACGACTAAAATGACGTGAACAACAAATTAAAAACAACGTTCTTCGTCTTTTTATGCTAATTGGACTTGAAGTAATGAAATGTGGTAAACCTTGAATCAAGTATCCTACTTCGATTGGCGAATCACCAATAATAGCTCTTAGTGTTATTGGGAAACAATGAAAATCTGCAAGGCAACTGTGACTGTGTCAGTTTGGTCACGACAGTCACAGTTTACGTTCCAACGATGTTCATAATGACGCCAATATCTCATCTTGGTCGCTAATGTAAATAAAAACCGGTCAAGAGCGAGTCGGACTCGCGCACCAAGGGTTCCGTACAACATACCATGTTCATATCCTAGCCTGCTTTAAACCCTTTTAGTAGAGAATAGGACTTCAAGAAGACCGTTATGAAATCTAGGCAACAAACACACATAAACTAAACGAACACAAAAGTCACTACACCGCGCGTACGAAGTCGCGGGCAACAGCTAGTCATAAATATAAATAAATAAAACGTGAAAAGGTTTTCATCGGCAAGGCTATTAATCGTTAAAAAAATTGCGGTGTAGAATATTGCAATTTAGGTTAGCGCCATCTCTTGACCGATAGTGGAACTAATGTATTTTTTGCTGACGATTTCTGAAAAATAATACTATTTAGAGACATCGTTCTATTTTTTCTGTAATCCTTACATAAACTTCTATCACAAAATACCTAATTTAGATTTTCTTCGATGCAAATTTCGCAGATAGGGGGAAAGGTATTTTTAACCGACTTCTAAATCAAAAAGGAGGAAATTCTCTATTCGTCTATATGTATGTTTTTTTTGTGTATGTCCACCGATTACTCGAAGACGGATGAACCGATTGAAATGATTGATACGTTATTACATCAGGTTGGTTTCCAAGTTGGTCCCATTTTTTGAAATTTTGAAATCGGTTCAGTAGTTTTCAGGAAATCTTGAAAATACTGTCGTTTTCGTTACCACTTTAAGTGAATTTAATACGTATCTTTAGGCATAACTCCTTTGTTTATAAACCGATTTAGATGATTCTTGTTTTGTTAAAAAGGGGATACCTCAAGGTATTTTAACCGACTTCAAAAAAGGAGGTTTTCAATTTGATCACAGACCTATTTACCAGAATACAAGTAAATTGCCTGCACGATGCACTAAAAAGAGTGAAATAAAAATTATTTTATAAAAAATTAAAACCGCCTTCAAAAAATCACATCAAAAAAGTAAGAAATAATTCCTCACCAAATAAATAACGTAAGTACTTTGAAGTCGGGCGGGTTTTAACAAAAACAACAAAAAATCCTACATGTTTCACGCCCGACTTCAAAGAACTTACGTTATTTATTTGGTGAGGAATTATTTCTTACTTTTGTGATGTGATTTTTTTTATTTTACATTTTCCATAAAAAGTCGAAAACTATGCTGCCTAAGCATAAAAGAAAAAATATTTGAGAATGTGCAAGCTGCGCTCTTTTATATGATACCCTATGGGGTTATAGTCTTCGAATTTTTAAGACAACCTTTCAGTTGCTGTTGCAAAAAAAAAATTTTTTTCTCTTATTTGCAATATAGTTGGGCAAGAGTCATCTCAAACTATTCCAAATTTCAAGTTGATAGCATAGTAGTTCTCGAGATGTCCAGTTGTGATTGTGACAGACTGAGTCGCACCATTAGGGTCCTTTTTACCACTTTGGTTTGGAACCCTAAAAAGCACAGAATAGCATCATTCCATTATTTCATCCATAAGCATTCGTTGCTAAAAAAATCTTCAGTTGACAATACAGGAATTCTAAAGTCAGTATTCGTCTAATTTAAATATAGCATAAAATTGAGTTGTATGTAATTTAATTTAATTTGTTTGCTAACAAGACAATAAATAGTCTTGCTTACTTCGATAACTTCGATCAACAATAACAGCTAGGTCTTTGATGATACAGCCAAAGCGAACAAACGTGTCAGCTTTCTTAGAAACTACATTTATCGAAACTCCTAGCTCTCTAGCTAGTCTTTTATGACTAAGATATTAAATATTATAGTTAGCTAGAGAAAAATATAAACAATTAAAATTAAGTACTCGAGTCGTGGCTTGAGGTCAATTCAATATAATAATAAATGTATTTACAAGCAGTCGTATAATTAAAATACGGCAAATCTTAAGAAAATAATTAATTGTTGGGAGTTGGACTCCACATTTTATGATCTTTTATGATTATGATTTATGATTTAGATTTTAGGTCAATTCGTATACTTAATACATAAATGCGAACAACTCTTTATGAACTGTGTTACAAGACGTCGCCAGCCGATGGCTCAGGGGGGAAGGGGGAAGATGCCAGCCCATGGAAGACAAAATATATGAGAAAACTATGAATTTTAGGTATTGTTGGATCTTTAGGGAGGGACAGCAGCCCCCCTGCCGCCCTGATGTTATTTGAATTTTAGTTTTATGAAAAAAAATAGCCGAATTGGTCCAGCAGTTCTCGAGTTTTGCGCTGAGCAACATTCATTTTTACCACACTTTTATTAGCTTCACTTGTAACTAAGTCACAATGTAAGAAAATCTTGGAATTCAATTTTAACCTACTTCTAATTGTCGTTTTGATTTGAAACTTTGTAAGTCTATATGAATCCGATGACAATACAATAATTTGCTACCATCGAGCTGATCTGATGATGGAGTCAAGAGGTAGGCAATAGAACTCTTCAATGGCTGCTAGGAAACCCCTCGAGTTTAGGCTCATTTGTTTTGTTCGGATGAGACCTATTCGCTACACTTAATGGTGAGGGTCTGATGATGAGCAGGGAGGAAGCCAGTGGCACTTCTTAATGACCACTAGGAAACCCCTCGAGTTTAGGCTCCGTTGTTTCGTTCTGACGAGACTTATTAGCTGTACTTGGTTTGTGAGGGTCTGATGATGGAGCAGGGAGGAAGCCAGTAACACTCCTTAATGAACAATAGGAAAAACCTCGAGTTCTGGCTCATTTGTTTCGTTCTGATGAGACCTATTTGCTACACTTGGTGGTGAGGGTCTGATGATGGAGCAGGAAAGAAGCCAGTGACACTCCTTAATGACTAATAGGAAACACCTCGAGTTTGTGCTCATTTGTTTCGTTTTGATAATACCTATTCGTTACACTTGGTGGCGAGGGTCTGATGATGAAGCTGGGAGGAAGCCAGTGGCACTCCTTAATGGCCAATAGGAAACCCTTCGAGTTCTGGCTCATTTGTTTCGTCCGATGTGACCTATTCGCTACACTTGGTGGTGAGGGTCTGATGATGGAGCAGGGAGGAAGTCAGTGGCAATCCCTAATGAGCACTAGGAAACCCCTCGAGATGGGCTCATTTGTTTCGTTCTGATGAGACCTATTCGCTACACTTGGTGGTGAGTGTCTGATGATGGAGCAGGGAGGAAGGAAGGGTTCGGCTCGCGCATCTGGTAACTAATAGACTCCACTTGAATTTGTAAAACTACCTAAATACATACAATCACGCCTTTGAGTTATAATGTTTACGGGGTGTGCAGACACATGAATGGACTGCGAAATCGATTACCATCCCCATCCATAGCTTGCCATTTGTTAAACTAAAAAGTAGAAAATAAATATGTAGTTTAAAAAACTATAAAAACACACTTTTATAGGAACAGACTAAAAGTACAAAATAACCGTCTATTCAGTAACTGAAATTAAAAAGCGTGGTGCGCCCTCTGCAAAGCATGCATTCAAGTACTTATTATTGACAACGCGCACCACGCTTTTTAATTTCAGTTACTGAATAGACGGTTATTTTGTACTTTTAGTCTGTTCCTATAAAAGTGTGTTTTTATAGTTTTTTAAACTACATATTTATTATATAAATAGATTATAACTAGTCTGCCAAAGTCGCCAGAGAGAGATATTTATCAACGAAATCAATTTTTCACCAAGGCACATATAATTCATGTGCCTTGGTGAAAAATTGATTTCGTTGCGTGGCATAAAGAGCGTCAAATCGTTTGGTTCTTTCGTGCGATAAAAGATTTGTACCAGATGAAAACTCTGAAGTAATAGCAAAAAGCGGCCTTTGAGTAAAAACAACATTTATTTAATTTCTCTCACGAATTCGGAGTACTGTCTTACTGTGGCCCTGACGTTATTAAGCGTTAAAGCGCTTTGCGGTTGGGTGAACACATGTTTTTTTTACTATTTACTGTTATATAATGTTTACAAAGCGTTTAAACAGCTTACTGATACGGTACAATCATCCCCATAATTATCATTTAGATGTATACATGTTACGAAAGAGTTATCTGTAATCGCTGACACTTTCTAACACTTTATATGCGAATCTGATATAATATGAATAACAAGTTACGTTGCTGGCCATCAAACAGATCAGGACAAACACTGAGTGGCTTATTACTATATTAGAAAAAGATGCGAGTTCAATCGTAATTAGGAGTAGGTATATTAAGCAATTATTAATATGATGATACTCGAGTTAGAAAATATTTTCACCATAACTTTGAAGGTAATCTTTGTGACATGAGCTTATTAAACACCCGATAAAAGTAAACAGTATAATACTTAGTACGGAAGTTTCGCGTGCGAATATTATTTTTTTTTAAGTATCTAGTCGAACGAATCACACTCACTTTCACATCGAGTGAGGAGGTCTGCGAGACGTTCCACTTTCGGACATGATCGTTTCGTAGCAGAGGTCACGGCTTGCGTTGAACTCTTTTGTATGGGAGATGTGTCGCTGATAAAAGTTAATAGAAAATAGAAAGAAGCTGTGAGTATATAATAGCTAAGTACATTGACTGTTTGTAAGAACATACTAGTGGATTGTGTTCATGTCGTTTTCAATGGTAAGTATGTGTTTGTATTGTTTTTTTTTAATGAAGATAATTTTGTTGTTTACTTTTCTAGCACTTATAAGTGAGGTATGTACAGCAAGCTTACCTACAATATTGGGCTATAATAATTAACGTGCATACATACTTACAAAAAAAATAAATGATAACCACAGCTGAAATAATTGTCTTAAATTAATTAAGTCGGTCTTTTACACTTCTACGCTAATACGTGAACATGGAAAGCAAATGTATAGTCCCACACTCCTATCTGTTCCGGTGACAGCTGTGACAGAGGAGCCACTTGCAATATGAAATTAGCTGTCAAAATGGACTGTCGTATGAAAACTATTTTAGTTCCAAAGATTATCACCGGAACAGAAAACGTTGTCGCACTGTAATAGCCGTATGTGAGGCAACGGTTTCTGCTGTGCAATTTATCGGATATCATAAGAGAGTGGTGGTACAATTGGTGCATTATGGAGCACTTTCGTTGCGGTGCTGCCGCGCCGGGTGCATTATGTGGAAATTAACGATGATGTTCAGATTCATTAGCCGCATGCTGGCAGTTGGCACGCCTTCTGCCTTTCTTCGTAAATTGGCAAATGAAAACGTTTGTGGTTACTACAATATTGTTGGTGTATTTTACATCTTTCTTATTATACTGGAAGCTAAATAAAGGTTTGTATGATTATGCTTAAATTTTTCGATCTTGAAAGTAAATTAGTACTGCTCAAACGAGATTGTGCTAGTCAAAACTTTTTAAACTAATCCTTCCGTTCGTTATTGGCTTTAAATAATTTTCCTACCAGATGTCAGCATAGTGTAACATCATAGGAACCTTTTGACATACTTAACATGAGATTTTGGTGTCTTGTCTAAAATATTATAATTTGCCATTGTTTAGTAGTTGTTAAAACTGTACTTAAAACAGCACTGACTCGACCTCCTTCACAGATGTTGATCTGCTAGATAAAGTAGCAATTAAAAGTAATTAATTCTTTAAGCGTTTATAATTTACGTCCACGTGATCAGTTCTAATTAACTTCCTGTTCTTATAAAGCCTGTTATAAGTTACAGATACTTTTTTATATAAATTGTTTGTCATTCTAATGTTGTTGCTTGCATTGCTCAGTCGGTCGAGGTCACAGTCGAGGTATATTTCAGACGTTTAAAAGCGTTTCAACATCAAGCTATAACGTTTTTAAAGTAATAGTTATTTATATCATGACAATTGTAGTGATTACAATACAATACGAGTAAAGCTCATTCGTATAATAATGGGCAGACTACGCTACGATCACAAAGGCTTATTGAGCTCCGTAGGAAATCAGAACATATTTTGGTGCAAAAATGCCTATGTATTTTTCTTAACAAGGAGGAGCCTGTGGCGCAGTGGTTAGCGCATTTGGCCTGCGATCGTTGAAGTTAAGCAACTTTCGCAATGGTTGGTCACGGGATGGATGACCGAAAACTTTTCAGCTCGAGCTCCTTCGTGTTGGTCCCGGCTGCATTAATACCCACCAATCCGCATTGGGCCTGCGTTGTGGGTCATGCATGGCCCATTCTCAATATCCATCCATAAAGAAGGCCAGTGCCCCAGCAGTAGGGACATTAAATGGCTGATGATAATAGTGATGTTTCGTAAATGATTAGGAATCTTCAATTTTGTTATAAAACTGCGTTTTCTAGAGTGAAGTTTGTAGATGAAAAACTATAAAAGAGAATAGAACAACTTGTTTCCCAAGCAGATTTTCGGAAGCATCGGTTTCGTCGGGAAATCTACCACTGAGGCTAGTTGCTTTTTTCTATTAGGATTTATCCTGTCATAGGAATACAATACATAATAGTGCCACAACCTTTTTCTGTTCCGGTGACAGCGGCGCTACGTATGGTTTTCTTTTTTTAGTAACAATTTAACCGGCCCCGACTTCTAAGAACTTCAGCCGCTAGCAGCGCTATGGTTGGACATCAACTTGACAGCAAAATGACATTGAAAAAATATGTAGTTTAAAAAACTAAAAATCCCACTTTTATAGGAACAGACTAAAAAGTACAAAATAAACGTCTATTCAGTAACTGAAAGCGTGGTGCGTAATGCATGCTTTGCAAAGGCCGCACCACGCTTTTTAATTTCAGTTACTGAATAGACGGTTATTTTGTACTATTTAGTCTGTTCCTATAAAAGTGGGATTTTTAGTTTTTTAAACTACATATTTATTTTTTACTTTTTAGTTTAATAAATGGCGGATGGTAATGGATTTCATAGTCCATTCATGTGTCTGCCCACCCCGTAAACATTATAGCCGTGATTGTATGTATTTAGTTTTGCAAATGCAAGTGGAGTCTATTAGTTACCGGATGCGCAAGCCGAACCCTTACTTCCTAGTGGTCATTAAGAAGTGCCACTGGCTTCCTCCCTGCTCCATTATCAGACCCTCACCACCAAATGTAACGAATAGGTCTCATTAGAACGAAACAAATGAGCCAGGACTCGAAGGGTTTCCAATTGTCCATTAAGGAGTGCCACTGGCTTGCTCCGTGCTCCATCATCAGACCCTCACCACCAAGTGTAGCGAATAGATATCATCAGAACGTAACAAATGAGCCTAAACTCAAAAGGTTTCCTAGTGATCATTAAGGAGTGCCACTGGCTTCCTCCCAGCTCCATCATCAGACCCTCATCACCAAGTGTAGTGAATAGGTCTCATCTGAACAAAACAAATGAGCTCAAACTCGAGTTTCTAAGTGGTCATTAAGAAGTGCCACTGGCTTCCTCCCAGCTCCATCATCAGACCCTGACCACCAAGTGTAGCGAATAGGTCTCATCAGAACCACAGCGGTGACACTTCGTGTCCGTGAGAGTTCGAACGCCGGTGACATTTGAGACGGATCGTCTAACGCTAGGGTTGATACCGAAATGGAATATAGACTTGTGCCAAAGAAGATTACAAATAGTATATTATATAATGTATGTAAACTTGTGTAAGGGCATTTAGGTAATGAAAGGCACGTTCAATTTTAAATCAACTTTTATTAAATATATCTCTAAAACTTCCGACAAAATAAAATATACAGTTGATCAGATACTTAAATAAAAAACCGAACAGTGGTATATTTTGTTTGCGAAAAATTAACTAAACTAGCGACCAATTACAAACACAAGTACACTTTACTCTCTTTAGAGTTCATAATCTTCCATCAACTTCGGTTGTGTAAACATAGTATAGAAAAACGCCTTAAAAAAACTGCAAACAAAAACTCACTTCCCTATAACACGTAAAAATGAAAAAGAAATTGAATCATTCCTTCATCAAAATCAATTGAGTTTGAGTGAGTGTAGCGCAATGTGCAAGGACTAAAACTGTAGCCCATAATCTAAATTAGAACACTCATACAAGCACCACCCTTCAACTCTTAACTATTATGCTGAGAGGTTAACGTTTCACCACCAGCTAACCTAAATTACTTGAAAGAATACAACTAAAGGTCTATAAGTGCATGTAGTACTTAAAAAACACGCTCTTACTCCTAAGCGTTAAGGAGTTTTACCTTCCATCATGAGCTCACCCAAAATAGCCATAAATATTACAAATACAAATCTTTACGTGTGAACGATATTTAAAAAAACATCCTTCAACTCCAAACCATTGAGGAGTTGTACCTTTCAGCACAAGCTCATCATCATAAGATGATGATTATCACATGCAAATATTTGAAAAACTTTAAAAAATATATGAAACACGTAAAATACCTATAAAATTTGCGAGTTTTTCTCAATTTACTCTGATGGTGGATCATCAGATCCTCACTTGGTGACAATGGAACTAGTTGGTGACATTGAGTATACTCTTTCGAATAAAAGAAGAATCATGGAAATTGGTTATGGTTCGCGAAGATATTGACCCGTAAAGTAGGAACTACTAGTCGACAACAATGTGTTTTTTCGGGATTCTAAAAAAACTTCTTAACTGTCTACTGAAAATTTTACATGGGACCAAATTGAAACTTTTGTCTATCAGATAAAAAAAGAATAATTAAAATCGGTTAACAATATTGGCAGAGCTATTGTGGAACATCAATAAAAAAATCTGACGACTTGAGAAGGATTTTTCTCTTCTTTTCTATACTGTGGTTGTATTAACTAGGAGCCATCTATTGTTGACTTTAGTGTACTATTTATATGTAAAGCTAAAACTAGCGACTGAATTTAACAACTTTCGCATTTTTGGCTACCTAGTAGGTTCTTCTAGTAGTTCCCATTTTAATGTAAGAAGATTGCTCCACCTGCTACTAGTCCTCGGCCAAGGCCAGGGCTGCTAAGTGCAAAACATCGAGAATTGTACTTTAAATTAAAAAAAAACATACGTACATGTACAAAAACCATACAAACTCGGAAAGTACATGGAAAAAACTATCGTACTTGGCAAAGTAAAATAATCGTACTTCCATTCAAATTCCCATTTTCAGAAAACAGAAATTTTCTGAAAATTTGTGATCGTACAATGTTATAAATAATCGTAATCGTACATTTGGCAGCCCTCGGCCAAGGCATTCAGCGACTGCCGTTCCCCGCCCCGCGCGCCTCTCGCGGCCCCCGCTCACATCCAGACACCCACACATAGCCGCAAGCGATTTTACGTGCACACATGCTTAAGTGTCGTTTCTTTTCGCGTAAGTGTATATATTCTTTGTCAGAACGTAACAAATGAGCTCAAACTCGAGGGGTTTTCTTGTGGTCATTAAGGAGTGTCACTGGCTTTCTTCCTGCTCCATCATCAGACCCTCACCACCAAGTGTAGCGAATAGGTCTCATCAGAACGAAACAAATGAGCCAGAACTCGAGGTGTTTCCTATTGGCCATTAAGGAGTGCCACTGGCTTTCTCCCTGCTCCATCATCAGACCCTCACCACCAAGTGTAGCGAATAGGTCTCATCAGAACGAAACAAATGAGCCAGTACTCGAGGTGTTTCCTATTGGTTATTAAGGAGTGCCACTGGCTTGCTCCCTGCTCCATCATCAGACCCTCACCATTAAGTGAAGCGAATAGGTCTCATCAGAACAGAACAAATGAGCCTAAACTCGAGGGGTTTCCTAGCAGCTATCGAAGAGTTCTATTGCCCACCTCTTGACTCCATCATCACATCAGCTCGATGGTAGCAAATTATTGTATTGTCATCGGATTCATATAGACTTGCAAAGTTTCAAATCAATACGACAATTAGAAGTAGGTTAAAATTGAACTCCAAGATTTTCTTACATTGTGACTTAGTTACAAGTGAAGCTAATAAAAGTGTGGTAAAAACACGCTAGTTTCATATTTTGGCCACCGGCACAGCAAAGTAACACTGTTGTGGCACTTGTAATATTGTGAACCCGTATGTTTGTTTTTGTTTGAAGTTTTTTTGTTTTTAAATAGCAGAAGGAATAGTATTATTCCTTCTGCTATTTAAAAACAAAAAAACTTCAAACAAAAACAAAGCCGTCCAATGTAAATATTAACATTACAAACGCGTGCTTTATTAGAGTTGAACTCTTTTGGAAGTCATTAGTCAGTGCAAGTTATAAGGGCATAAAGTCCGCTTTCTCTTTTTCGGCTTCAGTGAGCGATCGGTCGGTCGTTCGGTCGTTCGCGCCGGAGCAAGGTCGTTCGGTCATTAGACCGAACACAGGGACGGAGCTGGGATGCTCCATAGGGTACTGTAAGGTTCCTCTTCTTTTGTAGATGCACTTTAACTGAATTTATATTCAAACTTTAGATATTTTTACATACTTGCTAGGGATCTCTTGCCACTTCGAGGGCCCGACAACCAATGCGTCAAACCATCCTTGCTGACATACTTTATTTTTATTACACTCGCTCTAATTGATGGTTGAAACTGACACACACTAAAAAGGCTTACCTACAAAAAGCGCTACAGCCTACATTTATCTCTATCGGCTTGCGCACATCGGACTAACTACAAATAAAACCTAAAGTACCTAACTAAACATAATTGTATAGGAAACGAACACACATTCCCCCGTTATTCTATGTTGCAGTCCGAAATTAAAACATCTAAATTCTAATAATGTTTCAAAATACACTGATCTGAAATCTTGTAGCGAGCAACTGCAAAATGCAGACTATTCCTCCATACTTACTTGTAATGATCCTGAACAAGCAATAGATTCCCTCATCAGCCTAATCTCAAATGCTGTCAAGACGAACACGGTAACAAAGAACATTCCCAGTAAAAAACGTTTAATCAAACCGTGGATTACACCTGGTCTATTGCGCTGTTTGAGGCATCGTGACAGACTTTATCGAGATACAAGGAAGGACCCTCATAACACTTGCCTTATGACGACTTATAAAAGATACAAAAACTTTTGTACCAACTTAATTAAAAAAGTCAAACGTCAGTATGAGCGGGAACAATTTGAAAAAGCGCAAAACAATTCAAAAGCTACCTGGGATTTAATAAAAAAAGTTGCAAATCTCGATAAGTCTTCTGTTTCGGCAAATGAGCTTCTATCTTTAAGCAGCAACCCCTCTGATGCGACGAATCTAGTTAATTCGTACTTTGTGAATATCGGTAAAAATCTTGCTTCAAAAATTGACGCTGCCTACATTGATCCTGCCTATAACCAAAACTATTTTGACCCCCCACTATACTCGATGGTGCTTCACAACACTGACCATACGGAGATTGAACACTTGATTGATAAGTTGAAAAACACTTGTGCTACAGGCTGGGACGGTATTTCTGCTACAGTTATTAAATCGGCCAAACTTACTCTCAGTCCCGTACTTGAACACGTTTTCAACTTATGCCTGTCTTCTGGTACCTTTCCCCGAGCGCTCAAAAAAGCACTAGTACATCCCATTCACAAGTCTGGAGACAGAGACAGTGTCACCAACTATCGCCCCATTTCCGTATTGACAGCACTTTCAAAATTATTAGAAAACATTATAAACATAAGACTTGTTGGCTACTTACGTGAAAAGCAAATAATCGCGGATAACCAATTCGGGTTCACTAAAGGTAAATCAGCTGAAGATGCAGTACTTTTACTAACGGAAACAGTAGCAAAAAATTTAAATGACAAGTTCAAATCAATAGGTATTTTCCTTGACCTCTCTAAAGCGTTTGACACTGTCTCTGTCCCAATCTTGCTTAAGAAATTGGAGCAAATAGGAATTCGGGGAGTAGCCCTAGACATATTTAAAAGTTACCTAAGTGACCGTTTCCAGTGTGTCTTGATAAATAGGGTTTCTAGTAACGATGAAAGCTTGATCGTTGGTGTTCCTCAAGGTAGTGTCCTTGGTCCTACGCTCTTCCTTACTTACATAAACGAGCTATGTAAGCTTTCGTTGCCATGCTGCAAGATCATAACTTATGCAGATGACACTGCTCTGGTCATTCACGGCAATGATTGGCAGGACGCACGAAATAATGCTGAGCTCGCCTTAAGCACTGTAATGAATTGGTTAGCGGTAAATCTCCTGACCCTGAACTTAGAGAAAACAAATTTCATTACATTTGCTCCAAAAACCTCTTCACTTCCAGCGTCGGATCTCATGATTCAAGCCCATAAAAGAAATTGTCCTAAGACATTAATCTGTGACTGCATGATGCTCAAACGTACCTTAAAACTAAAATACCTTGGAGTCTGGCTTGACTACAGACTCGCCTGGGACGAACACACTAGGGTTGCTTCAAGCCGAATCAGAAAACTTATATTTGTCTTTAAAAATCTCCGTAACGTGTTAGATTTAAAAACACTCAAAACCGTTTACCAAGCCCTGGGGCAGTCAATTCTGTCGTTCTGTGTGACTGTGTGGGGGGGAGCCAATAAATCTCATCTGTTACGTCTCGAAAGGGCCCAGAGAGCAGTTCTCAAGGTTATGACTTTTAAGCCAATACATTTTCCTACCCAAGACCTATACACGGAAATTGGTGTTTTAACTGTGCGTCAATTGTTTATTTTGCAACTACTACTTCGCAAACACCGACAACTGCCCTTTGACCCAGATTATTCTAAAGGAAAACGTAGATCTGATATAGTGTGTCGTAACCTGTATAGTAGGTTAGAACTTGCAAAGCGTCACTTCTATTATCTATCCCCTCGTATCTACAACAAAGTTAACCGAACACTAAATATATACCCACTCACACTTAGAGAATGTAAGTTGCACATTACTAGTTGGCTACAAAAGCTTTCCTACATAGAAACCGAGGATATTTTTTCTTATAATTGATGGGCTATGTAATGGGTTATGTAAACAATATTATTAACAACAAAATATTAAATAAAATAAAACATAAGTTGAATAAAAATATAATTAAGTACCTATCTAAATTTACGTAACACAAGTGCTTACAAATGTGTTTGTAATGTTATAAAAATGGCTAAATATATATATTTAAAAAAAAAACTACAAAATAAGTAGAATAAAATTAAAATTTAAAATAAATCAATAAATATATGGTACTTACCTAACGTGTTATTCTATCCTCTTGTGACTAATATTTATTTAGATTAAAGATTGTAAGTAACTTTTGCGCTTAACAAAATTGGAAATATGTATTCTTAGTATTGTATAGCTTCTGCACTGGAGTAATAGCTTATAAGTTGTTTGCTTCTCGCATCCACATTCCACTATTGTCTACTGTCCCCACCCATTCCTATCGCAAGCGCTGCGTGTGCGCCGGCCGCCCGGCCGCCACCAGTGCCACTGTGCCACCAGTGCATAACTAGGTGCGATGTGCGGTGCATGTTTTCTTGTGGTTTGTTGTTGTTCTAATGTAGGTACACGAACACAGTTTCCTCACCACGTAATTAATTTTTCTTTTTCTACAACTTAATGCATTTGTGTTAGCACCTGTTAGTGCCTTTTGCTTCTATTTATTCTTAAGTGCTTATGTACTGTATTAGCGGTTGTTTTTGTTTTACGTTATACTTAGTGATGTTTTTATGTAACCCGCATCTTGTTGGAACAATTATGATTAAGTACAATATTTCCGGATTCGGGCGTTGGTGCTGCAACACAGTTTCTACTATATGCAGTTACTAACGTACCAATAAATGTAAAATTGAAATCTTGTTCCAAATAAATAAATTTATTAATTTATTATTATTAATTTACACAGTCCCATAGCAGATTTTCGGACATGATTAGAACCAGCACCATAGGTACATAAAAACATATTGTTTCAAGAATACATATTTCCAGCATTTATTTGGCAGAACCACAGACATTGTCTGTGGGCAGAACATGTATAGGTAGTAGTGATATTGTGTAATGAACAAAATTAAACGCAACGATAAAAAAGTTATCTATATCTATACTAATATTATAAAGAGGAAAGATTCGATTGTTTGCTTGTTGGCATCGAATAGGCTCCGAAACTACTGGACCGATTTAGAAAATTCTTTGACCATTAGAAATCTACATTCTTCCCGAGTGACATAGGCTAAATTTTATCCCTATATTCCCACGGGAACGGGTACCACGCGGGTGAAACCGCAAGGAACCGCAAGTTAAAAATATAAAGCGTGATTGACCAAAAATAACCACTAAGTACTTAAGTAGAAAAAAAACTAAAATAGCGTCCAACCTCTTGAACGAAGTGTTTATTTTCACAACTTGTTTACAGCTAAAGAAGTTTTAAGGCCCTAATGTTAGCAAATTATTAACGGACAGACATGGGCAATGCCACCACAATACCTTCATGCGATTTGTGATATTATTTACGCGTTTAAATAGATATTATGAGAACAACAAGGTCACTCTGTGTTGTATGTATATAATGATGCTATTATTATCCCAACTCATAGTCACTGTTACAGTCACAGGCTTTTGTTACTGTTCAATGATTAGAGGTCAGTAAGTTCTTTTTATAGTCGGTACGATACTTAAATTGATAGTTTAATATGTTAAAAATACTTTAGGGATATTAAAAAACCTAAATAATCACACTTAAACACATATAAAATTGTAAATAAAATGCTCGTTAGTTTTTCTTAAAAATTGTTTTGTTTCAATTAGCAGCGGACGCAGAAATCTAAGATGTATAGGTACTTATGTTACTTTTTGTATGCATTCACATGATGCAATTCTGTTAGTATATGAAAAATGTCAAAGTAAAAAACCACGAGCCCTGCAAGTAGCTTTGAGGCGGGATGAAAGCTACTTCCAGGGCTCGTGGTTTTTACTATCAGATAGTCGTAGATAGATTGTTTATTTGCTAACTAGCGGCCGCCCGCGGTTTCACCCGCGCGGTTCTCGTTCCCATGAGAATATCGGAGTAAAAAGTAGCCCAAGTTACACCTTATTACATCAGCTACCTGCCAGTGAAAGTCCCGTCAAAATCGGTCCAGCCGTTTCAGAGATTAGCCGGAACAGACAGACAAAATTGAAAAAAAATGATATTTTGGTATAAGTACCGTATATATAATCGTATGCATGTAGTAAAAAGCGGTTATTTTAATATTACAAACAGACACTCCAATTTTATTTATTTGTAGAATAGATGTATAGACATCACACACATACAATTTCAAACATGGTAAACATAAAAACAAAAAAAGGCAAGGCAAGGGAGACTCAGAACACTTAATAATACACACATTTTGCCTATAAAAATAATATAGTTTTTCTCGATACTGGGTCTGACCCTGGGGAGATGCGCCCGAGTGAAAGTTAGCACTCCGTGCCCGTGCCCTCCCCGGGCCAGATTGCCATCAAAGACCACGACCACGACGAATCACCTACACAAATTCAGTCTCTATCCAAATCTAGCTATGCACCAAACAAACGAAAACTTTCTTCAAGCAATATAACGCTCTATAAAAGCAACTCGAACATCCTTAATCGATTTTAAACCTATTAAATGTACAATGTATATACGTATTATTCAGTTGGAATCTCTCTCGTTCTCCAATATGTCAGCCTCCAACAGCAACAGTTAATGTAATTATGAGCACAAAAGCTTCACGATGGAGGTTTCGTGTGAATATTAGATGCTCGGAAATAATCAAGGCCAAGGAAATTAAGCATTGTGTAGTTTTGTTCAATCACATTAGTGATGCATTAGCATTACCAAACCAAGCTGTCTGCTTGCGGGAATGTTGTGGTCTCTAAGAAACTTAAAGTAGAATATTGATGAAAGAATAAGGTATCAATATCGAAAATTTCTGAACAATTACTTTCTTAGACTTCGCTTAAAAAAAATAAGAACACAACGACTAAAAATGTTCTGGCTCATATAGGGAGTGATATAACACAGGTCATTCTAATTTACACTCTTTCTTACGCACCACAATAGCTTACCACCTTACGTGTAGGCATTACCACATTCCAGCTCTTCTTTTTACTAGAAAAACACAAACAATCTTGCGTAAATGCAGTTCGCGGAGACGGTCCGGCGCGATTCTGCCGACAAAAGAAAGTCCGGTCAATTTGCATAATGCCGATACCGTGGCGATGTTTTGCACTGCGCCCGCTCAGTTTCGTAACGGCTACACCGTTCTCTCATTAGACGCTTCATAGAGCTACTGCTTTGTTTTATAACCTGTTTTTTCATTGTTTGATAATCTATCAGTTACTTAACTGGCTTAAGGTGGAATAATAAATCATCACTTAGTTTTTGACAGCTGCTTAGCAAAGCAACTCGTTAATAATCTACCAATCACAACAACTACTTCAATAACTTTGATCAAGTCAATTGGTCGATATATTCACTTTATCTTAAATGATCATATAATGTTATAAAGTTGCAGTTATTGCGATAGATACATGCATATTATCATACTATACTTAGGCGAAGCAGTTTCTGGAATCCTGCAGAGTCTACAGATGTAGTTTCAAAAGCAAGCCGAAATAAAGAAATAAAAAGCAAACCCTTAGCAAATCAAGCCTGATAGCATTCATGCGGCTAACTAACGTCCACTTCCTAATTGCAGTATAAGCATTTCCTGTCGATGTGGACATACCTACCGCAACTGGAAATGAGCGATGATTGGCCAAGTCCGTACCGCCACGCGTTGATTACACACAATCACCAGCATACTTAAATTATATCGATACTAACTACACTAGGTACACTCTAATAGTTTACTATTAGAATTTTTATAAATCTTTGTAAATATTAATGAGACAGACACAACACAACCAAGATATGTCCAGCTGAATGTGTTATTTAAGGAGTGAATATGTGGAAATTGTAAACCTCTGCAGAATCATTGGAAGTTAGGAAAAAGAATTACAACATTAAATTATATACCTAACTACAAGTGAATGAAAAATTGAGAATTTTGCATATTATTATAGTGTTTTATGGTAATCAAAAAACTTATATTTTACTTAAAGCAACTTTGTAAACACAAAAGTTCATTAATTTGTTATTTCTCCCTTCTGTTTTATGTTTATTAGTTACCGAATAACACGTGAACTTTGAACACAGAATTACCGATTCAATATGCACTTTATGGAATTGCATAGCACTCTACCTACATTAAAGTGAAACCATAATAGGACATAATGCAACTCTTTATGGCCGGAAAACTTTGTTTCCTGCTAAACAAACATATCATGTACGACCACAAAAGTAATTTTATTAAGAAAGGTTTTTACCTACCTAAGTATAATATACCAAACATTATCACATAACAAACAAAATCAACTCTAGTATAATTTGGGGGAGGCCACGATTTTTGGTTGACATGATGATGATAATTATATTATAGGAAACAGCATTAATACAGTGTTTTAATAACCTATGCTTTTTATACCGGTTGCATGGGCAAGCTAAGCATTATTTTATAATTTTTCAATTTGAATACAATCAACCAGTTTTTCACCAAATTGATTCATGAACTTATTTCAAGTTTTACTTTGGCGCTTAAAACATGATAGCCGACACTCGTAATTGGAAGGAATCCCATACACGTTCTATCCATATCATTACAAGAGTTTAATATTGCAAGGGTCATGGTTGCAAATTGCAGTCTCATCAATCGGAATTCCTCGACGGGCCGGTCAGCGGTCGTTGTAAACAAATCCGTTTATTCAAATTACAAAGTGATTGCAGGCCGTATTATTTCCAGTTTTATTTGGGTTCTGACAGCCGACGAACCGTAAAATTGGAGCACATAGCCGAGGCTCAGTTTCAGGTCAACGGCTCCGGCCGACATATTCGCACAATATTGTATGACTGATGGTATTGTGTTGATGGATTGTATCGAATAAAAGCGAAATTTCGATTATGATGTGAATGAGTAAAAATTTATCACACCCTACCCTTATATTTGCAGTCGGACGTTAAAAAATGGTGAATAAGTATTAGGTACTTTTACACCTGAACCACTGAATATATTTTTTTATAAGTAGAGCTAGATTAAGAGACATTGTTCAGTAGTCTACGATTTCAGTTGGTGACAAATAGTCGGAAAATATAATTTTAAAAGGGTTGTAAAATAAAATAACTAACTACTTACCTACTTACATAAAGTAGGTATACCTACTCTACTTATCGGAAATTGTAAAAAGTCCACGTCATCTCGTCAATCCTACTAATATTATAAACGCGTTGTGAGTATGAATGTATGGATGTTTGTTACTCTTGCAAGCAAAAACATTTGGTTGAAATTTGGCCCACACATAGTAGATAGCCTGTATTAAAAATAGGATAGGTACTTTTTATCCCGATATTCCCACGGGAACGTGCCACGCGGGTGAAACCGCGGACGTCTGCTAGTGAAAAATAAAGCTTGATATTTTTTTCTATTTATATTCCGATCAACGGGGCATATGTAACCCGATAAATTTCCTCGTCGCTCAAATTTGGCACGATTGTAGAGTATAAGTAATGCTGATTAAGGATCTGCAAGAATCCAGGAATATTAATAAGAATAAATGATTGTTAGTTTAGTTAGTATTAGTACTCATATATTTATAAGCATCTACAAATTGTAAGTTGTTATTTAATTTTACTTTTTTTTTGCATTGTAATTAGGTACCTAGTTACTTTTGTCTTCTTTGTATTGTCACTTTTTGTTTTATTGCCGCTGTTCATTTTTTCCCTGACACCCTTTCCGTTTGACTGGAAGAGAATGCATATTAGCATTAAGTCCGCCATTTGCTGTGTTTTGCAATAAAGATTAAATAAATAAAATATTTCTAACGCCAAGTTAGTCATTTTTGACGTGCCGTGAGCGCGTGAAAATCGCTTCTAATTTCTTTGAGAATGGTTCCTTAGCCTCATTTTTAGGGTTCCGTAGTCAACAAGGAACCGGTCTGTTTCCTCCAACAAGGTCCGTCTGTCCGTATTATGTGAATTATCATAGGCTCGATATATCGTATCGTACCTCCTCTGTATCAAGAATGCCGCGAATGGTGCAGGTGTCCTCGCTAAAACCGACCTTTCGCTTGGATCTGTAATTTAATCCGTTCATTTTGCAACTGTTACAATTAAGAGATACCTGAACTAGGAAATATGTTTTGATAGGAATAATTATTCTTTGGTTAGACTAGTTACCGGTGATTTATATTATTTATATTATATTATTTAGTAATTAGTGACCGGTGGAGGCAAATCATCCGCTCCAGATGCAACCCTGATGCTGACCACGATCCTCAGACATGAGAGACCGACCCCAGAGAGAGAGACTAGTTAATTCTGGTTGCTGATATTTGTAGGTACCTAGGTATGTAAAAATTGCCATATTTGCAATGAAATAAATAGAGTTTTATTAAAGTACCTACATCAATCTAAAATTTCATGTTGCCTGAAATAAATTATTATTAAGTATTAGGTATTTACTAAGCTCAAACAAACCCCATGTAGACGAAATCTCCATCGTATTATATAAAGGAACTTTAATAAATTACTATATGGAACGAAAGGAGTCACTAACGACCACTAGTAGGTAGCTAATAAAAAAGATTATTATGGTGGTAGTTACTTAGTTAAAAGTCATAGTGACATTTATTTATTGCAGAACATATTAATTAAGTATATATTTATTAGTCACACTCAGGTAACATTACCTACAATTGAATTAAAATATCTACGTTGAACAGCGTCATTCAAGTAAAAGAGTTAAAATAGATGATTTAGGACCCAAATACGTTGAACAGAAGGCACAAGACGAGAACTAATTCATTTTAAAGTAGGTAGGTACTATTTCTAAGACTTGGTATATCTATATGACTATACAGGATGATCCATCGGGACGGGTCAGTATGGGAAAATTTGAAACTATAACATAACATTTTAGTTTTGAAAACTGACAAGGTTCGATTTGCGAGTCGTGTATGAGTTTCTTTAAAAATCTTTGGATGCAGCTATTCTTAACTCTAGAATCGACGACATGGTTCCTTAAAGGCTTATTACACTATCTAATTTGTAGGAAATCTAATTAGGTAGACTCTAACTAGGAAGTTGGAACCTAGCGATCACACTACACTAAATTGGATTCTAAACTGGACAGTGTGACCACGTGCCGTAATTTTCTACTATTTTAGTAGGTTTTATACGTAATTTTTTAAAAAAACTACCATAAAGTAAATTTTCAGGTAGGTAAGTAATGTGCTTAAGTTACGAGGTGTTTTTCTTAAAACAAGCAGTTTTTTTTTACTTTACACGTTTTTGATAGATTTAGTAGATTATGACTATTTTTAAAATTAGTTTTGGGCAGACGAGTCGCAGTTGTGATTGTGAAGTAGGTACAATTGCATTGAGTTGCACGTTTCGATGGCGCCACCGCGCCGCCGTATCTCTTGTTGTTTAACAAAAGATAAAGCTTGCCCTAGCTGTAACGGTGGGAACAATTTTAAGAAAAGGAAGAAGAGAAAATGCAGGGATAATAACTTTTTTCTTAACAAGAAATATTCTTTAATTAATTGTTAAGAAAAAAGTTCTCTAATATAAAATTTTGCATATTGTTGGAACCAAAAGATTTAAAAAAAAATTTAAGAGAATGATTCCAAGCAGTTTGAATATACATTAAGTTTAATAACTAACTAATAGCGCACGCCCACCGCACGCCCTACGCTGCACGTCCGTCTCGAAAAACGCACGGGCGCCAACTAGTCGTTCTGATAGGCCTGATCTACACACGTTCCGATCTGACAGCCGATTTGGTCTGCTCCCAGACCAAATCTGCGCTACACACGTTCCAATTTGGTTTGCTCCAGACGAAATCTGCGCTACACACGTTCCGATTTGGTCTGGGAGCAGACTGAATTGGAGGTCGGATAGGAACGTGTTTAGACACTATAATCGTAGCGTTGCGATTACATTTGTCGAAATTGGAAACAATTTAGGAAGCAGAGCGATCGGGACCTTCCAATCTCTCTAAATCGGACTCTAACTGTTCTTACTGCGATTACATCTTCCGATTTCCTAATTAGATTTCCTTCAAATTGGATAGTGTAATAAGCCTTTTAGAAAAAATATCTCTATCTCTCATAGTTAAAAATTTTCCCACACTGACCCGTCCCGATGGATCATCCTGTATATGTATCTAGGACTAGGTCCTACGACAAGTCTTGAGAAAAATTACTTATTTGTGCTTTATTATTTCTATTTGTACCATTTAAACTTTAGATATTATTATTAGATTATAGCATCACTATTTACATTCGTAACGACATAATTAAAGTGTCAAGTACTTTTTGAATGGCGCGTGATACAAAGAGATAATGCGATTAATTACAGCACAATGGTTAGAGGAAGATCCATTGTTATATAACACGTAGTTCTTTATTTATTTATAGAAACTTAATCAAATAATCACAAACCATCAATTCACACGAGTTACGGACAGAATAAATGAAAAGAAAGTTTAGTACTGTTTGTAACAAAAAATAGATTGTATTTTTAAGCCATGCAGTTCTACAAAAAAAACAAAAATGTCAGATTTGACATGAATAGAATGACATAAAATTATTTATCAAAACCAATCAAAACACTTGCATAAACAATACGCCACGTACGCCGTAAAACAAACTAGTGGAGCGTGTCAATATCTGGAACTAAAATTATGGCATGGGAATAAAGTTTATTTTTCCGAGCGACCGAGACGATCAGCGCCCTACTGACATGCGCTATGTTTTGTGGCGCGGTCTCTAAAAAGTTACTTTATGCTTGTTGAACAAGAAGTTGCCAAGACTTGCCAAGACTTGCCAAGAACTGCGTAAAAATAAATCTGTCTGACAATAAAATTATGTAGGTAAGTACTTAAAAATCATGTAAGTTTTCCAATTAAGTAATTATAATGTAACTAACTGAAAAATGGAAAATGAAGTATTCAGAAAAAATCGACCCGTCTCACAACCAGCTCGATTTTTTCTGAATACTTACTTCATTTTCCATTGTGAATGCAAAAAAGTAAAAATTTAAATAACATGTAACTAACTGCTAAAGAGCCGCTCAATAAGAATAGGTACCGATATACCATACACATCATTTTATTTAAATTATACAGTATCCTACATCCATCATGGCCCATGGGATTTGTTTTCAATGGTTTGAATAGAAAAGTACGTTGTAACCGCTTACAAAGTCATTCAAGGCTTTGAGATATACATATTGCAATATAAGGATAAGTTCTTCTTCTTAGCGTGTCGATCGTGTTAGACCAAAATTGCGCCACACGTAGGTATAGCGTTTTCGGGATAAGTTTTAGGATAAGTTTTACAGAATTAGAAAAAAGCGCAGTTTGTTCTAACTGCAACATTGGTAAATTATTTTGTTTTAGAAAAACGTACGTGAATACAAATAAATACTCATAGCAATATGAAAGAAAGAGAAGAAAGAAAATCATTAACCTATTTGAAAACACTTTAATCTATCTTCTATATACCTATAAATAAAAATTAATTTTGCTAAACGCAAAACTCGAGAACGGCTGGCTGGACCGATTCGGCAAATTTTGTTTCGCATAGCATTGGTTAAATACGAATGCTAAGCGAAACAAAATTTGCCGAATTATGGCATTTTTTCGTATGTTCCTTAAGTCCCACAGCAGATTTTGATGGAGAGAAAAAACATAAAAGTTGCGTGGAATAAAATTAAACCCACACTTCTTTTCCCATACAAACCAGCTTTCAAACGTTTGAAGTAAATTGTTTATCCGGCTCTCACATCAAAACAGAGCAAAAACAGAGCTCAGAGCAACGGATCGTCGTGATTTTTGGTACTTATGGGAATAGTTTGGGAGCTAGAGAGTGACAAAAGTTACTTTTTATCCCGGAAAAATGACAGACTCCCGCGGGATAACGTCGTGAAGTCCATGCGGGCAAAGCCGCGGGCAGACGGCTAGTATACAATATAATTTATAACTATGGCATTAAAACTTATACGTTTATTTATTTTATTTTCATCTCTGATTTACATACAATAAGAAGATTGGTTACTCCATTTTCACCCAAAAAAGAAAAACAAAGAAAAGCGAACCTTTCGATCAAGTCAGTGACTTCAGCCGGCGCCAGACATAGCACAAACATTTGAACAAATGTTGGGACACATGTGTAGCACGGGTATTTGAGTATTTGTTCAAAGCTTTGATAAAATACTACAGTACTTTGCCATGTCAGAAGGCAAAGTACCTATTCAAATATTTGTTCAAATGTTTGTGCTATGTCTTGGGCCGGCATAATAGACAGGTTTAAATACAGGTGCATCCTGGAATTCCACTAACCTAAATTTTGATAAGATTTCGCGTAGTGCATCAGCAGTCTGTCCGCGTAGGTGACGACGGCCAACGATCGTTCGTTTGCATTCAGCGGGTCTCCACGCGGACAAACCTTGTTTCGTAACTCGGTTGTTATTATGCGAAAACCAACCATTTTGTCTATGATTAATTATGACTGTGTGCCAATACTTCTGGGGCTTTGTTGGCTCTAGGATTGTTTGGTTACAGAATAGTGAGGCATTGGCGTCCATTAGACGGTCTTGCAATCGCCAATCAATTCCATCACTCATGATAATTTTAACCAATCAATATGTAGAAAAATCGGCCAGCGTTATGATGAATGCCTAATTTTGATTGGTCAAATAGTCATAACTCTAACTAAAGACTGAATTCAATCAGTCTTGTAAGATGAGCGTCGGATATACGCCTTACTTACAGAAAGACTCTATCTCGCGAATTCGAAAACTAAACCCAGCAGGCTGAGTTTTAAAAAACGGGAAGCTATTTTCCTTTTTTGTCATTTTAGTTAAAGATAATGCAATCTAGGCGTAGGTAAATACTTAGTAGGATTTTTAGATTTAAGTTCAATCCGAGTTTTAAAACCAAGGTTGACGAAGAGATAGAACTGAGGTATATATACCTCAGTTCTATCTCTTCGTCAAGATATATATATCACGTGTAGAAAAGGGAAAACGAAAGAAAATTTTTGGTATTTTTTTTCTTTAGCCTTAAATAGTTTTTAGGTATCCACCTTTCTAATTAGATCTATGTTATTACGTAATATTTAAATCAGTTTTTAATAGTCGTTATAATGCAGCATGTACGCCTATCATTAACGTGAATTTGAAGTAGGTAATGATGTAAACAACAAGATGCAATAAATAAATGAAAAATGAAAAATGAAAATGTACACATGCCTTAAAGCTGCAACTGCAACATTGTTTTCATGCGCTAATTATTTGTTTGCTGCAATGTTTATGATATTATTTTTAATAAGCCGAATGTTTTATTGTTCGCAGAAGTTGTCGTCGTGAATGCGCGAGCGCATGGATGGCGACGCACGCCTGGCGAACGCTCGCCGTTCTCCTCGCGGCGAACACGCTCGTGCTAGCTAGATGTGAGTGTATTGAAAATAATGATAATAGTATCATTATTATTATTGGACACGAATCAACGCATACAAATAGAGAAAAAGATACTTATAAGACATACAATAGGCGGCATTATTACTAGAAAGCAACCTCTTTGGCAACCGTGGGTTGGGAAAATTAACAAATAGGAAGAGGATGAACAAAAAAATATTTATTAAAAGAGAAAAACAGCCAATATTACTAATTATGTTAGAGAGATAGAAAATGACTTTATTGCCAAAGGACCCAAAGGAGTCAGAGCCTTCCTCCCCTGAGAAGCGCATTAAGTTACGTACCACAATAGCAAGCAAGTCTGTAAATTGTAAGTTCCTTGAATAAGACATATATTATACCTACCTATTTTTTTTCAATTCCGATTGCCTGCTATTCGAATACCTAGTGTCTGTAGTATAGTCGGTGATCGGCAGCAGTGTCAGAGCCTGTTGTATTTTCTTTTGCACTTTTAGTAGGCATGCAGTATTAGCGGGTGTTTAAATACGGTGACAGACGTCGTTTTCTTATCTTGACATGTTCGGTACTGCATACATAATTAACCGACTTTTTCTCAAAGTAAAATATTTATCATAGTAGAGTGCCCCAGAGCCAATACCAATATTGAGTTACGCTCAGCAATACACACATAATGTGTTATGTAACTAGCTATGTACACATTCTAGTGTTGACAAAATCGCAGCACTGGCTTTCCCGACCACATGGCCTACACAAATCATTACATAAGAAGTCTTCAGCATTGTAAAATACGTTCCGCGCCAAAATCTGGACAATAGCCGTCAAACAATGTTACAAGATTTTTTTTTGTGAAAGTTAGAACTACGATTCCGAATTCCTATGTGGTTGAAATACCTATTCGAGTTGAAGTTTACTTCTCATTCTTGAATCCTAATTCTTCTGAATTAGATTAGATTCTACTGATGTTTTTCAGTAAGTATTAGTTAGTTAGCAACGAGATCCAACTAAAATTTATACCTTAAGTAAGTAAGTAAACTAATGGTGTGAAAAAAACATACATCCCAGTAAAGCAGTGCAGACATTAGGAACTTTCAAGGAATGATTATTAACATTGAATCGTCAAGTGGATCTCAGATTTCCCACCATTCTCGCGCTGAGACCGGCCTGCTTTCGTCCGCAGTAGGCCTCGCATGGAACTACATTACATACTGCCCTACAATGGCCCGCCGTATCAAGGTCTTTGCGACAAAAAGCAGACTACGTTCACCCGGAGACTGCGGGCGTGCCGGGATTTAGGTTACCTACTCACCACTCACGTTTACAAACTTACAATGTAACTGAGAAACAAAGAAATACTTAGCAACTAAATGTTCTTGGACTCGTCAATCACAATGCTATCAATCAACGTCAAGAACAAAGTGCCGCCCGCCGTGCCGTGTCAATCGTGTCTAGCTTACTTAGCGGTCAGTGGAAAAACGGGGATGCGTTAGTTTTCAGTATTTAATTTATTTATATATTAAAGTACCTAGGTACTAACACTTACTTAAATAAAAATAAATTATTGAAGTCTCCACCCTGAAAGTTTCCGACGCGTTATGTTATATAGAAGACTAGCTTCAGCCCGCGACTTCGTCCGCGTGGACATTCGAGAAAATACTTAGGGGACCAATAACCAGGATAAAAAGTATTCTATGTTTTAATTTCATAAGAAATCCGATCAGCCGTTTTTACGTGATTAGGCACCTCCCTCACCAAGTGAGCAGTCTCGTGCGAGGCCCGCCGCCGCACGTGGCAAACGTTCTGCCTCGCGCGAGGCTGCTCGCTTGGTGAGGGAGGACCCGCCTAATCACGTAAAAACGGCTGATCGGATTTTTATGAAATTAAAACATAGGGGATCAATAACCAGGATAAATACTTTTTATCCTGGTTATTGGTCCCCTAAGTATTTTCTCGAATGTCCACGCGGACGAAGTCGCGGGCGGAAGCTAGTAAATAATAAGTCTGTTTCACAATCAAAAAGTTAGTTCTGAGTAGCTTAGGTACCAAGAACTTATTAGGTACCAAGAACTTTTAGGGTACTTAAGATAATTTAGGTTTCTATACCCTATTTACTCCCTGGGTTTGATTTTCGGAAAACTACGAAATGGGTTGCCTATTTGTTTTAAGAAGTAAGCCTACAAAGTTTCAAGTTGAAATCTCTATTTTACCCCCTGATTTTTCATTCAAAATTTCACCCCTATTTCAACCTTTTTCAATCATGTTCAGCGTGTTAAACATCAAAATAAATGCCATTTTTGCAATCGTCATCCCATAAAACCTCAATAACGACATCCATATCGATTTTTAGGTTCATTTATCCCATTTAACCTCTAAGGGGTTGATTTTCGAAAAAATACGAAATATGTTTGCTTATTTTTTTTACTTTCCCACCATAAGCCTAAATAAAAAATTTAATGAAGGACTTTCCTGATACAACATTTCATCCCCCTTTTTACCCCTTCGGGGGTGGAATTGTCAAAAACGCTGACGCAGGAAAATATTAATTTTCAATTGCTAGCCTAAATACAAAGTTTAAAGATCCTAACTTCAAAACTGACGGACTTTCATACACATATTCATCCCCTATTTTACTCCCCTGGGTTTGATTTTGGGAAAATTACGAAATGGGTTGCCTATTTTTTAAAGAAGTAAGCCTACAAAGTTTCAAGTTGAAATGTCTATTTTACCCCTGATTTTTCATTCAAAATTTCACCCCTATTTCGACCTTTTAGGGGTTGAATCATTGTTCAGCGTGTTAAACATCAAAATAAATGCCATTTTACAATCGTCATCCCATAAAACCTCAATAACGACATCTATATCGATTTTTAGGTTTTTTATCCTATTTAACCTCTAAGGGGGTGATTTTTGAAAAAATACGAAATATGTGTTTGCTTATTTGTTTTACTTTCCGACCATAAGCCTAAATAATAAATTAAATGAAGGACTTTCCAGATACAACATTTCATCCCTCTTTTTACCCCTTCGGAGGTGGCATTGTCAAAAACGCTGACACAGGTAAATATTAATTTTCAATTGCCAGCCTAAAAACAAAATTTGAAGATCCTAACTTCAAAACTGACGAACTTTCATACAAACATTAATCCCATATTTTACCCTTTTGGGGGTGGAATTTCCAAAAATCCTTTCTTAGTGGATGCCTACACTGTATAAGATATCTATGTGCAAAATTTCAAGTCTCTAGGTTCAGCGGTTTGGGCTCTGCGTTGATATCTCAGTCAGTCAGTCAGTCAGTCAGTCAGTCAGTCAGTCAGTCAGTCAGGACTTTGAATTTTATATATATAGACAAGCTGACCCGGCAAACGTTGTTTTGCCATATAATAGTGGACCCGGTCACCAACATCTTGTGTGTGTGTTTATACACCAAAAGTTGCCTACACCAGACAACAGATAGCGCTAGTTACACACTACCAATAAAGGGGCCCAAGCTTGGTCTCTATTACCTACATATAAAAAATTACTCTGTGAAGTAGAGTGAATGTCAGATAACTCTGGAAAAAGCGCGGGAAACCTTCAACGAAGCGGTTGTGTCTTTTGGCTTTTTTAGATTTTTTTCACTTAATTCTTTGTAAATAGTAGGATCAGATAGTGTAAATATTGTTTATATTCTGTATATATTTAGTATTAGTGTTTTTGTATCATATTAGCAGCGATCTGGTGAGTTATTAGATCCGTACTTTTATGACTGATCTGGAGGACCCTGGGGGGACAGTCCCCCAGGTTTCTCATAATGTAATTATACCATTCAATGAAAGTGTGGGAGGAATGGACACTGATGGTTCTCTTTTTGACTCGGACACTTCTGTTACTAACCAAACAAAACGTAAAAGAGTAGCGTCACGTAAAGTTTGCAAACACTGTCACAAAAAGAGGAGGCATCACAAATCTGCTTCTAATGTTTTGACCGAAGTTGACTGTCATTGCGAGATTAGCGAAAATAACTCACCAAAAACGTTTAAGATTCCTCCTATGTCCTCAGCACCACAAACACAAACAATTAACCCAACTCTTGATATGTCAAACAAGCCTATGACGCGCCCTGTAGTTGGTAGGGAAATATATGAGGCAACTGATGCATCTCCATACAACATTCACATTCAAAAAATACAGTCTACACCAGATGAAAATGTTTCTTTGCATCCAATCTCTTTTGGTCGTTTCTTAAAAAAATATAATATCCAAAACATTGTAAATGGATCTCTCAAAAAAATTGGTAGAAATAGACTGGTAATTTCATTCGTTAAGTATGACGATGCAAATAAATTTATCACTAACCAAGCCTTAAAGGACAGTAATTACAAAGCGTTTATACCCACTTTTTCTGTTACTCGCATGGGTGTTGTAAGGGGTGTACCAATAGATTGGGCTGAAGAAGAAATTTTACAAAACATTTCTGTTCCTATGGGCTGTGGAAATATTTTAAAAGTTAGGCGCATTAACAGAAAAAATTCTGTAGAAGGTAAGGTCAGTTTCACTCCTATAGAGACAGTAGTCCTCACCTTTGATGGACAGGTTCTACCGAAAAGAGTGTTCCTGTGTTATAACTCTCTTCCTGTAGACCTTTATATTTTTCCCACTGTTCAATGCTTTAATTGCTGCCGCTTTGGCCATATAAAAAGTCAATGTAGGTCAAAGCCTAAATGTTTTAAGTGTGGAAATGACCACTCGGGTGAGAGTTGCCAAATCAATGATGATGATGTAACTTGCTGCCTATGCACTGGATCTCATTATGCCACCAACCGGAAGTGTCCCGAATTTGCCAGACAAAAAGCAATAAAAGAGTCCATGGCCAATAACTGCATTTCTTATGCTGAAGCCCTTAAGCTTCACCCTCCAATCACAAAATCGTATTCTGAAGTGCTTACATCCTCCATTGCTCCCCAATCACAAACATATAACGCTAATTCTAATAAAACTTCATCTTATAAAAAAACAGTCTTTATTCAACCTAAATTACACAGAATTAGTTCTAAGGGCTATGACAAAGAAACTCATGATGTTTTAACTAAAGATTATAATATTCCATTACCAACAGTAGGTACTTTAAATGAAAATAACCCTTTCTCCAATATGTCGACTAGAGACCTTATTATTGCCTTAATAAATTTTTTGTCCCAAACAGAAAACCTGTCTGGACCGTCCAACGCTGCACCTGTAAATATAAATACTGTAAATAAAAAACAAAATGGATCATCTGGCATCAATCCTTCAGTGGAATTGCCAAAGTATTAATAATAAAAAAAGTGATTTACTTCACTTAATCAATGTGTATAAACCTGTAATTATAGCATTACAAGAAACATCGATTAAACCAAATAGTATTTTTAATGTTTCTCATTATTTTCCTTTAAGAGAAGATCGTTCTGACTCCTATGGTGGTGTAGCTCTACTAGTTAATGATTCTGTTTCCTTTCAGCACATTCCTATTACTCATAGTGTTAACATGTCAATCATAGCCGCTTCCATTAACAATATCTGTTTTGTTTCACTATACATACCTCATCCAACATCCTCTGTGTACAATGAACTAGATACCATCATCTCTCAACTCCCAAAACCCATTTTTATAATGGGAGATTTTAATGCTCAACACCAAGCATGGGGCAGTGCCAAATCTAGCTGTTATGGTTCCAGAATTTTAGATTTTTCGGAACTAATTAACTTTTGCATCCTTAATTCAGGACTTCCAACACGGCGAACATTGCCTCATGAAGGCGACAGTGCGCCCGACCTTACAATTTGTAGTCCCAATCTAGCTTCCACCTTGACGTGGAGTCCACTATCTTCCACGTTTGGTAGTGACCACTTTCCCATTTTAATTGAATTTCCTTCAACTATGATAAAAAATCAAAGTAGACGCCCACCCCGTTTGAAATATAAACTTAACCAAAATGACAGTGACAGTGACAGATGGGAAATGTTTAGGGAGCAAGTTGAACTAAAGGTTTCCGCCCTTCCTCCCATACAAGAAAACAACCGGACACAGAGTGCCGAGGCTTTTGCCTCAGTTTTGTTAGAAGCAGCTGACGAAGTTTTCCCAAGGAAAAAAACAAATGGGTATGTTCCTTCTCCCCCGTGGTGGGACAGTGAATGTACAAAAGCAATAAAAGAGAGAAAAGTGGCCGAAATAAATTATAAAGATATTAGTTCTTCCGAAAATTATGATAAATTGATACAAATAATGAATCAAATCCGCAGTCTATTTAAAAAAAAGAAATGGGAAGGTTGGAGGACCTTTTGTTCATCTATATCACCTGACATTTCCGCTTCCGAGGTTTGGAATAACATTCGTAGATTTAGATCTGCCTTTAAAGTACGCGTCCCAAAATGTATTGATGAGGGTGTAGCCGAAAAATTACTGGACAAATTAGCTCCGCCATTTGTTCCTCAAGAACTTATACTATCATCATCACCTCAGTTACCCTGTCGCAATAGTATAGAGGACTTAAATAATCTTAACTCGCCATTCACTTTGACTGAGTTGAAAGGTGTGCTGTCCTATGTTAAAGATTCAGCTCCTGGTACTGATGGTATTCCATACTCCTTCCTAACTCATTTAAATGATAATAGTTTAATTTATTTGTTAAATCTCATTAATTGTGTTGTGATGTCTGGTGAAGTCCCTCCTTCATGGAAAATTCAGGAAATTATTCCTATTTTGAAATTTAATAAGCCTTCATTAGATCCTAATTCATATAGACCTATAGCTCTCTCGTCAGTCCTATCTAAGTTGGCTGAACACTTGGCCAAGAACAGACTGGAGTGGTATGTAGAAAGCCAGGGGCTGCTGGCTCCGAGCCAATATGGATTTAGAAAAGGAAAGAGCACTATGGACAGCCTAGGCATTATCACTACTGATATAAGATTAGCCTTTTCAAATAACGAGTTTTTACTTGCAGCTTTCTTGGACATTTCTGCAGCATATGACAATGTCGATTTACAGCTTCTTAAAGATAAATTAGATAAGCTTCAGGTCCCCCACCTATTAAGTAATTTTATCATTAACCTCCTTTCAGAAAGGCAAATACAAATTCATTTTGGTGATTCAAAGGTCAAATCTAGACTGACGTGGAAAGGCCTACCACAGGGTTCGGTACTTAGCCCAATTCTTTACGCCATATATACTCATGACCTTGAATTTTCTATCGCTGGCAACGTGAATGTGTTACAATATGCGGATGATTTAGCTATCTATGTATCTGGCCGATCTATATTTAAATTAACATATTTGTTAAACAACGCTTTGAAGCTTTTAAAAACTTGGTTGGATCAAAACGCATTAAGTCTCTCTGTAAGTAAAAGCTGTGCAGTTTTATTCACTAAAATGCGCAGTCCACCTACATTTTCGATTTTTTTTGACGGCCAATTAATTCCCTCAGAAAATGAATTTAAATTTTTAGGTTTAATTTTAGATTCGAAATTAACAGGTTTACCACACTGCTATTATGCTTCGGCACGATGCGAACGATTACTTAATATTTTGCGATGTCTTTCAGGTGTTTGGTGGGGCGCCCACCCTTTTAATCTTAGGCTTTTATATAACGCTATCATCAGAAGCATCCTCGATTACGGGGCTTACTTTTTAGAGCCGTGTAGCTTAGTTGCCATAAGTAAATTGGATGATATCCAATCTAAATCTCTACGACTCATAGGTGGAGCTATGAAATCTAGCCCACTAAATGCTCTTCAGGTCGAATGTGCAGAACCCCCACTAAAGTTAAGAAGGCAAATGTTGTGCGACAAATTCCTCTTCCGTGCATTTCAATTTTCGAACCATCCTCTATATAACAAATTACAAGAATTATCAGGAAAAATTGAGACCTCTTCTTTCTGGACCAATAAACCTCCCCCCTGTCTAGTCGTTAGTTTTCGAAAATTTATCTCCCTGCAAGCCCCTACTCACCGATCACAATATCTTCCTTTGTTTTCTGCAAACTACCCAGCTCTAGTTCTTGAACCCAATGTCCTCTTTAGTTTAGACTGTTTAAAAAATGACCAAAACCCTGATGCAAGCCTAAGACATCTTATTGATAGTGACTGGCCGGACTTCCATTATTTATATTGCGATGCATCTAAACACTCCGGTTCTGGTTCAGTGGGAATTGGTGTCTTCCATCAGCAATATAACATCCATCAAAAAAATAAACTTCCACCTGAGACATCAGTTTTCACTGCAGAATGCTTTGGAATCCTAAAGTCACTAGAATATGTCCTAATAGCAAAACTTAAAAAAGCAATTATTTTTTCGGATTCCAAGAGCGCTCTTCAATCTTTACAAAAATTCCCATTTAAATCCAACTTAGTTTCTGTTTATATTATAGAGTGTAGACAGTTGTTACTAACTTGTAAAGAAAATAGATATGACATTCTTTTCGCGTGGATACCTGGCCATCATAACATAAAAGGAAATGAAATTGCCGACAAGCTTGCTAAGGACGCAATAAATTCTGGTGATACCTTCCCCTTTAAAAATATAGTGCCGGATCTCATTTCTCTTCCCAAGGAGCATTTACATGTCTGTTGGGAAGATAAATGGAATACTACAAGCCTTACTAAAGGAAAAGCTTATAAAAGAATTCAACAAACAGTTCCTCTTAAGCCATGGTTCTCTAAAATACAGTTAAGTAAATTTGCTACATCCAGCCTTATCAGAATGCGCTTAGGACATGTTTGTACTGCATCCCACCTTACTAGAATAGGAATTTGCAACAACAGTTTATGTGTTTGTGGTGCTGGTGATGAGGACCTGAATCACATTTTTTTCCAATGTTCGCTTCATGATTGCTCCTCTTTTTTAGATTCCCTTGTATCCCTCCGTGTTCCTCTACCTACATCAATCCCAACCCTATTGAGCTGCATTAATACACACTTGTTTAATTTAATTTCTAAATTTTTAACTGAAAATAATATTAAATTATAACCTTAATAAATATTAATTACCCTTATGTATTTTATTATTCATTATTATTTTTTATCTATCTATTTAAGTAATTATCCTTAAAACCGTATCCTTACCCTGATCCTATTATTTTTCCTAAATTTCGACAATCTCCTATATTTTAAATTTCCTTGGTTTCCCTACCTTTAACTACTTGTCATTGGCTAATGCACAAACCGTGCGAGCCAGGAAGAAAAAAAAAAAAAAAAAAAAAAAGATAACTCTGCGCGACTGGGGCGTTTTTGGCGCTAGTTACAGTACATTTTTTTATTCTAAGCTTATAGAAAAGATTAGTATTCGATTTTGACCGCGCAGACGTCAGTGATAACATACTCTTTGGAAACGGCAATGGAAGAAATGACAGTTTTGTATCGAAGGTACGACAGTTAAACGATTTTTCATAGAAAATTACAATTTTCACTCAATTTTCCGGAATAATAAGTAGCCTATGTTAGTCTCCAGCTCCCAAACTATCCCCATACCAATTATCATTTCGATCCGTTGCTCCGTTTTGGCGTGAAAGAAGGACAAACAAACAAACAAACAAACAAATAAACAAACAAACAAACACACTTTCACAATTATAATATTAGTATGGATGAAAAACATAATCCATACTATCCACAGACATTCACTCTACTTCACAGAGTAATTTTTTATATGTAGGTAATAGAGACCAAGCTTGGGCCCCTTTATTGGTAGTGTGTAACTAGCGCTATCTGTTGTCTGGTGTAGGCAACTTTTGGTGTATAAACACACACACAAGATGTTGGTGACCGGGTCCACTATTATATGGCAAAACAACGTTTGCCGGGTCAGCTTGTCAAATATAATGTAACAATATTTTTAGGGCAATGACAAATAATGGGTTAGCACTGACCGAAACTGGTTATAAAACAAGCCAAGCAGGTGAAAATCCAGTACCTACCTAGATAGATCGTTATTTAAGCCGACAAGACAAGCGATTTTGTATAGTTATAATAAAACGCCTGAGCAATTTCGTCGCTACATGGCTCAATTACATTTGACCTTACACAATAATTTAGAGACTTTTATGAGATAAGAGATTTTATTTCGGTACAGCGTGATCGCAATTTATGAAAACGACTCATCCATGAACATTGTCTCTATTGTAAAATAGTTAGGTAGCTACCGACATTTTGTATTGTTGGGAAAGGCTCGGCCGTGTCGACACCAATAGCCAATATCTGTTACATGAATCTAACAAGACCTGCGTTCTCTTTTGTTTGTATTTTCTATTACAGAGTGACAAGGATCTTTTGGCGAGCGGTCGTAATCAGAACTAACCCTTCTCTATCTCTAGTCAATCAGTCAACTAGCGCTCCTGTCAATATCATCTACGCGCCAAAAGAGCGTTTTTGCATGTCATATTTAAACATATATTTTCCTTAAGCCTAGTAGAGCTTTTGTCCATGTGAAGATGAGATGCCATTTCGCTAAGCAGAAAGCTCCGGGAACTACGATAAAACACAATTTATCGCAGTTTAAACTTATCTAAAGTAACGTAGTTTAAGGTGCCTGTCTTGAAAAGCACCATTTAAATGTAAACTGTACTGTATGTAGGTAATTACTTATATATTTTGTTACTTTAAATAATTTTATTATTTTTAGATTTTTCGATGTTTTCGTAACTTTGCGAATCGTTGTTGTTATCATCCGGTACCGTGGGATCACAAGATAGGTATTTAAGAAGTGAAAAGATTTCGCTTATTCTTTTTTGTTCTGTTTGTTATTGTCCGGAGAAGGATCCATTACATTATAATTTAACCGCCTCTGTGGTCTAGTGGTTCACACCCCCAATTTCAGACCAAGAGGTTCCGGGTTCGATTCCCAATAATGGGGGTACATATTGTATTCGGTTTGGTTGGTGGTAGGACTTGTTCTTAGTCCGCCTGGCTAGCTACCACCATCTCATCTAAGTCTGGCGCCATGACAATGTTTTCAGCATTAGCAAAGAATACTATAATATTGGCATTAGTGTGTTCCGTCAGTTAGAGATATCTTATCTCAGTGATTCTCAGTGATCGAGGATTCCGGGAGTAGTGCGCTTCCTTCCACCTTCAGCCTTATCAACACTTAATATCAGGTGTGATGATGGCAAGTGCTAGACCGGTGAGGATAAAAAAAATATTTAAGGATCTTATATATTAATTATCTTTGCGCATCTAGAAATTTGTGCAGACAAACCCTAATGGCTTTTGCCATAATTTGCCAGTTACCTATTTGACAGTTGATGCGATCGACAGAATGCGTGCTGCATGCAGTTATAGAACAGATGTTTACTTGGAATTTAATTGAAAATAAAATATAATAGGTATATTTATAATAAAAATCTTCGACGGATATTTCAAATCAACTTCAAAATTCATGGTTAAGACAGAACAACGTACCTAATAAGTATGTCGGGTCAGCTAGTATTATTATGAATACTAACTACTATCTCAACTAAATACCTACTGCCCGCCCACTACCGGTTATTTAAAAATTAAATAAAAAATACAAGACTAAAAAGTAGCGGCGGTAATCGAATCTAAAAAGGTCTTAAAACTCGCCTGAAAGCTACTTATAGGGCTCGTGGTTTTTTATTATCACATTTTTCCTATACTTACAAAAATTGCATTGTGAATGCATAAAAATAATTTAAAATCTTATCAATGCAGTTTTAAGACCTTTTTAGCTTCGATTACCGCCGCTACTTTTTAGTCTTGTATTTTTTATTTAATTTTTAAATAACCGGTAGTGGGTAACCATAACTGCATTGATAGGTTTTAACAGGGTTATATTGTTTATACAAAGTTATTAATTTCAGATGCTGAACTAGACGCATGGAGGGGCGCGGGGCGGCCGGCGACGGCTGCACAGGAGGCGGAGGACGAGCGTCAAGATGCCGCCATGTTGGCGGCCGTGCGCGCCTCTATGCATGATTGGGAGCTCAAGCGGGCGAGGACCAGGTAACTCGAAAGTCAGATGCTGAACCAGAGGCAAGGGGCGAGGCGGAGGGCGACGGCGGCGCAAGAGGCTGGCACTGCCATGTTAGCGGCCGTGCGTGCCTCCATACACGACTGGGAGCTCAAGCGGGCGAGGACCAGGTAGCTCTAAAGTCAGATACTAAACTATAGGCAAGGGGCGAGGCGGAGGGAGACGGCGCATCGGCGCAAGAGGCTGGCACTGCCATGTTGGCGGCCGTGCGCGCCTCTATGAACGACTGGGAGCTCAAGCGTGCGAGGACCAGGTAACTCTAAAGTCAGATGCTGAACTATAGGCAAGGGGCGAGGCGGAGGGCGACGGCGGCGCAAGAGGCTGGCACTGCCATGTTGGCGGCCGTGCGTGCCTCCATACACGACTGAGAGCTCAAGCGGGCGAGGACCAGGTAGCTCTAAAGTCAGATACTGAACTATAGGCAAGGGGCGAGGCGGAGGGAGACGGCGCATCGGCGCAAGAGGCTGGCACTGCCATGTTGGCGGCCGTGCGTGCCTCTATGTACGACTGGGAGCTCAAGCGTGCGAGGACCAGGTAACTCTAAAGTCAGATGCTGAACTAGGGGCAAGGGGCGAGGTGGAGGGCGACGGCGCAGTGGCGCAAGAGGCTGGCACTGCCATGTTGGCGGCTGTGCGTGCCTCTATGCACGATTGGGAGCTCAAGCGGGCAAGGACCAGGTAACTCTAAAGTCAGATGCTGAACTAGGGGCAAGGGGCGAGGTGGAGGGCGACGGCGCAGTGGCGCAAGAGGCTGGCACTGCCATGTTGGCGGCCGTGCGCGCCTCTATGCACGATTGGGAGCTCAAGCGGGCAAGGACCAGGTAACTCTAAAGTCAGATGCACGACCAGGAGCTCAAAAGGGCAAGGACCAGTTATCTCATCAGAAAGATAGTTTAGAACCTTTAGTAGGTACATACAGAAGGATTATAATATTTGTGAGTGCAATAACATTAAATAAGGTTCGCGGATTGAGAAAGAAGAGGGCCATCGGGAGTGCTTTTTGCAGGCAGTTTTCTTCACACGCCCATACACTTATTGTAAGCATACTGTAACGGAGCTCAAGAAGCTTTTCCGTTATTACTCGTACTGTAACAAAATTGAGATCGCCTATTTTAGTGGTGATATCGCTGTGGTCCTGTTCTGCAAAACCTCTGTTCAACTTGAGACTTTTGGCATACCTATTTGATTCAGTCTCTCGGATAAGAAGCCTCCCTCCACTTTTAAACAATGAAATTCTAGAGAACACACAACGCGGAAGCCCTTATGCTGCTGTCAAGAATAATAACGATTAAGACAAATCTTTAATTATAATGTGCTAACAAATTCTACGCAACTTCTATTTTATTAAATGCAAGTGTCGAAAAATTTATTCAACATTAAAAGACCCTGAATTATTAAGTCGTAATTTAGTAGTTAAGTTTTAGAAGAAGTTCCGAAAAATTTATTCAACATTAGAGGATCCTAAATCAATAAGTCGTAATTTAGTAGTTTTAAAGAGTTCATATCGGCTAAGTATTACTATGTAAGTATCTATGTAATCTTGCATTAAACCCAAATGAACATTCATATTACCTAACTAGACACAAATAAGGTAATAAAACGTTATTACAGCCCACAGCTGATTAAGGAAAACTCGACAAACGAAAGTAAATACAGCACTTCCCATTCAACCGTAACTGCTTCCTATTGTTCACGTTTTTACAAGCTTTTATTTAACTTGCAGTGTATGTATGTATGCATGTCCGTTCGTCAAATCTTGCGAGCTAAATTTGACCCACTTACCAATGTCCGATTGAGCTGAAATTTGGAATTCACCTTTAGTTCCGATGACAATGCAATTAAATATATAATCAGTATAGTTATCAATTCAGAATTCTTGCAAATTTTCAAGTACTATATTCTTGTTTTGTTGTGATGGTTACTTGACACTTTGTCAATGTAGGTAGGTACCAAAGAGCATGTAATCACTTGGTAGGTACCATAAAGTTATAATCAGCGAGCATTCAGCGAGCGCAATCTTCATAGAGTGCGTGTCAGATAACTCTGCGACTGGGGCGTTTATGGCGCTAGTTACAGTACATTATTTTGTTCTAAGCTTATGGAAAATATTAGTATTCGATTTTGACCCCGCGCAGACTTATCTGGCGCACTCTCTAAATTCAACTAGTAATAGAACACACGTCCCAACCCGACAGCCGATTTGAATTGGTTATTTGAGAAAGAACATGAGTCCATGTCACATAATTGCTATGGAGACAAAAAAACAGTCTGTTTGAAAAGTATGCTATAATATACTATTTACATAAATTTGAGATTATCAATAGAATATTTTATAACGAGGGACTAAACGAAGCCATTATATACCAGAGGTGGTTTGGCTCCCGAGCGTGCGAGGGAGTCAATGAAACCGAGGGTATATTAAGTTGGCGTTTAGTCTCGAGGTGCAAACTGTACTTTTCACTTCGAGTGCGAGAAAACTAGTCAATTTAGTACAAAAACATTTAACAAATTCTGACATTTTCGCGGTCAGTAGTAGTAGTAGTAAAAATATTCGCCCTTTTGTAGGACAGGCCAAGACATTTATTTAGCCATACTGCCAATTATTGAGTATTATTTAATTATTATAGTTTCTTATGTTTTCATAAGAATGTAGGTGTGTTACATTCCAGTGCTCCTTGGAGTTTTTGGCGTCAAGTGTGTCAAGCCAACCTTCTCGATAATTCTTGCTGAGGTTAGTCACCACACCACTATAATAAAACACTCGGCATCACTTTACCGAGATAGCGCCTATTTTAATCATTCTACATATCGTTCAGTTGCGTAGACACTTGGGGCACAAAAACCACACCTATCTTGAGTCACAAAATCCACTATGAAATAAATTGCGATTAATTAAAATATCCACTCAACCTAACCCGCCAAAATGGCGCCAAAAACTCGCAGTAAGTTTTTTCCGCTAAACCAGTCATAAATTGACAATTTAAAACACATGGCGCCACCTTCCTTGCGGAAAAACCATGAAACAAAAAAACATTTTCGCAATGAAGATGGTCCACACTTCACAATTAATAGTATATTCACTGGCTGTTTGAGTTTATCTAATGTCACATGAAGGAAATTAAAAAAGTAATTACATTTTACTCCCTAGGGACTACAGTGGTTATTTAGTCCCGCTTCGTAGGGCTATATTTGCGTACTTTTAGAGCATGAGAAGTGAAAATTATTATTATTTATATTAAAACATTAATTTAAAGTCCCTGGACTTAGGCTTTTTCTCAATTACTTAAAAAAATGACATTTAATTAAAAATGAAGTTTCCCTGTCAGTTACAGGCTACTCAAAATGGCTTTGAAGAATTTTTCGTCATTCTTTTATGACAGGTACCGTTAAATTTTTTTCAAATCCAAGACCTTTTTTTGTTAATAGGTCTTTTTCTTTACGAGCCCGTTGCATTGCTTTGGCAAATCCAGGTGATTTCTGTGGGTATTTGATAAGAAAAAGTGATGTGATACAAGGCCTTGTTCAGTGATGTGATACAAAGCCTTGGCCAAGACCTGGGACCGTACTCTGAAACGCACATCCGAAACTTCGGTTAGCCCCGTCCCTTTCACTCGATTCTGTCATGACTGGAGCGTGAGAGGGACGGGTATAACGAAGTTTCGGGTTTTGCGTTTCAGAGTAGGCCCTCAGATTTGGTGTAGCTTTTTGATTTTTTGATTTGATTTAATTTTGATTTGGTACGAACGTGTGTAGCACGGATTATATTTGCTTTACAGCAAAGTTCGTCCGCACCAAATCGGCGGTTAGGTCTGGTCTGGACGTGTGTAGCGGCTATAAGAACGAACGAACTATAAAAAAAGGAAAAAACGCGAAGTTGCTATATTCAGACCCTATGTGTCACTTTGCACATAAATAGTTCACTAAAGTCAACGACAGATGGCTCCAAGTTAATACAACCATATACCTACAGAAAAGAAAAAACCTTTTTTTCTTTATGTACTATGTTTATCAACTTTGATAGAAACTTAAATGTGTCTTGTTCTTTAGTATTTATTTTTGAAATACGTACTAAAATTTACAGCTGAAAATCAGCGTTTGCTTGCGTTGCAAGACAAGTAATATGACGCTGAGCTGCGACCATTGAGTACTGCTGCGGCACGGCACACACACATTTTTATTTTGAACTTTTTGTCTTATTGGGTCTAATTTGTGTTTTCTATTCTTGTTCGTAATACAGTGCTTCCTTCTCTTATACCTATGTGAATATGCCTTGTATTTAATGAATATGTGTGTCTGTAGTAAGAATCTACAATCTCTATTTGGTGGTAAAATATATTTGTGTGTTTGCAGACTTGATGCAGTTGAAGAGCTAGACTGTAATAAATTAACTGGCAAACGACCATGCAATAATTATGCATTAAATGAAATGAAGCAACTTAGAAACACGTCCAATAATAACTAAAAATACAAAAATAAATTATATTAAAAAACCTTTTATTTAAAATCAAGCTTTTATTCAAATGTCCTAAAAAGAATAAAATAAACTTTGTATCAAGTCAAATCCAGCAAATTTATTACATTAAACAATTTATTTGTTTTAAAAGCTTGTCGCGAGATTTTATTGTTACTGGGCTTGCACTAGACACAAATGCTTTAACTTATATTTGACATATGAAATTAAATAAAGCGACAAGCTTTTAAAACATATAAATTGTTTAATGTAATAAATTTGTTGGATTTGACTTGATACAAAGTTTATTTTATTCTTTTTAGGACATTTGAATAAAAGCTTGATTTTAAATAAAAGGTTTTTTAATATAATTTTTTACATTAGCTTTGCAAGCCTACTAATGCTGTGTTACTTAATTATTACATATAGACGATAAAACAAAGATGCTAATTTTACGAAGTACCTATAGCTTGACGAGTATGAGTGTGAATGGAACGTGCTAATATTTTGAGAGTAACAAAATGAAAGTCATCAAATTGTTTACCTATTCCTAATTACAGGGAAAACAAAAGGTCGCTTTTTGAAATCTGTACTTTCGTACTGAGAGATCTCAGTGTCTTTACCTATAATAATAATAATTATTAAAAACCTATAGGTAAGTAACTCACTATGCGACAAAGACCAAAAATGCGCAGAAATTATTGAACTCGACTGTACCTAACGGAAAAATAGGGTACTTACCGATTTAAAAAAATATTTCCCAATTAGAAAGCTACATTCTTCCTGAGTGAAAAAGTAAGAAAGGAAAGGAAGTAATTCAGATAAGTAAGTCAGTCGAAATCGAAATACTTACTTATCTTGAAATTTTTGAAATGATAAGGCGAAGAAAGGCTTTTTTCACGATGTAGGTACTCGCATGTTTACAGAATCGTACGATTCAAAACATGTAGAAAGCAATAATTACTTTTAAACTATGTTCAGAATGCGCGTATTATTTATGTGTGTTTCACACGCTAGCTATAGATATCTTCAGCACTTACTTTACCCGTGTGAACATACTTGATTTTCAATAGTAGGTTTTATTAAATATCTTGATCATCGAGCTAGTATAGGTAAGTAGGGGCCTTTTATGCTTCTCGGAATATATTTGCCGTAGTAACTTCGTTTTGTAGACAAGTTAATACAAGGCTTGCCATTTGCCTTGCCATCACTAGTACAATAAAGTTGACCACTTTCAAGTCCGATTGTTGATAGCCTTGTGTTTAATCAACATTTACAACAAGTACCTATTCAGGTAAAGCTTTCAAAATCTTCTAAATTATACTATTCTAGTATTAGAGACCAGGGCAAAGTAGAGATAGCAGTTATCTAGATACATTTTGGCCAGTTTAAATTAACAGTTTGCCCTTCTAGCGAAATTAACAGTATGACATTTGAGCTACATTTCAGTTTCAAATAACGTTTTCTTATTGTTAGTATTTTTAACCTCAAATTCATTCTGTTACATTAAAATAACGCCTATCGCTCGCTTCTTAAATACGCCAATGTGCGTAAACAAAGAAATAACGATAATTTAATTTAACAAGTAATCTTTTTCAGGATTAAGCGATCCCAAGGCAGCGTGTGCTACGGCGATTTCGGGTGCTTCGAGGATGCTGGCCCGTTCGCGTACCTGGAGACGCTGCCCAGCCCGCCGCAGGAGGTCGGCACGCACTTCCTCATGTACTCAACAGTCAGCAGGTAACTAAGCCTCCTGAAGACTTTCCACCAGCTTGTAGACCTTTCGCGTACCTGGAGACGCTGCCCAGCCCGCCGCAGGAGGTCGGCACGCACTTCCTCATGTACTCCACAGTCAGCAGATAACCACAGCCTCCTGAAGACTTTCCACCAGCTTGTAGACCTTTCGCGTACCTGGAGACGCTGCCCAGCCCGCCGCAGGCTCGGCACGCACTTCCTCATGTACTCCACTGTCAGCAGGTAACCTCACAGCCTCCTGAAGACTTTCCACCAGCTTGTAGACCTTTCGCGTACCTGGAGACGCTGCCCAGCCCGCCGCAGGCTCGGCACGCACTTCCTCATGTACTCCACTGTCAGCAGGTAACCTCACAGCCTCCTGAAGACTTTCCACCAGCTTGTAGACTTTTCGCGTACCTGGAGACGCTGCCCAGCCCGCCGCAGGGTCGGCACGCACTTCCTCATGTACTCCACAGTCAGCAGGTAACCTCACAACCTCCTGAAGATTGTCCACCAGCTTGTAGGCCTTGTTCGGAACTACGCTACAATTTTAGTTTAGAAGCGAGGCCTTGCTACGCTCGTTTGATTATTTTAAAATACTTTTTAGCAGTATTGATTGTAAGCTAGCCAAGGAATGCTACTGACTATTTAGGTACGTACTACTCAAGTAGTGAGAACAAGGCATTAAGTTGACGCTTATTTGTAAACACATGGTACTTAGGTTATCATTATATACCTACTGTACAATTATCTACTATGGATGGATATAAAAAGTTAGCTTCATATTTTGTCGACTGTCTTTACAAATTTCAGAATTGAGAAAGCACGAGACAAAAAATTATAGACATAAATCTATTGTTTTCTTTTATAGAAATAGAGTTTAATTAAGATTAATACATTAAGTAATTAACGTAAAAGGAAGTAGAGCCTTTATGGCTCTACGTAATTACTGCAGATTATATTCATGACTGTATTCTGAATACCAACTGACTTCGTTCGCACCTGTAACATAGTGTAACTTGTTAGTCGCATGGTGTACGAGTACCGTGGTTATATGTATTCATATTACATCGTGGAAGTGCAATACAATTAGGTACTAATTACCGAGTTTTCCTTCACAATATGCTGAAGTCTCCTTTGTACTGAAGACGTAATACCACAGATTACTACATAGTTAGGTACTACGTAAGTAATACCCTAATCACCTTAAAAGATCAACCTGCTTGTAGTACCTATGTCTTACATCAAGTTACTGCAATATTAGAATGAATAACCTAAATAAGAAAATAACAGCCCATTTCGAGTTTCTTTCTTGCCAGTTTTTCTCCGTTACTACCTACCCATAGGAGTACTATTATATATTCTGTGACTATTATATATTCTGTGCCATAGGTCCTACCTACCCCTACCTAAGGTCTCCCACTCCCTCCGTAAGACTTTGCGAACCGTTGCATAGCGTCTTTGACATTCAAAGTTCTTGTACAGTACCTACGATTCAATTTTTATGACGCTCGTGAGGTTAGCCACTATGCGTAGGTATATGTAGTACATAGTAGACTACCGTGCAACCTCACCCTCTCGCCCGCATGCCTCAACATTGTGTATTATCGTTGGAGCATGTTAGAATCGGGCTGTACTAACAGCCTCAATGCATTTCATGCATTTTCTCCTAATTCGGCACCTTCGAAACTGGTAATTTTCAGAATCGTCATATTCCAGATTCGTCATAATCGACATTTGTCATTGTACAGTTGCGAAAACATTTTAAGAGAGTCTAATATCATATTGTTGTACACATAAAGGTTCATGTACCTTCTTGACCTCTATTATTGTTGGTGGTCAGTAATATAATCATCGCTTTCTGAATTGGGACTTTGTTTCGAACTCAGCTATTAATATTTGGCGAACCAAATTTTGGTTCGCCAAATATTAATAGCTGAGTTCGAAACAAAGTATGTACACGCATTGGAGCTAAAGAAAATCGTTTAAAAATTCAGATTTTTGAACTTACAATAATTAGGACTGTATCTATCTAGCTATGTAAGTGAACGTAGGCATGGTATGACGAATCTGGATTATGACTTACCAGGAATATGACGAGTATAAAAAATGACCACTTCGAAGGTGAGGAATCAGGGGTAACTGAATCATTGAATTGTGTAACGTTGTGTGCCCACAGAGGCGACCAGCCGCTGCTGGCGGTGTCGGCCAGCAACATGTCGGCGGCGTGGGGCTGGGCGGCGCACGCGTTCGACGCCGCGCGCCCCACACGCGTCATCGTTCACGGCTTCGGATCCAACTGCGACAACGTCTGGGTCTACGAGATGCGATCCGCTTTGATGGCTGTTGTGAGTATATACTTTTACAAAGCTGAAGTTGGTTGGACTAGGTACAACTGACTTGCCTACAAATCTGAAGTTAGGGTTGAATTATATCTTGCATCACTTGGTTTCCTTTGCTGATATCCTTTTCTGTCGCTCAGAACCGTAATTAGCTCGAGCAGGAAATAATTTGCTCGAGCAGGAAAGAGAGCGCCAATGCGACGGCACGGCGCGTGCCAGATTTGGTGAGAAATCTAGAAATCAAATCTCTTCAAAAATTGTCCAAACTGCTAATATGCATTGCAGTGTTTTTGCTGCATGAATATAGAGAGGCAATCGTATGGTTTTACACTAGAGGGCAAAAATGATTCTACAACGATAATAACTTTTGCAGGAAGAATGCAACGTCGTATGCGTTGACTGGGAAGGCGGGGCGACAATGCCGAATTATCTTCGTGCTGCTGCTAACACGAGGCTTGTAGGGAAACAGCTTGCAATGCTGTTACAAGGTAAATTTAACCAAACTACTACCAAGGAGCGTTTTACTAAAGTTACGGCCCTTTTGAAAACAATCAACGTGTCTGTAACTAATACATAATTAAATAAAGGTTCTTCATTGCGTTTTTTCAGGCTTAGCAGAACACATAGATATGAGGTTTGAAGACGTACATCTAATCGGATTTAGCCTGGGTGCTCATGTAGCAGGCTTTGCCGGTTCAGAACTGAAAAATATTAGCAGAATCACAGGTAATATAACTGGCGCACATCCTATTTCTTCCAGTAACTTGACTTACTTTTTCCGAGAAAGGACAGCTAGGATAGATGTCCTAGCTATCACTGCGTCACCTCCTCAAATTAGTAGGTACTAATTTGAGGAGGTGACGCAGTGGTTCGAGCGCCATAATCACAACGGTCGGTCGTAGGATGAGTGACCAAAATTATCATAAGCTCTTCAAGCTTAGAAAAGTCTTAGGGTCTGTTGCATTTTTGCAACACACCATCCCGCATTGTGGCCTCGCAAATGCCTAGTCTTCTACTATTTCGGAGGTCTACATGTGGATCCAAGAGTGGACAGAAAGATTGAAGAAGTGTGCCCCAAAATACATAATCAGGGAGTCATTATAATGGCTTATGATGGTGACAATGATGATGAACTTACCTTGTGTAGTGTTTGATACTAGGAGTGGGAACCCGAATAATAAGACAACCATTTAAAAGATGCAATCACCGTAGCCGCCATTCTGAGAGAGAGAAACCAACTTCCTGTCAAATCAGTATTGTCATAGATTAAACCACAGAGTAGGTACTATTGTATTAAGTTACTGCTAACACTACACCTTGCTACTTTATTCCTTCCCAGGTTTGGACCCAGCGGGTCCCCTGTTCGAGTTCCAGGACCCGCGCGCGCGGCTCGACCGCGGCGACGCCAAGTTTGTGGATGTGATCCACTCCAACGGAGAGACCCTCATCTTTGGTGGACTGGGAGCCGCACAGCCGTTGGGGCATGTTGACTTCTACCCAAACGGGGGGAGGGTGCAGCATGGCTGCTCTAACTTGTAAGTTGGTTTTTAGATAATCATATTTAATGCATTAAAGAATTTGTGTAATAATAATAATAACTTTGTGAAAGAAGACGATTGACGATTTTTTCGAAAAGTTCAAATGACTATGTGAAGTTAGTGTTCAAGCAAGTCTGCATAATTTTTTTTTCAATTATAATATTGGTGCATTTGAAAAATGGAAAATGAAATATTTTAGAAAAAATCGACCCGTCTTAAAACTAGCTCCGATTGGTGCAGTTATTAAAACATGGCGGGATTTGTTCGTTCACGGTGTGAAGCCTGGATGTAAGAAAGTAAATCAGTCCCAAGTCTCCCAGATGTTTCACTTGGAACGTTTTGCGAAACTTACCCAAGAGTCTGGTTTCAAAGATTACAGTTTGCGTTCACTCAGGGACAAATTCGGGTGAATCACTTCTTACTTCTTTTCGTGTGGCTGGTGCCTCATCATTCACGCTCAGACCCTTTTACTATTTGCGGTTGTGTATAAAATTTTGGTAGCTTGTAGAAGCAATGACGGATAGGGATTTCATGAGAATGGTGAGGCGCTAGCCTCACGAAAAGACGTATAAAGTAGTTCACCGAATTAGGCTCAGAGCAGACAGAACGGAAAAAACCTCGCGGAAAGTTTTGAGGTCATTGAAAAATTAACCATGTCGCCATAGCCTTAAATACAAAATTGTATGAATATCAACAGAGAAGTCAGAGTTGCTCGCGCGCATTAGGTACTTCTTGTATGATTTTGTATGTCACCATGGTTCATTACAAGTTTTTTTACAAGCTTTTTATTAACATGCAATGTTAGTTAGTTGTTAGTTAGTGGGGGACAAATCTTGCAAGCTTAATTTGACCCACTTTCCAGTGTCCGATGGAGCTGAAATTTTGTATACAGGTTTGGTTCAGATGACAATACAATATTAAAGTACAGTCAGCAAAAAAGCTTGTCATAAAAATGAAATTTTTACTAAAAACTTTTTCAATGACCTCAAAAATTTCCGCGAGGATTTTTCCGTTCTGTCTGCGCTGAGCCTTAGTCCCTGACTGTACAATGTCCACAGGTTCGTGGGCGCGGTGTCGGACCTGGTGCTGCCGTGGTCGGCGCCGTCGCCGGAGGGCCGGTCGCTGTGCAACCACCGGCGCGCCTACAAGTTCTTCACCGACTCCGTGTCGCCCAAATGTCACTTCCCCGCATTCCCCTGCGCGGATTATGACACCTTCCTAGAGGTACCTACATAATTATCTACTCTTATCTATCACGATAACCTATCTTAAAGTTTGCGATTTATTGAATAGTATAGTTAGAATATTTAAGGACCAGCACGGGTAGCATGACGAACTCGAGAAAGGTTTTGTCAAAATTTGTAGGTATGTCGAAACGTCAAAAATGTCATTTCATCGTAGACAAACTTATTGCTCGGCTGTCAAAAGGCTTTCGAGGTAGACACAATTCTTCTCGGGTTTGTCATGCTACGCGTGCTGGAAAACATTAATTCACTTACAGATATTCACGGGGTTTAGATATAGTTATATCTCTCATGCATGATTTAATAACCCATTTACCTTACCTGAAAATTTTGCGTAAAAACCTACAATAATGTAGTCAACGTAGCACACGCTCTTTTTATATGGGAGCAACGGTGTTTTACGCATGTATTTTTTTACAAAAGTTCCTATTGTTACTAGCCTCCTTGAAAATGTCCACAAGGACTAAACCACAGTAACTTTTGATGTAAAAAAAAATCATTGCTTATGCAGGGTCGATGTTTCCCCTGCGATGGCCAGAGAAGATGCGGCAACATGGGATACTACGCCGACAGGTCATTGGGGCGCGGACAACTTTACCTTCTCACAAGAGAGGAGGAACCGTTTTGTGGTAATATATCTTGTTTTCATATCCTGTTTAATGGCGCTGCTACATTCTTCTCCTTGCGTTCGCGTACGCATTGCCGTATATGTTTACTAAATGTTTGCCCTCTCACTCACTCGCGCTAACACCTCGTCAGGGGGTGTCACTCCGCAGTTTAGGGTGGTTTAGGTACGTTCGGCCAGCGCGCCTGCCGGGCAGGCGTACGGCAGAAGGATGCCGCTCTCGGCTCGTACGCTCCACGTTGCGCGTAAAACGATCGATCATTTCTGTGATTTTTTTCTGTGATCTATACAAATAAATAAAATAGTCCATATAAAAGATACTGTTGTGTTTACGGGTGCCTAAATAAAAGAAAGAACAGTAGAAACAACAAAACCGAACTCGCAAGTCGATCGCATCCCTAACCAGTGAGCGAGCTGTTTGAGACTTTCATAGAAATATAAACTCTCGCGCGAAGCTGTTTTATACATTTTTGCTTGCATGCGCGAACTTCAGGTTATTATAACAGTAGGCAAGCGATGACGAAGCGACCGGAATTGGACTTTATTTTTATGCAGAAAGATTTATTTTTATTTGAATGAGTTTGCAGAGTGCTCCTTCTGTACCTTAGTACTATTATATATTCTGTGACCTCGTGACGTGACGACGACCCTATAGACAGGTGAATGGGCGGCAGGGCTGCCATTTTGTACCTACTACGATTTAAATCGTATTTGTACGATTATTTATAACAATGTACGATCCCAAATTTCAGATTTTATATGAAAGTACGATTATTTATTTTACCGTGTACGATCGTTATTTCCATGTTTTTCCCGAGTTTGTACTGTTCTTGTACTTACAGGTGTACGATTTTTTGATATTTAATGTACGATTCATTATAACTCTGCTCTTAGCACAATACTTTAAGATGTAAGTGGGTACTTTCATTTGTTGTCATCTGTTCTCAAACAACAAATGAAAATGCATCTTTTTGTCTTGAAATAAGGTTGATTTTTGTTAAATGTTCAGATATTTTTGGTGACTTTGAACGCTCAGATCATTTTTAAGTTGACTGTACCGTGGTCGGCGATAATATAAGAAATGCTTACGAGACAAGTGTTTGCCACTACGTGACGTTTCCTTGCGCTCATCAGCCCCAGCTATTTTAATGTCACTGCCGCCGGAGTGAATAGCTATAGAGAAGCCCATCATCATCATCAGGCATTTGATGTCCCCACTGCTGGGCCTTCCTTATGGATGGACAAGGAGAATGGGCCATGACCCACCACGCGGGGGAGAAGCCCGTCATTATCATCATCATAATGTCAGCCGAACGACGCCCACTGCTGGACATAGTACTCCCCCAAGGATATCCACAACGATCGGTCCTGCGCTGCCCGCAACCAGCGGCTTCCCGCGACCTTGACCACATCGTCGGTCCACCTTGTGGGGGGTCTGCCTACGGGACGTCGCCGCGTCGTCCGGTACGCGATCACCATTCGAGAACCTTTCCACCCCAACGGCCATCGTTTCTCCGCGCTATGTGTCCCGCCCACTGCCACTTCAATGATGCAATCCTTCGATTGATGTCGGTTGTTTTAGTTCTCCTGCGGATCTCTTAATGTCTCTCCGAAACTGTTCACAGCTGCGTTGGAGGATATTTTTAAGCTTCTGGAATGGAAAGGAGGAGCCCGTAGTACAACATTATCGATTGGTTCCAGCGCATCAATACCACGTGTCGGTGTGGGCGCGCGCGGAGGCCGGCGAGAAGCCCAACTTCGGGCGGCTCACGCTCACGCTGCACGGGGACACGGGGCTCAACGAGTCCTTCCCGATGACCAAGTAAGCATGGCCAATCTGATGACTACTAAAGATGGTAGTAGAGTAGTGTAACGTTACTCATAGGTCCACTTGCAGTTGCAGCAAATTTGGCTAAATCTCGATTTTACTAAAACTAGATTATTTTGACATACAATAATGTCAAAATGATTAATCTAGATTTTAAAAATTTACATTCCTGTAAGGGCTATATCTAGTTTTAGTAAAACCGAGATTTAGCAAATTTGCTGCAAGTGGGTGGACCTTAGTGTCGTAGCCACGGAACACTAACGAATGAGGTTAGGAGTAGGTACCACATTGTACGCATTTTTTTCTGAAATTGAAAAGTATAATCGAAAACAAGCTAGTCACCATGACAACTTGAAGAAATTCGAATAATTCAAATTAGTAAAAAGTAAAATGCATGAAGGGTTTGCTGTTTTGAGCAAAGGGTCTCCCCCACAGGCGGCCGGACAACTTACTACTATCTTTGTTGTGTTCTGTTCTGTGGTCGTTATAATAGAGGTTGGCAGATTCCAGACCATTTCCAGACCAAGGATTCAACATAGGTAGCTATCTATAAGTTACTCAATTGATTTTTGTCATTGTTAAGACAACCGAAGGCCGCACAATAACAATTCTGCAATGGGTAAAACACGTTTTTTTTGCGCGAAAATTAATTAATTTGTTCCTGTGTACCTACCTACCTAGGTACTACGTCGCGTCGCGTGCACAACTGAGCGCGCGTGATAGTCGCGATATTCTCAATTTCGAAGTAGACCGCGCGTAGTCGACTGAATTGGGTATTTGACTGAAATGTTTTTATTGACTTAAAATGTTTATTGAACTAGTAGAACCATAACATAGGTATTTATTTTCAAATATCTTGCATATTTTCAGCGATATAGAGCATCAAACTTTCTAATTAGACAAGGAGAGCGCTATAGAAATGTGACGTCACATTTCTATAGGGCCATACTCTCGCCATAGAAAATTTCGTTTTAAGTAGAAAGAGATAGCTAGAGTCACAATTAAATAGCTCATAATTCGCTTGTTATACCTATTGTAATACAGATTGAATTTATTTTTCACATTTGTTATTCAATAATGTTATATTTCTGTATGTCATAAATTCATAATTAAACATCTACATTTCCACAACAGTCAAATACCCAATTCCGGAGTGAGCCACGCCTGTCTCTACACTCCATAACCACGAGGGCATTGACTGAACATTTCCTTAACCATATTCCAGACGCGAGAACGCGACAGCGGGCGTGGGCGTGGGCGGCGCGCGGTTCTCGCGCGTGGTGGTGCCGCACCCCGCGCTGGGCGTGCCGCTGCGGGCCACGCTCACGTACGCCGCCTACGCGGGCTGGCTCAGCGCCGGCGCCAGGAAAGTCAGCCTCGACAAGCTGCTCATCGCTGATAGCTTCGCTAAGACGTTAGTATTTACCCTCCAGTCTCACGTACGCCTACGCGGGCTGGCTCAGCGCCGGCGCCAGGAAAGTCAGCCTCGACAAGCTGCTCATCGCTGACAGCTTCGCTAAGACGTTAGTATTTACCCTCCAGTCTCACGTACGCCTACGCGGGCTGGCTCAGCGCCGGCGCCAGGAAAGTCAGCCTCGACAAGCTGCTCATCGCTGACAGCTTCGCTAAGACGTTAGTATTTACCCTCCAGTCTCACGTACGCCTACGCGGGCTGGCTCAGCGCCGGCGCCAGGAAAGTCAGCCTCGACAAGCTGCTCATCGCTGACAGCTTCGCTAAGACGTTAGTATTTACCCTCCAGTCTCACGTACGCCTACGCGGGCTGGCTCAGCGCCGGCGCCAGGAAAGTCAGCCTCGACAAGCTGCTCATCGCTGACAGCTTCGCTAAGACGTTAGTATTTACCCTCCAGTCTCACGTACGCCTACGCGGGCTGGCTCAGCGCCGGCGCCAGGAAAGTCAGCCTCGACAAGCTGCTCATCGCTGACAGCTTCGCTAAGACGTTAGTATTTACCCTCCAGTCTCACGTACGCCTACGCGGGCTGGCTCAGCGCCGGCGCCAGGAAAGTCAGCCTCGACAAGCTGCTCATCGCTGATAGCTTCGCTAAGACGTTAGTATTTACCCTCCAGTCTCACGTACGCCTACGCGGGCTGGCTCAGCGCCGGCGCCAGGAAAGTCAGCCTCGACAAGCTGCTCATCGCTGACAGCTTCGCTAAGATGTTAGTATTTACCCTCCAGTCTCACGTACGCCTACGCGGGCTGGCTCAGCGCCGGCGCCAGGAAAGTCAGCCTCGACAAGCTGCTCATCGCTGACAGCTTCGCTAAGACGTTAGTATTTACCATCCTGAGTCCCACGTACGCCTACGCGGGCTGGCTCAGCGCCGGCGCCAGGAAAGTCAGCCTCGACAAGCTGCTCATCGCTGATAGCTTCGCTAAGACGTTAGTATTTACTTGTTAGTACTTACTTACCCTCCTGAGTCTAAGGTCAGAAAAAAAATAACGGGTTGCACTCCGGGAGTGCCGGCAGAAGTAAAAAGGGGATTTTGACAAAAAAAATACGGACTGGATTTGAACCGAGGGCTTCTTCTCTTCTTCTTCTGGCTTCTGACAACTTTTCTCCCAAACACCACAGGTAAGTATATAATGTAGGTACCCAATAGAATGCCTGACAGCAACGCCTCGAGGCAGCCAATCAAACATGTCCAATGTATTACAACATCCCTTACCCTATAATACATTGACCACTATAATTATTATCTCATTTGGCGACGGCTTGGTATCCCACGAACGCGAAATAACGGCACGGCCTAATGAGATATTATAGCCATCATTGATAATCTCATTTTCATTCCAGATCGTCGTTCTGCAAAAAAGGATTACAAGTACAATCGGAAGAATCGGTAGAGTTGCCTCTTTACCCAGGAGACTGCCAAATACAACAGGTAAACGACTGCGCTAAGTTAATAATGTTAACCCTTGGTTACTCGCGTCAAAATACTAACACTACTGCTCGCGTGGAGTAAAATTTTCGTCCCAATTTTCCAAAAAGTACATGCAAAATCAGACTTTTTTAATTAGGAAACACGATGAACGAACAATCTATCTTTAACAAAAAATATTAACTTTGTTTAAATTGATCAAATGAAGAAAAAAAAACACTTTTTAGTTTCCATTATTTTAAGCCGGCAAACAATGATTTGATGCTCATTGCATACATTATTGTGGCATAAGGTACATACACACAATCTTTTTAAAATACATTTCCTGGCACAACCACACCGATCAGCGCAGAGCCTGGGACTAATTATCAAAGGTGACGGCATCTTAGGAAGCTACTAGAAAAATGTGACGGTAGAAACAAAAAATTAATGTCGATATGTAGGTATGTTTGAATACCTTCTAGGGTAAAAATTTACCCCACGCCAGTAATAAACATTGATATTTCAACACTTCATTTTTTTACAGGACGACACAGCCAAAAATGGATCAAACGAGTTCGAATACTTGCACAAAGACAACGGAACAAAGGGAGTAGTAGTCGATCCTGTCGACAACGAGTTGCCCGAGGACTCGCCGCAGCGGCCCTTCGCGCTCGTCGACAACGCCGAGTGGACGGGCGGCGACACCGGCCGCGCCTTCGGCATGACCAACGTCAAGACGGCACCAAGCGGCCTCGTAGAGATCGCCGAGCCGGTCCTACGGCCTCGCCCAAGGAAAACTCCGCGCCAACGGGCAGACGCCGAACAACACGAAATATCAGAACCCATCTTGCGAGCCACGCAACCGCCGCGCCCGACGCAGCCCCCGCTCTCCACCCAACCAATAGTCCGCAAAGCCAAGAACTACGAAGCTCCAACAACAACACCGACCTACGAAGCCCTGGCCTGGGGCGAGCGAGCCGAAAAAGACGAGCCGAGCTTCGCCGTTCAATTCCTCCCCTCCCGCCTCGCCTCTTTCATTTCCAGAGCGGAGAGGTACGCCAGGGACACGTTGCTTCCCTTAGTTTCGGCGTACGCGCCCCGCCTGCCGATATTCGGTTCGCGAGAAGCGAAGCCGACAGCGAGGTACATTCCCACGGAAGATTTAAACGTGACTAACTCTGTACCAATCCCAACACCTACGTTAGAAATGAAGATTGAGACGCTGCGGTCGGTCGGGCCGCCCGGGGAGCGCCGCGAGATGGAGTCGCCGGAAGAGCCCGACATCCCAGTAGTCATATCGACGACGACGACGACAACCGAGCCGACCACGACGACGACTGCGAAGCTCCGAGCGGCGCCGACGGAAATGTTACAAGTGGTGTCGGGGCCCGCCGCTTCCACCACCACCGCGTTGCCCCCGGTAGCGCTTCGTAGCGATAGCGAGAAGATAGTCATCGTGTACCCGAGCAACGCGCGAGACGAACGGAAGATCCGCTCGCATTCGTACCCAGAGGAACTGCAGTTCGAAGCGCTGTATCGCCACACGGCGGCGCCTTCACCGGTGCGAGTCGACTTGCCCACCTTTTCTCCGCCTACTTCCACCTTGTCGCCCAATTCTATGTCATCGCAAGAGTCTGACGCTAGGTACATACCAGTACAGTTTCCTAAGTCGAAAGTAAATCCTAAATGATAATTCAGTATTCTAAAGTATTGTGAATATATTCGGTTAAGTATTTAAAATTTTGATAATAAGACATTGAAAAGAAAATCAAGAGGCTACAAGCTAGATAGTAGATACCTCGGCCAGTGATCGAACTGTCTGTTGTGCTGTTAGAGTATTAGCTGATTGTTTAAGTTGTTGAAATTTTGTAAATGCCTATTTTGTTATTTTTTATAAAAGGTTGTAAATATTTAGGTATTACATAGAATAAGAAACACTTTTTTTATAAAATAAAAACTTATTTATTATACACTGGTGCTTCAATCGTTACAAATTATATTTTTGGTAGAAAAATACATATGAAATTAAAGATTCCTCCTGAAGACTAAACAAAACGAGCAGATACACTTCTTTAACATAATAATACGACATTAGTAAAACATTAACATTTAATGACTACAAAGGTACGTGCCGACTTTACGGAATGCAATCGCATTACTTAAATTAATTAGACTACCTCGTATTAGATACATAAGGTGTTGTTGACATTAAATTAGCCCACCGAACCGGGCTAGCTACCGTGTATAGCACGGCAAAAAAAATTTGCTATTTCACAAATTCCACAATGGAATGGTTGTTAAGTTGGGTAAGTATTCTCATTTGAATAGCAACAAAATATAATCAACATACAGCTCTAAATTTTAATTAGTACAAAGATTTTAGGGGATGATAGTGTCCATCAATACGAAAAATCAGCTGTTCCATACAAAAGTACAACATCGACTCAACTAAAATGTATAATTAAAATTTTGAGGCGTATAATAAATGGATATAATAAAGACATCGCATCAGGCGGCGCGGACCAATTAAACTAAATTCATTTATTAATAGAGTAATTTAAATGATACAGGGTGTTAGTTTAAACAAGGGACATACTTCAGGGGGTGAAACTACCCATCAATACAAACGACTTTTACTCGGCTAAAAAAAATCGGCTGTTTCATACAAAAGTGCAATACCGAATGGGCCAAAATGTATGGAACAGCTTATTTTTTTTCGCGATATCGCACTTTGTCTCATAGTAAAAGTTGTTTGTATTGATGGGTACTTTCACCCCCTGGAGTATGTCCCTTGTAACTAACACCCTGTATATAAGTAAGGCTGCCACACACCAAAAAGTATCGCAGACGGTTCACAGCGACGGTGTTGCATCGCAGATGTGAACCTACGCGTACAAGTTCAAATATTACAAATCATGACGCACGCAGACGCATTGCAGCACGTCTGCGACACTTTTTGGTGTGTGTCACCCTTTATGCATCAGTTGAGTTGGTGCGTCACATTGACTTATTTGATTAGACGTTTTTATGACAACTTTTTTGTTGACTGTACATTATTATTGTATTGTCATCCAAACCAAAAAAGTTTCAGCTCAATCGGACACTGGGAAGTGGGTCTAATTTAGCTTGCAAGATTTGTCCCCCACTAACTAACATGACAAGTTAAATAAAAGCTTGTAAAAAGGCACGTAATGCCAGGGGGGTGTCACTTCATACGCCATGCCGGGCAGGCGCGTATGGCATAGAAATTAGGTCCGCAAAAGAGCTAGAATATATGCGATAGAAAGAGATGCAACGACAACGAGTGGCCGTTCGTAATTTGCCTGCGCCGTACAAGCTGAATTCTACTTTATTGCGTTATAGTTAGAGTTGCTATTTATTTAAATGACTTAGCGGAGTGAACTATCTGTTACATAGTAACTATTTAGTAATCTGTGGTAATGCATCTTTTGCAACATTTACATGTGTAACAATGACATGTTTAACTACGCAAACAAAAACTACTAACTTAACTTCAACTCCTCAACAATCACTCGTAGATCTCAGTGAAATAGCATTCCCTTGTCACTCGACTCGTGTGATTACTTCATATACTTGTCGGAGTGTTGCGTGAGTATGCGCGCGGAGGACTTGGCGTCGAGGAAGAGCGTGTTGACGGCCTGGATGTGCGGGGGCGCGATGCGCGCCGCGCCCTCCGCGCGCGCCGTCAGCGCCGCCGGCGTCAGCAGCTGCGCCGCGTACCTAGACACGACACGAACATACACGTCAGCAAAAAAATCGCACCTCTGGCACAGAATAAATAATAGTATACTGGTCTTCGATCAACAATAGTACTAGATGAAGGCTCACGAACTAAATGAAAACTTTATATGGCACAGACTGACTTTTTTTGAACGGAGAAAAAAGGCTACTTACAAATGTTACGATCTTACATTATTAATGACAGGAAGCGTTCCAAGTTTGAAATACCTTTGTATTATTGACACTGTCAAAATAATCTACTTAAAATTATACTCTCAAGTGGGCGTATAACGCTCGGCCATGTCTGTCACTCCAACTATGTATCTAGAACTAGGTGTTGTTGATCGAAGACACTGGTACAGAAACTTCACTCCGCTAAACAATTTAAATAAATAGCAACTTTCATTACAACGCAATAAAGTGGAATTCAGCTTGTACGGCGCTAATTACGAACGGCCACACGTTGCATCTCTTTCTATTGCATTTATTCTAGCTCTTTTGCGGACCTAATTTCTATGGCGGTGCGGGCGAGAGTAGCGCGCAAGGACATCGAGTAACAGACGCCTGCCACTGAGCTCTTTTCTTACAAACATGCTCACTTCAGAAGTCTCATAGATGAGAAACTATTTGCATTTCTGGGATGGTTTTACCTCAATGAATATCCACGTCATTTTCCAACAAGTTTCCCCACACACACACAAACACAGTTTCAAAAGTTCTCAAAAACCTCTTAATTTTCTCTAGAAAGAAAAACAAAAAGTCAAACTTCATGTTCCATATACTTCGATCAACAATAACACCTAGTTCTAGATACATAGTTGGAGTGACAGATATGGCCGAGCGTATACTCCCACTTGAGAGTATAATTATAAGTAGATTATTTTGACAGTGTCAATAATACTAAGGTATTTTAAACTTGGAACGCTTCCTGTCATTTGTTATGGTTGATCGTAACATTCGTAACCTTTTTTCTAAGTTTAAAAAAAAGACAGTCTGTGCCATATAAAGTTTTCATTTAGTTCGTGATGAGCCTTCACCTAGTACTATTGTTAATCAAAGTAATAAACTTTAAGTAATAAGCTTTATTGTACACTAGCGGATCCTCGCGGTTTATCCGCTTAGATATCCGATATTCGTAGTGCCTAAACGGATCAAGTGATTTCAATTCGGTTTTTTTTTAATTTTGTGTGTAATTTAAAAAGGATGAAATAAAATAAAAAAAATTAAAAATCCCCGACGCAAAAAGAACCTCAAAAAAGTCAAAAATTAAATTTCTCTCGCGGTCGGGGGACCACAAAAAGAGAAGTACTATTTTAAAGAAAAGAGTATATTATACGTTGGGGTTCCCCCGACCGAGAGATTTTTTTTATCATTTGTTTGTCTATACTAATTTATTTATTTATTTATTTGTATAGATTTACCAATGTTTGCATACATTATTACAACATTAAACTTAAGTCTATGGTTTTAAACTAAATGCATCAGACAATAACACCGACCGACCGATGACCGATTTTGACCGATTTGGCGCAGGGGTAGGCTACCCACCTTCTGCGCCAGTGGTCTCGGGTTCGATTCCCGAACAAGACAAATATTTGTGTGCATGAACATGTCTATTTGTCTTGGTCTGGGTGTTTGCTATGTATATTAAGTATGTATTTACAAACAAAAAGTATTTAAGTATATATTTATCCGTTATCAAGTTTCCATGATACAGTTTCGTAATGAAATTAAAATGGGGCTTAGATAATTGGTGTGAATGTAAGAAGTTATTTATTTATTTATTTATTTATTTATTTATAATAACAGGTAAATACCGCATGCAATAAAGTTAAATAACATCATCTATATATATAAAAATGAATCCCTATTTCCCTTGGTCACGACATCACGCATGAACGGCTGGACCGATTTGGCTAATTTTGGTCTTGAAATGTTCGTGGAAGTCCAAGGAAGGTTTTAAGGGTGAGAAAATAGGGGAAGGAGGGGTAAGTAGGGGTAGAGTAGAAGTAGGGTAGGGTAAAGGTAGGGTAGGGTAGGGATAGGGTAGGGGTAGGGGTAGGGTAGGGGTAGGGGTAGGGGTAGGGTAGGGTAGGAGTAGGGTAGGGTAGGGGTAGGGGTAGGGTAGGGGTAGGGGTAGGGTTGGGGTAGGGTAGGGGTAGGGTAGGGTAGGGGTAGGGTAGGGTGGAGCAGGGGGTAGGGCCACGGGAACGAAGTCGCGCTGGGTCAGCTAGTTAGACAATAAAAAATAGAAACATGTTTGACAAACTAGGTAGGTATTACTTATTAACCTAAAGAATAAAAAAAGGAAAAATATATTATAAACTGTGGTGGACTTACATGAGAAAAGTTAAACATAGATCTACTCTGAAAATCCCTCAATAACAGCTTTACAAACATAGTTGAGCGAGTTAAAGTGAACATCAAATGCGTTGCTATATTTATTTACAAGCTTGCAGAATCTTGGTACTGGTGAATTAGCACCAAAGACAGTCCTACGCAGTGGAGGGCATAGTGGTGTTATTTGATTACGTGGGTATTTATTAGGGGCACGAAATTTAAACAATGAAAGCAATTGTGGACAGTCAATTTTATAATTAAATATTTTCCAGGAGAAACGGATGTCAGCCAAATCGCTACGACAAACCAAAGATTGCATTTTAAAATGATTCAGTCTATTTGCATATGAGGTTCTTCTAAACTTTTTTGAGATGCCGTTAGCGTAAGCTAAGTGCCATATAAATCTTTTCTGCACCCGTTCTAACCTTAGGTAGTGCGTAGCAAAGTGCGGCCTCCATACAACACTTGCATACTCTAGAATGCTACGAACTAAGCTGTTATACAATTGAATTTTGAGTGTGTTACTACGAAAGACCTTAGCATTTCTAATAACAAATCCTAACACTAGGGAATCCTACTAATATTATAAAGAGGAAAGATTTGATTGTTTATTTGTTTGAATTGAATAGGCTCCGAAACTACTGCACCGATTTAGAAAATTCTTTGACCATTAGAAAGATACATTATTCCCGAGTGATATAGACTATATTTTATCCCGATATTCCCACGGGACCGGGTACCACGCACCAAACCGCGGTAAGCCACTAGTAAAACATACAAGTCAAGTTTCTCGTGGACCGTATCAGTCGTAGCCTTACTAAAATCATCATTATCATCATGTCAGCCGAACGACGCCCACTGCTGGGCATAGGGCCTCCCCCCAAGTATCTCCACAACGATCGGTCCTGCGCTGCCCGCATCCAGCGGCTTCCCGCGACCTTGACGTCGTTGAGATCGTCGGTCCACCTTGTAGGGGGCCTGCCCACGGAACGTCGTCCGGTTCGCGGTCACCATTCGAGAACTTTTCCGCCCCAACGACCATCGGTTCTCCGCGCTATGTGTCCCGCCCACTGCCACTACAACGATGCAATCCTTCGAGCGATGTCGGTCGTTTTAGCCCCTCCGTATCAGAAGGACAATTTAGTAAAATGACTTTCTGGGACGAACGACACAAAAGCAAAATGACCTACTAGTAAAACGTCTGAAATTTAAAATCGTCATATTAGTAGAACGACTGAAATGACAAAACGGCATGTTGGGAAAAAGGACTTGACTATGCTCTATCGTTCTAACACACAAAATAAAAATTCATCGTATTGTATTGTGTATTGTGTAAGTAGGTACTCCACTAATAGTACATACTTCAGATAAATACTCTTTTGTTTTTCAAAAGTGATTGGCTTCATTTAGTACTGGCCACTTGTAGAAGTAAAATTCATTTATTATTATTTATTAATATATTATGAAAAAATATGCTGTTACAAACAAAGGCACAGGACCAATAATGCATTAGAGGGCTGGAACAGACGTTCGAACGAAAGGTTTCGTGGACGAAAAAAAGGTTTGCCTTTATGTTCATGCATTGCGTAAAGAAGCCAGATGGCAAGAATTAAAATATAAACGTACATTATTTGAGGGGCAAAAACGTAAGAAAAATTACTGTGTCTTTGATAGGAAATACAAGAGGGAAGTACAACAATTAGAAGAAAATGCAATTAACTGCATTAAATTTTTTAAAACGTGTTTCTCACTTAAAACGTATTATTTTCGGGGACGATTGCTAAACCCTCTGAAAAAAATTCTACAACAAAATAACGCAGTTCTATGAAAAAAGGTTTTTATTTGTTACGTAGGTACTTACATTATTTAAAAAACTAAAATAATTGATTTATTTATTTTTTGCATCAGTGTACCAGGTGGTACCTACCAGTCCTTCTGCCCAACATGCGGTTTTGTCATTTCAGTTGTTCTACTACTAAAATATGACGATTTTAAATTTAAAGACGTTTTACTTACTAGTAAATTACCTACTGGTAATTTTGCTTTTGTGTCGTTCGTCCCAGAAAGACATTTTACTAAATTGTCCTTCTGATACGGAGGGGTTTTAGTTCTCCTGCGGATCTCATCATTTCTGATTCGATCGTGCAGGGAAATACCGAGCATCACTCTCTCCGTTGCTCGCTGGGTGACCTTGAGCCTTACGAAAATATGTGACCAATATTATGTCAATTTGATTTCTTAATTATAGGAAGCATACCTTAAAGTGCTGTTAGCGCCAACTTCAGATAAAGCGGATAGCGCGTCTTCTTCAATCGCTATACCTTCTGTGGCAGCACGCAATTTCAAGATCTGTAAACAAATGATAAAATTGATTTCAGAAAAAATGATAAAGTGTATGCGCATGATATGAATGGTAAAATAAATACCTGTAATAGCTCAGCTTTGTTATACGGAAGTGTACGGATGATTAATAGCCTATCTAGCAGATCTAAAGGAATACCATGTGGCGAGATTATGTCTTCAGTGCCCCTGGAAGTAAATTGACAACAATTAAACCAATGCTGAACAAACATTAAGAGTGAAACTAACAGACTAATATTACTCAATATCCTGCTTATAGGACCATTCAATAAAATAATAGCCCCCTTTATACAGACGCTCTATCCACCACGAAAAACCTATCCACCACGAAAAGCCACACGCGCAATAACTCGCGATTGTCGATCTTCTCTGTTCTTTCCCTTCCCTTTACACACATGACACGCTCTTATGCACGCGATTGCTAATACAATGCGCGATAGTGTCTGTATAAAGCCCGCTTATTTGTTAAATAATAAAAAGTAACATACCTAATGTGACATTTTCCTCTATTTGTGGCAAATATTACTATAGGAGCAATTGCAGATTCTAACGCACGGTGTAAGTATGTGAATGTTTCAATATCCAACATATGGACCTGTGAAGAATAACAAATTAGTACAATTAAGTACCTACTGAATTTAAATTAATAAAGATAAAAAAGATAGATAGTGAGAAAGCGTTATTGAGTTGAATATTACCTCATCAATGAATAACACTCCAGGTACTAATTCAGCTATACCTTGATCAATATATTTATTGACTACTTTGTTTATTTCTTTCCTAAGTTTGTCTGAAACGGAAATGATGTACATCAGTATTACACATCTATTAATATTTGATTGTATAAAACAAAAAAGGTGTGTTATGGCAATCGGAAACAACGATGGGTAAATATTGGTATTATACTACATACACTCAAACATGAGAAAACAGTGAAAAGTTAGTTTTCAACATTTACCCCACCAGGAATCAGACCCAGGACCTCAGAAATAGTGATACGAGGCACTTTTTTTTTCGATCATTTTTTCCATAAGCTATTTTATCTTCCCATAAGTTAACGGAGTCACAAAAAAAAAATAACCACGAAATTTAAGACGATCGCCTTAAATTATTAACCTATCACGTGTTCTACAGGACTTCCGAGGGGTATGCCATACTTAACCATCCGGCGGATTCAACCATCCGCCTGCGACACAAACACCACTATGCCACGGAGATCACAGTAAAGAAACAATAAATATACCTGTAATTTCAGTCTTCTTGGGTTTCATGAGTTGTCCCATCATGGACATGATGTCGTGCCCGCCCTGCGGTCTGGCGTTGGCGCAGTCCAGGTCGTGCAGTGTCACGTCCTGCACCACTTCCTTCTTCTTGTGAACGTCACCTTTAGGTAACGGTACATACTCTTCAGCCTGCAAAATTGATAAAACATTAAACAAGGTCTCCTGCTTTGTAAAATGATGGTAGAATGCTTAAAAGCTCCGGCCAGATTGACGCGACCAAGCGATTGCGAAGCGGGTACGCAAAGTCATGCGGCAAACGCGGTTATTTCATGACTTTACTGGCCTTCCGCCCGCGTGGACTACACGACGTTATCGGGCGGGAATGTTATGTTTTTCCGGGATAAAAGTAGCCTAAGTCACTCTCCACCTCTGAAACTATCCACATACCAAAAATCACATCGATCCTTTGCTCCGTTTTGACGTGAAAGATGGACAAACAAACAACCACACTTTCACATTTATATTAGTACTAGCTTTCCGCCCGCGCCTTCGCCCGCGCGGACTCCAAGACGTCATCCCGCGGGAATATGATATTTAAGCCGTTTTGGCTTGATTGAGTAACAAACATTCAAACATCTAAACTTTCAAATTTACAATAATAAATAGAAGGATGGATGGAGCTATCAGTCACCACGACGACGCGAGAATTCCGTATCGGAAAGCGGAAAGCACGCGTCATTTCGCGTCGCTCACGCGTCTATGTTTGGCCGAAACTTTATAGTCCGGATTGAAGCCACTTCACTTCTTATTTCAATGATATTATTTAAAAAATTACCTCTAGATCAAACTCTGTGGCAAATGTATCACTCCTTCCCTGCCTCTTCACAGCTCCAGAGTTTGCCTCAATGTAAATAACATCTCCCACCTCTACCTTTTCCTTCTGTAGAGATTCGTAGATGGTTGGGTCAAGTTTTAATTGTTTTGTTCCCTTAGCTGTTTTGAGACCAATAATGACATGTGACACTGTCTTTCCATATCCTAAAAAAGGTTTTTTTTACATTATTGAATGAATTAGTTACTAACATTTAAATTATTATAAAATAGGGATAGTACCCAGCTTAATATCACTAGCAGCCATAATACACAGTATTTTTTTATCATCCTGGATAATTTCAAGGATTATTCTACTCATGAAAACAAATAACTTTTATTATGAGACCAAAACTGAAATCGCGAAAAAAAGAGCTGTTCCATACATTTTAATTAAGGCGCTACTCGGAAAAAGTACGGACTTTTTGATTTAAAACTATAGGACGGTTACAGTTGTTACAAATCTGGTAATAAGATATATATTTTGTGGCTATTTACCTTCGCTCACATATCCCTTTCACTTTACTTAGTCACTCCCCACAGCCTCCGCCTCCCAACAGCGCCGAGCATCTTTTTATTGAGATATCCCTGTCCCATACCAAACTTCTCTTAGGCGTCTTCTACAGCCCTTCTCTTCGTATTGACTATTTTCAGTCTTTCGAACAGCTACTTGAAAATTATGTTCCGTCATACTCGCATCATGTATTAATGGGCGATTTTAATACTTGCCTTGTAAAAGATGATGTCCGAGCCAAAAAATTGTGTTCTATTGTTAACTCTTCCAATTTACATATCCTCCCATTAAATGAAACTCATCACTTTCCCAACTGTGTCCCTTCTCTTCTTGACCTTATGATCGTCTCCACCCCGACTGCTGTCGTTAAACACGGTCAACATTCTGCAGACGCATTTTCCTACCACGATCTGGTATATTTATCCTACCGGATCCGCCTCCCTAAGCTAAAACCGACAGTACAGCTTCAGCGTAGCTTCAATAGTATTAATTTAGAACGCTTACTTCTGGATGCTGCCAGTATGGACTGGTCAGCCATTTTTAACACCGATAGCGTGGATGAACAGATACATTGTTTTAATAAAAATATAACAGCACTTTATGATGTTCATGCTCCTGTGCATCCGGTCAAAATAAAACACCTCCCTGCTCCCTGGCTGACTGATGAGATACGGGCGCTTATGGCGAAGAAAAACACGGCTAAAGCAAGATACAAACTCGATCCCTCAGACCGAAACGCTTCTAAATACATTAAAGCAAGAAACCGGTGCAATATGGTGGTAAGGGACGCACAAAGACGCCACATTCACAATTCCATTGATAATGAAGATCCTGCGAAAGTATGGAAATTTCTAAAAACTCTTGGTGTTGGCAAAGTTCGCGTAGATAATTCCCATAGTAATGTTGATTTTAACCAACTTAACACTAGCTTCACTTCTGTTTCTCCTTTTGATGGCACACTTAAAGCCAATACCTTACAGTCTCTTTCCAATTTGCCAACACAAGATACTGCTCCTTTTATCCTTCATCAATTTGCAGACAGTGATGTTAAGAGAACGATTCTATCCATTAAATCCGCCGCTGTAGGTGCCGATTCTATCGGTCGTAAAATGATCCTCCCTATCCTTGACGTTATCCTTCCTATAATTACCCATATCCTAAACACTTCCATTTCTTCTGGTACCTTTCCCACTTCCTGGAAAGACACTTATGTCATTCCACTTCCTAAGAAACCTAAACCTATTATGTTCACCGATTTCCGACCTATTTCTATCCTTCCATTCCTTTCCAAGGTCCTGGAAAAATTGATACAGCACCAGCTTACCGATTATCTCAATTCTAACCATCTTCTGAATCCTTTCCAGTCTGGTTTCCGCAAAGGCCATAGTACCTCTACAGCATTAATTAAGATCTTGGATGACATACGCTTGGGTATGGATAATCGACAGCTCACAATACTGACATTGCTGGATTTCAGTAATGCCTTCAACTGCGTTGATTTTGACATCCTTCTCGGAGTACTATCTTCTCTTAACATATCTCCTACTGCAATTGATTGGTTTCGAAGTTACCTGCTAGGGCGACGGCAGCGCATCCGCACTGGAGATTCTTTCTCTGAATGGTGTGATATCACTGCCGGCGTTCCTCAGGGTGGCGTCCTATCTCCTCTCCTTTTTTCAATTTTCATTAATACTATCTCTCATACTATCTCTAGTTCCTACCACCTCTACGCTGATGACTTGCAAATTTACGTACATGCTCCTTTTACAGATTTATCACGAGCAGTTTCGGTTACAAACATAGATTTAGAACGAATCAGCAGTTGGAGTAAGTCTTTTGGTCTAGTCGTCAATCCTTTAAAAACACAATGTATTATTATCGGTAGTTCTTATTACATCTCTAGAATTGATTTTGACCAACTTCCTATAGTGATGTTTGATGGTACTCCTATCCCGTTCTCGAAAACCGTCAAGAACCTGGGTTTAATACTCGATCAGAACTTGTCTTGGAGACCACAAATTGACGCCATGAGAAAGAAAGTTTTTGCTGCATACGGTTCGCTTAACAGACTCCGCAATCTTTTGCCGACCGGGACCAAAACAATGCTAGCGCAATCCCTCATGTTGTCCATAATTGACTACGCTGATGTCTGTTATACGGATCTGTCTGAGGAATTGCTCGATAAACTCGAGCGACTGCAGAATGTCTGCATTCGATTTATTTTTAACCTTCGTAAATATGACCATGTGTCTCAATTCCGTTCTAAACTCAACTGGCTCCCTATTCGCCGGCGCAGGGACTTACATACTCTTACGCTCCTCTACTCCATACTGTTCCTTCCAACTTCTCCACCTTATCTTAAAACCTGTTTCTCCTTTCATTCCTCGTCTTCGCAGTGTATTTTACGTTCTGCGAGTAACCTTTCCCTAGAAGTTCCACAGCATTCTACTGACTTCTATTCATACTCCTTCTCTGTTCACGCTGTCCGTTTGTGGAACTCCCTACCCGAGAGCATCAGGAAGGCTCAAACTTTGAGGTCCTTTAGTGAGAAAGTACGTAGTTATTTCCTTTCTTCTGACTTACGTTAACTACTTATTTATTTTATTTCATTTTTTTTATTTTATAATGTTTCCTATCCTTGTCTTACATTGTTAATATTATACCTTTATTTTATACATATACTATATTTACATTTTTTAAAAGCGCACCCACTCCCCTTCTCTCCCTTATCTTTTTTATTCTTTCCCCCAAGGTTGCCTGGAAGAGATTGCTGCTTAGCAATAAGGCCGCCTTTTTTGTACCTTTCTGTATTGCTATTGTTTTTGTTTATGTATGCTTCTGTTTGTGTGCAATAAAATATCTTTTATTATTATTATTATTATTATATTTCTTTATACCTTTATCTAGAATCGTATAGTTTCAGAAACACGATTTTATGACTTTGGCTCGACACTTTTTATTTTCGAAAATACCTCTAAAAAATAAGAAATATCAAGATTATTCTTAAATGGGGATACATATACTATTGAAAATTGGTTTAATTAGTGGACCAATAATATTTAGGATCGTATAGAAGCATTTTTTTAAACTCGCTATAGTTTTTGAATACGAAGTGATTTTGTGTTTTTTTTGCGTAATCGGCAAAATCGGTCTCGCTCCCGCGCGCGTAGTTTTCTCATTGCTATCTCGCTTTAGCATAATTTTTCCGAGTATCGCCTTAAATAAATTTTGCACTTTTGTATGGAACAGCCAACTTTTTTTTCGCGATTTCAGTTTTGGTCCCATAGAAAAAGTTGTTTGTTTTCATGAGTAGAATAATCCCTGAATTTATCTGGGGTGATAAAAAGTACACTTTGGGTGTACCTACACTACCTACTTCAATTTAACTATCCAACTTATTACATTTTGCTCTCAAAAGCAAGCAAAAGATGATATGAGAGACTTTGAAATACCTCCAGCTGGATTTTCAGTTTCAACAGGAGTGAGTTCTGTAACTTCACCCTCATACACTTCCTTTGTCTCTCGGATTCGAAGACCAATGGCACGGCGGAAATTCTCCATCAAAACTTCCGTTTTCTTAATCTCTGTACTGTAAACTTCACTGCCCACCATGGGACAGAATGGCACCTAGGAATTAAAGTATTGTATAATGTTTTCACAAAATTTAAGAGCATCCCAAGACCAATACAGTCACACGCTTTTACCACACTGCCTATCCTGTCAGATATTAATTAATTAAATAGTGAGATGGGGCCGTATCGGCGAACTTCAAATCAAAACAGATAAATCGAGCCCCAATCAGGCCACAATGGCAAACAATGATTCATGATGTCCCACACTGATATCACACACATTGATATCTTTCAAATAACTTCAGCAAATAGTACAATAAGAAATTATGTACTTCAATATAACTGTTTTTAGTTGAAGCCTGGCAGATTTCCGAAGTTCAAAAAGTTCACTGGTAGGGTCCATGGTTATACAGTGTGTTGTATGCTTAAATAATATCAATAAGAAAGGCAGACATGAAGGGTGAAAGAGTGAAGTCGAGGAGAAGTACATTAGAATTGGAATAAGGTCTTTAAGATAATAATGGTGACATCTTATAGCTTAAACCTCTGTGGTCTAGTGGTTCATACCACCAATTTCAGACCCAGAGGTCCCGGGTTCGATTCCCAGTGGGGGTACATATTGTATTCGGTTTGGTTGGTGGTAGGCTTGTTTTTATTCCGCCTGGCTAGCTACCACCATCTTATCTAAGTCTGACGCCATAACAATGATGTTTTCAGCATTATTGTGTTCCGGCAGTTAGAGATAAGATAGCCAGTTCCTCAGTTATTGAGGATTCCGGGAGTAGTGCGCTTCCACCTTCAGCCTTATCACCACTTATCATCAGGTGTGACGAAGGCTAAGTGCTACCCTGTTGTGAATAAATAAAAAATAAAATAAAATAAACATTTTTTACCAACCTTATTCCCCAGTTCTTGGGCAATCGCTAGAGCAATAGCTGTTTTTCCCGTTCCTGGAGGTCCTGCAAGAAGTAATGCTCGTCCTGCCATCTTTTTGCTTCTAATCATATCAACCACAATACCTGCCGCCTGAAATTAAACATTACTTGACAAATGGCGAAGGGAGTCTTGGTGGTAATTATTGTAGTGTTTGTTTCCATCATTAAACCAAATCATAGAAAAGTTGTATCCAATACAAGTTCCTTGTATCAAGTGCGATTTAAAAAGTGATCTGGCTATTAGCAAAACATTAGATTTAATTTTATATTTTGATTACAAATTAAAAAAAAATTAAGTAGGTACCATGGTAACCAAGCTAAAATAACCTCAATGTTTGATCAATTTATGTAAATATATCATCCAATTGTTTTTATGCTACTGCGTGAAGTTCTATGACTTTGTTATATACATAATAAGAAGGATTTTTGTGTAAAAAAAATTTATTACATACTTCTCTGGCGGACTCCTGGCCCACGAGACCGGCTGCCATTTGAATAGGAACACCATTCTCATCTAAGCCCAGGCCTTTTATGTGGGTATGAGCTGATATTCTTTGAGTTTTTGCGGTACTCTTAACTTCTTCAATTTTCATTGTAATGTAGTAATAACACGCTTTTTTCAGAAAACAAAATTGATGAAACAATCGGAAACAATCACCCAACAACAGACAGAGACTGAATGAATGAGTGCGTACGATTATTCATTCATAGAAAAACGTTGAATTAAAGTGAATGAAAGACCGAAACTAACCAAAGAGAGAGAGTAAATGGTCGCATTCAGCAGAACACATCGATTAAAAATGAGTCGGTGCCATCCACCCCGGTGGCTCTGCCCCGGTGGCGGGACCGATGGGAAAAAAAGTTTCATCCACCCCGGTAATTCGTGTCTTGATGTTTAACGGGGTGGATGGCACTGGCAAAGTTTCAGCGACCCCGGTATTTCATTTAACGGGACGGATGGATGGACGGAGCACAGATCTAATATCATACACCACGGTAAATTGCGTTTAGTTGAATATAAAAAAAATATCATCTAATAATAATATTATTTATTCTACACCGTAAAATTAGACCCATTAAATAAAACGCAAGATATTTTTATGTAATAATCAGGTTTTATTATGACAACAAATATACAATGTTGATATACCTACTTTACTTACGCAGTTTAAAAAAAACAGTCTTCATTAAAAAGTAATATTACATTATTCTACAAAGTGAAATTATACATACCTAGGTAGGTATTCGTACAAATGTTTATATATAATAATCAGTTATAATAACATAAGATAAGTAAAAAAAAAATGGAAAATGAATTGCATATTGCAATAAGCAATTTTTATTGGTGAAAAATGGAAAATGGAAAGTGAGGGTAGTAATATCTTCACATTGATGAAATTAACGCTGGCTATACGGCGCGTAAGAAGTATTTGATAAATTCGACGCTTCTCGTTACGACTCCGTAGCTGAGTGGTTAGAGCAGTCGCCCGGAAAGCAAAAGGTCGTGGGTTCGAGTCCCATCGGACTAGTTGTGAGACGGGTCGATTTTTTCAAAATACTTCATTTTTCACCAATAAAAATTGCATTGTGAATGCAAAAAAGTAAATATTTAAATAAGATAAGTAATTAACAACTAGTAACATAAAACCTTATAGCAAAAAATTACTTTGTTAATCGTTTTAATATTTTCATTAGCGAACAATCATTATAAATTTGACTTCCATAATCACAGATTCGTAATAAACAGTCTTTGTTGTTAATATAAATCAACACACAAAGTGTTTATTACCATAAACTTACTTTTAAAATAAGTAATACATAAACAACTAATAAAATCCAACACCTTCTAACAAAAACCAACGTCGTAAAACATACAGTTTTATTAGCAAACAATATAACTTAAAAGAATCAAGTTCAAACTAAAATCTCTGCATGAGTACATTGAGTACAGTTAGAAAGGTATAGATGACGCTGAATTTATATGCGATGCGATTTATTATTATGCGATGAATAGCACCATCCCTTTCTAACTGTATTTCGATAATCACAGATTCGTAATTTAATCAATTATGATGTAATACTTAAACAACTGATAAAATGAACACATTCCAGCAAAAATCAACGTCGTAAAACATACAGTTTTAGTAGCAAACAAAATAACATAAACAATATACAACTCAGACATCGATAAATCACAGATTCGAAATTAATTCGGTCTTCATTGGTCAATCAATGTAAATCAGTTTTTTTTAATTATTTACTTACTTATAAAATACATAACTAATAAAATAAAACTTTCTAGTAATAAATAATAATCAACGTTGTAAAACAATCATAGTTCCAATAGGAAACTTAATCACAGATTTGAATTAGTCTTCATTGCTAATTCAATCATCATTATTCTCTCTAAAAGCTATCGCAGACTTTCTAGAAAATGTCCTACCGTAAAATTAGAGATTTAAGTTTAAATTGACGACTAATTGACGCCTGACCGGCCGAATAGGGCAGGAGAACAATGGAAAATCTATTGTGTCCCATTTCTGGGGCGTTGAAGGAACGAGCCTTAGTTGTATTTTGTTTGTTGTTATATTTTTTGCTTATAAAAATGTGTGTTTTACGCGGGTATTATTTGATTTTTGCTAGGTGTTAATTTTATTAGTTGTTTAAGTATTACCTACCTACTTATTACATTAATAAGTATAAGGTTATAAATATTTATTGATTTATATTATCAGCAAAGATTGTTCATTACGAATCTGTGATTATGAAAGTCAAACTTATATTTAACGATTGTTTGCTAATGAAAATATTATATGATTATACCTAATGATTTACAACGTAATTTTTTGCTATAAGTAGGTAAGGTTTTATGTAACTAGTTATTAATTACTTATCTTGTGTTATAACTGATTATTATGTTAAACATTTCTACAAATATGTATTATTTCGCTTTGTAGAATAATGTAGGTATTATTTTACTTTTATAATGAAGACTGTTTTTTTTAAACTGCGTATATCAACATTGTATATTTACTGTCATAATAAAACCTGATTATTACATAAAAATATCTTGCGTTATATTTAATGGGCATAATTTTACGGTGTAGAATAAATAATATTATTTTTAAATATTATTTTTTTATATTCTCCTAAACGCAATACTGTGGTGTATGAAATAAGATCTGTGCCATCCGTCCCGTTAAATGATGTAGGTACCGGGGTCGCTGAAACTTCGTCAGTGCCATCCACCCCGTTAAACATCAAGACACGAATCACCGGGGTGGATGAAACTATTTTTCCCAACGGTCCCGCCACCGGGACAGAGCCACCGGGGTGGATGGGACCGACTCTTAAAAATTATCTGCTGAATGCACACAAAAACGCGATGACTGACAGCGATTAACAACAATCGGACGCCATCTTTTCCATCGCTTTTCATTTTCGATGAGAAGCAGCGATTAGCCGATTAGTTGCAAGTTGTTGTCAAATGTAGTGATTTTGGTTATTCGTCATGCATGTCAAAACAAAACAAACGCTAAAAAGTGTGTTCAGCAGATCCATCGAAAATAGTAATCGGATGCGTAATCGATGACTTAGCGATTAGTTCTGCTGAATGTGGCCTCTCAAGTTTTTACATAATTTTTATACTTGAACGCAACCTTTTATATGTCAAAACCAGCTGTATTACACATCAAAATTACGTACAAAGTTTGATTGTTTACCTTTCTCCTTCTATCTCAAGTGATCTCGTATAAGTATGTACTGCTTTACACAATGACAACTCACTTTACGACTAAGCAGTATATAATTGCTGCAGTGAAAAAAGTTTAGCTGTACAAGGTTTTGCTTGAAACTGGCTAATATTTTTATAATTCTGGCCAAATATTACACGATAATCAGCTATAACTTTCGTGCACTACATCTCTTACTCTTCCATTACGAGTAACCATTGTTAGCGTGATTATGATATAATTTTCGGGTGTAGAAATTATTGATATTGCTCAATGTGATGGAGTATACAGCTCAGAATTTAGAATATGCCGTATCTGTTTTCTACAATGGAGAACAGGTGGATCGGGCAAAAGCCCACGCTTGGCTCACAGCCGCACAAAGGGTGCCCGAAGCATGGAATTTCGTCTGGGAACTGCTTCAACCTAACAAGGTACTATCGGCGTAAACCACTAGAAGTCTTGAACTTAAAATATACTAATATCACACCCAAATGTTTAATTTCATTTGTTTACAGGGTACAGAAATCCAATTTTATGGTGCTACAACACTACACACTAAAATCTTGAGGTGTTGGAATGAAGTCCCTCCAGAGAGCTATGAAGAATTAAAGGAGAAAATTTTACAGGCTGTATTTGCTTATTCAAATGGACCTAAGATTGTAACCAATAGGTTATGTATAAGTGTAAGTATATTATTGATTGTCTGAAGTCAAACAATCTGGATTTCTTTAAATCCAGATCCTTGACCCAAGGACACCGGACCGGCGGAAAAGGGGCACAGAATTATATAGTTAATGTTCTCTTATTATAATTGTTATATAGTAAATTTCAGTTTGGCCCTATTTGGCAGCATTATGCTGAGACGGGGTTTTGTTGGCCCACACACACACACCTAAGTGTTATTTTTTGTTTTTAGTTTAAGTTTATTTTTTCTCTTCTCATTATTTATTGTTTGTTTGATTGTTTCTTTTATAAGTGTGTGTCCAATAAATGTTTTTCTTTCTTTCTTTCTATTTGGCCGCCCGGGCGTCGAAGAGTTCCTTGTTTTAGTTTGAACTTTTGAAGCATGTATTTCTACTACTCTTAATGATTTATTTACTGATTTTTTTCTTGATGACTTTAGACATTCTCTACCAGAAAGGATGTGAAGAGAAGCTATGGTGGCAATAAGAAACGAGGTGTCAATCAACAAATAAAAACAATTTTATTTTCTTCTGTTTAGTCTCTTGTGAGGCAACATCAATTTTGCAATGTCAAGATTCTAGTAACACTGGCGAATTAAAAATCAATTATACTTAGATCTACAAAAATATTGTTGTTTCCATCTACAATAACTATTTTCTATGTCGACTTATTCAATACATTTTTTTCCAGTTAGCTGCATTTATTCTACAACAAGGTTCAACAGACTTAGCAACAATATTAAGGCCACTGTCAGCTGCTGAAAATATGTCTTTGCTACTAGAAGTTCTCACCGTGATTCCAGAAGAAGTAATATTTTTTTAATTTAATTATTTTTGCACATTACTATTAAAGATACAAAATTATTAATTGACAATTTTAAATACCTGTTTCAAATATTATTTTTTTTGTTTATTTGTCAGTATAACAGCATGACAATGGGCTCAGCTCTCCGTGCCAAGAATCGGGCATCACTACATCAAGCTTGTCCAGCAGTTCTAAGTGATATGTTGAGATATTTACAAACAGTTTACAAGTAAGTCAGTATTGATTGATATTGATAATCATTTAAATAAGTTGCAAGATCTGCTTTTATGACATTACATATGTTTGATTAGCAGTAGTTTTGATTAGTCGGCCCTACTGTTATTTGTTATGTATGATTGTCTACTCAGTGACTACAGCGTCGAGCCGCCATCGGAACAGATAATCCAGTCTTGGCTGAACGCGGCGACGTGCGCGTGCAGCTGGCTGACGCTGGGCGGCGAGGACGCCATCGACGCCGACGCCGGCGCCGGCACGCTTGCTGACCGAATGCCGCTTTGCCGCGCACTGTTGAATATCGTCCAACTACTGTACACGTAAGTCAATATAGCATTGAGCCGCCATCGACGCCGACGCCGGCGCTGATACGCTTGCTGAACGTATGCCGCTCTGCTGCGCACTGTTGAATATCGTCCAACTAACTACTGTAGGTATACGTAAGTCAATACAGCATTGAGCCGCCATCGACGCCGACGCCGGCGCCGGCACGCTTGCTGAACGCATGCCGCTCTGCCGCGCACTGTAGAATATCGTCCAACTACTGTATACGTAAGTCATTACAGCATTGAGCCGCCATCGGACCAGATAACCCAGTCGTGGCTGAACGCGGCGACGTGCGCGTGCAGCTGGCTGACGCTGGGCGGCGAGGACGCCATCGACGCCGACGCCGGCGCCGGCACGCTTGCTGAACGTATGCCGCTCTGCCGCGCACTGTTGAATATCGTCCAACTACTGTACACGTAAGTCAATAGGTACAGCGTCCAGCCGTCATCGGAACAGATAATCCAGTCGTGGCTGAACGCGGCGACGACGTGCGCGTGCAGCTGGCTGACGCTGGGCGGCGAGGAGGCCATCGACGCCGACGCCGGCGCCGGCACGCTTGCTGAGCGTATGCCGCTCTGCCGCGCACTGTTGAATATCGTCCAACTACTGTATACGTAAGTTGATACAGCATTGAGTCGTAATCGGACCAGATAATCCAGTCGTGGCTTAACGAGGCGACGTGCGCGTGCAGCTGGCTGACGCTGGGCGGCGAGGGCGCCATCGACGCCGACGCCGGCGCCGGCACGCTTGCTGAGCGTATGCCGCTCTGCCGCGCACTGTTGAATATCGTCCAACTATTGTATACGTAAGATATATTTTCCCCAAAACTGAATTAGTATATAGACTAGAGGAGAGGAGAAAAAATGTTAATTTAAAAATAATCCTACTAATATTATATATGTGAAAGTTTAGATGTTTGGTACTCAATCACGCCAAAACGGCTGAATGGATTTGGCTGAAATTTGGGACACAGATACTTTGTAACCTGGAGAGGAATATAGGCTACTTTTTATCCCGAAAAAATATCACATTCCTGCGGGATAACGTCGTGTCGTCCACGCGGGCGAAGCCGCGGGTGGAAAGCTAGTATGTTGATAAAGGATTTTATGTTGATAAAATCCTTTGTCAACATAAAGGATTTATTAATGTTGATAAAGTAAAGAAATAATTTCATAAAAAACAGATTTTTTTTGTAACTTCATGAATGTTATTTACAGCTGTTGTAATCCCATCAGCATTTTTACTAGAACTTACTTACTTACTTAGAAGCTACGGATACGTGAGCAAAAGTGCGAAATTAAATTCAAGTATTATTTAGAATCTTGTATTCCAAATGTCAGAAGCAACGAGTACGTGAGTGACACAGCGCTGGACGCGTGCGAGATGTGCCTAGCGGCGCTACGTGCGGCGGGGGGCGGGCCCGAAGCGGCGCGCTACTCCACCTCTGCTTTTGACTCTTCATTTTACCACAGATTACTAAATAGTTATTACGTAACAGATACTGCACTCCACTAAGCCATTTCAATAAATAGCAACTCTAACTATAACACAATAAATTGGAATTCAGCTTTGACGTCGCAAATTACGAACGACCACTCGTTGCATCTCTTTCTATCACATATATTCTAGCTCTTTTGCGGACCTAATTTCTATGGATTTGCACCGCCGGCGGGCGAGAGTTGCGCGCAAGTACATCGAGTGACAGACGCCTGATTTTACTTAGAAGCTGCGGATACGTGAGCAAAAGTGCGAAATTAAATTCAAGTATTATTTAGAATTTTGTATTCCAAATGTCAGAAGCAACGAGTGCGTGAGTGACCCAGCGCTGGACGCGTGCGAGATGTGCCTAGCGGCGCTACGTGCGGCGGGGGGCGGGCCCGAAGCGGCGCGCTACTCCACCACTGCTTTTTTTTTTTTTTTTTTTTTTTTCTTCCTGACTCGCACGGTTTGTGCATTAGCCAATGACAAGTAGGTAAAGGTAGGGAAACCAAGGAATTTTAAAATATAGGAGATTGTCGAAATTTAGGAAAAATAATAGGATCAGGATAAGGATACGGTTTTTAAGGATAATTACTTAAATAGATAGATAAAAAATAATAATGAATAATAAAATACATAAGGGAAATTAATATTTATTAAGGTTATAATTTAATATTATTTTCAGTTAAAAATTTAGAAATTAAATTAAACAAGTGTGGATTAATGCAGCTCAATAGGGTTGGGATTGATGTAGGGAGAGGAACATGGAGGGATACAAGGGAATCTAAAAAAGAGGAGCAATCATGAAGCGAACATTGGAAAAAAATGTGATTCAGGTCCTCATCACCAGCACCACAAGCACATAAACTGTTGTTGCAAATTCCTATTCTAGTAAGGTGGGATGCAGTACAAACATGTCCTAAGCGCATTCTGATAAGGCTGGATGTAGCAAATTTACTTAACTGTATTTTAGAGAACCATGGCTTAAGAGGAACTGTTTGTTGAATTCTTTTATAAGCTTTTCCTTTAGTAAGGCTTGTAGTATTCCATTTATCTTCCCAACAGACATGTAAATGCTCCTTGGGAAGAGAAATGAGATCCGGCACTATATTTTTAAAGGGGAAGGTATCACCAGAATTTATTGCGTCCTTGGCAAGCTTGTCGGCAATTTCATTTCCTTTTATGTTATGATGGCCAGGTATCCACGCGAAAAGAATGTCATATCTGTTTTCTTTACAAGTTAGTAACAACTGTCTACACTCTATAATATAAACAGAAACTAAGTTGGATTTAAATGGGAATTTTTGTAAAGATTGAAGAGCGCTCTTGGAATCCGAAAAAATAATTGCTTTTTTAAGTTTTGCTATTAGGACATATTCTAGTGACTTTAGGATTCCAAAGCATTCTGCAGTGAAAACTGATGTCTCAGGTGGAAGTTTATTTTTTTGATGGATGTTATATTGCTGATGGAAGACACCAATTCCCACTGAACCAGAACCGGAGTGTTTAGATGCATCGCAATATAAATAATGGAAGTCCGGCCAGTCACTATCAATAAGATGTCTTAGGCTTGCATCAGGATTTTGCTCATTTTTTAAACAGTCTAAACTAAAGAGAACATTGGGTTCAAGAACTAGAGCTGGGTAGTTTGCAGAAAACAAAGGAAGATATTGTGATCGGTGAGTAGGGGCTTGCAGGGAGATAAATTTTCGAAAACTAACGACTAGACAGGGGGGAGGCTTATTGGTCCAGAAAGAAGAGGTCTCAATTTTTCCTGATAATTCTTGTAATTTGCTGTATAGAGGATGGTTCGAAAGTTGAAATGCGCGGAAGAGGAATTTGTCGCACAACATTTGCCTTCTTAACTTTAGTGGGGGTTCTGCACATTCGACCTGAAGAGCATTTAGTGGGCTAGATTTCATAGCTCCACCTATGAGTCGTAGAGATTTAGATTGGATATCATCCAATTTACTTATGGCAACTAAGCTACACGGCTCTAAAAAGTAAGCCCCGTAATCGAGGATGCTTCTGATGATAGCGTTATATAAAAGCCTAAGATTACAAGGGTGGGCGCCCCACCAAACACCAGAAAGACATCACAAAATATTAAGTAATCGTTCGCATCGTGCCGAAGCATAATAGCAGTGTGGTAAACCTGTTAATTTCGAATCTAAAATTAAACCTAAAAATTTAAATTCATTTTCCGGGGGAATTAATTGGCCGTCAAAAAAAATCGAAAATGTAGGTGGACTGCGCATTTTAGTGAATAAAACTGCACAGCTTTTACTTACAGAGAGACTTAATGCGTTTTGATCCAACCAGGTTTTTAAAAGCTTCAAAGCGTTGTTTAACAAATATGTTAATTTAAATATAGATCGGCCAGATACATAGATAGCTAGATCATCCGCATATTGTAACACATTCACGTTGCCAGCGATAGAAAATTCAAGGTCATGAGTATATATGGCGTATAGAATTGGGCTAAGTACCGAACCCTGTGGCAGGCCTTTCCACGTCAGTCTAGATTTGACCTTTGAATCACCAAAATGAATTTGTATTTGCCTTTCTGAAAGGAGGTTAATGATAAAATTACTTAATAGGTGGGGGACCTGAAGCTTATCTAATTTATCTTTAAGAAGCTGTAAATCGACATTGTCATATGCTGCAGAAATGTCCAAGAAAGCTGCAAGTAAAAACTCGTTATTTGAAAAGGCTAATCTTATATCAGTAGTGATAATGCCTAGGCTGTCCATAGTGCTCTTTCCTTTTCTGAATCCATATTGGCTCGGAGCCAGCAGGCCCTGGCTTTCTACATACCACTCCAGTCTGTTCTTGGCCAAGTGTTCAGCCAACTTAGATAGGACTGACGAGAGAGCTATAGGTCTATATGAATGAGGATCTAATGAAGGCTTATTAAATTTCAAAATAGGAATAATTTCCTGAATTTTCCATGAAGGAGGGACTTCACCAGACATCACAACACAATTAATGAGATTTAACAAATAAATTAAACTATTATCATTTAAATGAGTTAGGAAGGAGTATGGAATACCATCAGTACCAGGAGCTGAATCTTTAACATAAGACAGCACACCTTTCAACTCAGTCAAAGTGAATGGCGAGTTAAGATTATTTAAGTCCACTATACTATTGCGACAGGGTAACTGAGGTGATGATGATAGTATAAGTTCTTGAGGAACAAATGGCGGGGCTAATTTGTCCAGTAATTTTTCGGCTACACCCTCATCAATACATTTTGGGACTCGTACTTTAAAGGCAGATCTAAATCTACGAATGTTATTCCAAACCTCGGAAGCAGAAATGTCAGGTGATATAGATGAACAAAAGGTCCTCCAACCTTCCCATTTCTTTTTTTTAAAAAGACTGCGGATTTGATTCATTATTTGTATCAATTTATCATAATTTTCGGAAGAACTAATATCTTAATAATTTATTTCGGCCACTTTTCTCTCTTTTATTGCTCTTGTACATTCACTGTCCCACCACGGGGGAGAAGGAACATACCCATTTGTTTTTTTCCTTGGGAAAACTTCGTCAGCTGCTTCTAACAAAACTGAGGCAAAAGCCTCGGCACTCTGTGTCCGGTTGTTTTCTTGTATAGAAGGAAGGGCGGAAACCTTTAGTTCAACTTGCTCCCTAAACATTTCCCATCTGTCACTGTCACTGTCATTATTTTGGTTAAGTTTATATTTCAAACGGGGTGGGCGTCTACTTTGATTTTTTATCATAGTTGAAGGAAATTCAATTAAAATGGGAAAGTGGTCACTACCAAACGTCGAAGATAGTGGACTCCAAGTCAAGGTGGAAGCTAGATTGGGACTACAAATTGTAAGGTCTGGCGCACTGTCGCCTTCATGAGGCAATGTTCGCCGTGTTGGAAGTCCTGTATTAAGGATGCAAAAGTTATTTAGTTCCGAAAAATCTAAAATTCTGGAACCATAACAGCTAGATTTGGCACTGCCCCATGCTTGGTGTTGAGCATTAAAATCTCCCATTATAAAAATGGGTTTTGGGAGTTGAGAGATGATGGTATCTAGTTCATTGTACACAGAGGATGTTGGATGAGGTATGTATAGTGAAACAAAACAGATATTGTTAATGGAAGCGGCTATGATTGACATGTTAACACTATGAGTAATAGGAATGTGCTGAAAGGAAACAGAATCATTAACTAGTAGAGCTACACCACCATAGGAGTCAGATCGATCTTCTCTTAAAGGAAAATAATGAGAAACATTAAAAATACTATTTGGTTTAATCCATGTTTCTTGTAATGCTATAATTACAGGTTTATATACATTGATTAAGTGAAGTAAATCACTTTTTTTATTATTAATACTTTGGCAATTCCACTGAAGGATTAATGCCAGATGATCCATTTTGTTTTTTATTTACAGTATTTATATTTACAGGTGCAGCGTTGGACGGTCCAGACAGGTTTTCTGTTTGGGACAAAAAATTTATCAAGGCAATAATAAGGTCTCTAGTCGTCATATTGGAGAAAGGGTTATTTTCATTTAAAGTACCTACTGTTGGCAATGGAATACTATAATCTTTAGTTAACACATCATGAGTTTCTTTGTCATAGCCCTTAGAACTAATTTTGTGTAATTTAGGTTGAATAAAAACTGTTTTTCTGTAAGATGTAGTTTTGTTGGGGGAGTTATACTTTTGTGATTGGGGAGCAATGGAGGATGTAAGAACTTCAGAATACGATTTTGTGATTGGAGGGTGAAGCTTAAGGGCTTCAGCATAAGAAATGCAGTTATTGGCCATAGTCTCTTTAATTGATTTTTGTCTGGCAAATTCGGGACACTTCCGGTTGGTGGCATAGTGAGATCCAGTGCATAGGCAGCAAGTTACATCATCATCATTGATTTGACAACTCTCACCCGAGTGGTCATTTCCACACTTAAAACATTTAGGCTTTGACCTACATTGACTTTTTATATGGCCAAAGCGGCAGCAATTAAAGCATTGGACAGTGGGAAAAATATATAGGTCTACAGGAAGAGAGTTATAACACAGGAACACTCTTTTCGGTAGAACCTGTCCATCAAAGGTGAGGACTACTGTCTCTATAGGAGTGAAAGTGACCTTACCATCTACAGAATTTTTCCTGTTAATGCGTCTAACTTTTAAAATATTTCCACAGCCCATAGGAACAGAAACGTTTTGTAAGATTTCCTCTTCAGCCCAATCTATCGGTACACCCCTTACAACACCCATGCGAGTAACAGAAAAAGTGGGTATAAATGCTTTGAAATTACTATTCTTTAAGGCTTGGTTAGTGATAAATTTATTTGCATCTTCATACTTAACGAATGAAATTACCAGTCTATTTCTACCAATTTTTTTGAGAGATCCATTTACAATGTTTTGGATACTATGTTTTTTTAAGAAACGACCAAAAGAGATTGGATGCAAAGTTACATTTTCATCTGGTGTAGACTGTATTTTTTTAATGTGAACGTTGTATGGAGATGCATCAGTTGCCTCATATATTTCCCTACCAACTACAGGGCGCGTCATAGACTTATTTGATGTATCAAGAGTTGGGTTAATTGTTTGTGTTTGTGGTGCTGGGGACATAGTAGTAGGAATCTTAAACATTTTTGGTGAATTATTTTCGCTAATCTCGCAATGGCAGTCAACTTCAGTCAAAACATTAGAAGCAGATTTGTGATGCCTCCTCTTTTTGTGACAGTGTTTGCAAACTTTACGTGTCGCTACTCTTTTACGTTTTGTTTGGTTAGAAACAGAAGTGTCCGAGTCAAAAAGAGAACCATCAGTGTCCATTCCTCCCACACTTTCATTGAATGGTATAATTACATTATGAGAAACCTGGGGGACTGTCCCCCCAGGGTCCTCCGGATCAGTCATAAAAGTACGGATCTAATAACTCACCAGATCGCTGTCAATATGATACAAAAACACTAATACTAAATATATACAGAATATAAACAATATTTACACTATCTGATCCTACTATTTACAAAGAATTAAGTGAAAAAAATCTAAAAAAGCCAAAAGACGCAACCGCTTCGTTGAAGGTTTCCCGCGCTTTTTTTCCACCACTGCTTTTGACTCTTCATTTTACCACAGATTACTAAATAGTTATTACGTAACAGATACTGCACTCCACTAAGCCATTTAAGTAAATAGCAACTCTAACTATAACACAATAAATTGGAATTCAGCTTTGACGGCGCAAATTACGAACGACCACTCGTTGCATCTCTTTCTATCACATATATTCTAGCTCTTTTGCGGACCTAATTCCTATGGATTCGCACCGCCGGCGGGCGAGAGTTGCGCGCAAGTACATCGAGTGACAGACGCCTGATTTTACTTAGAAGCAACGGATGCGTGAGCAAAAGTGCCAAATTAAATTCAAGTATTATTTAGAAAGAATTTTGTATTCCAAATGTCAGAAGCAACGAGTGCGTGAGCGACACAGCGTTGGACGCGTGCGAGATGTGCCTGGCGGCGCTACGCGCGGCGGGGGGCGGGCCCGAAGCGGCGCGCTACTCCACCTCCGCGCTGCAGCTGCTCGCTGAGCTGGCAGCGCTAGCTGCGCCTATACTGCAGCGGGATAACGTGCCCAACTCTATCAATGAGGTGAGCCATAATAGGCATGATGACAATTTTTTTATATAAGTATTATACAATGATCTCGCAAAGATAGAAACATTGGTAAAATAATTATTTTTCACTTCTCATGCTCGTAAAGTTCGTGTTTATGTTGGGTATAGGCTGCATAAAATCGCTTTTTATGCTCTAGTGCATAAAGTAAAATCTTCGTCTTAGTCTCAGAGTCTAAGACAAAGGTCGTCAGGTAAACAGTCACACACGCAATTAAACTTCGTTAAATAAACTTATTATAAATTTCATTCTGTTTCTTCAATTTTGTACATAATCGATGTTAAATTACTAAATTAATAAAACTAGGCAAAATTAATGAGTTTTCTAAGAAAAAAGTATTTCAAGAGCATTATGGACTACGATCTATGCTAAAGTCACCGCGCTGCCACTGCCACATATAAAAAAAAGAAAATGAAAGTCTTCCCGCCAATATGGCGAAGTCTTTATTATTTCTTTTTTGCAATATTGTTATTTATTTTCCTCACACTCGAAGTGAAAAGCAGAGTGTATAAATCGTACATAAAACCCATTTTACCCTCGAATTGACTATCCGCCCTCGCCTACGGCTCGGGTGGATATATACGTCTCGGGTAAAATGGTACGTTTTATGCACTTGTTGTACAATCTACGTACTATTGTTAGCATGAAAACTCCCCAAGATATCACAGTTTGAAATGCACACACATTGGACTCGCCCAAAAACGCTCCATACTAACGGCTACTCTATTGTGACGTCACGCTAGAGTAGTTTGTATGCAACGCGCAAGAAATTTGTTCGGCAGCTATATTAAATATTGTGTTTATCAAAATGATTTCTTAGACTAATTTGCTAAACATTTTACGGACTAATTAAAGGTAATAGTTATTTTAATAAATTTTATACTTTTTAAATGGACTTGCCCACCTAACTTTGAAGGGTCATAAAACTAATAAAACGCAATATATAAAACCAAGAGGTCTACAAGCGACTCTAAAAGTTTAATATATTTACGTTTTTTTTTGTATTTCGTTATTTTATTCATCAGTCATCATCCCTACTGTAGGCCTTAAGGACTTAGCCCACTTATACCGCACCGCTCCCACCCAACCAATGTATGAGCAGCAAAATCACGACGCATCAGGATTAAACACAATCCTGCTCCTTGAATCAACGCCGAAATAAAACAGCTCATGTCACTTAGGGATAAAGCGAAGCGCAGGTACAAAAAATTCCCTACTGATGACAATTTGATTAGCTTTAAACATTTTCGAAACCGCTGCAGTCGTTTGTGTAGGGATGCCAAGAGACGCTTCTTTCACGATTCCCTGACAATCGTAACCCGGCGGATGTGTGGAGATTTCTGCGCTCTGTCGGTGTAGCTAAATCCTCCTCTTCCCTTCCTATTACTACTGACCTAAACGCCTTAAATAGACATCTCTCTCCCCCCCAGTCAGTTTAGATCTTAATATCAAAGCAGCCACATTAGAGCAACTGTCCTCCCTTTCCCGTCCTGACTGCACCTCCTTTGACCTTTCTCCTGTCTCAGAGAGTGACGTCAAAAGTGCCATTCTAGCTATCTCGTCTGAATCCATTGGTGAGGATAACGTATGCTCGAGAATGTTTATTCCCATTTTGTCCATTCTTCTTCCTTTCATCACCGCAATATTTAATGCATCACTCACTACAAAGTCTTTCCCTAAGATCTGGAAATTGGCTCACATAATTCCGTTACCCAAAATTCCTAATCCAACTCTACCTTGCCATTTTCGTCCCATCTCCATCCTACCATTTTTATCCAAAGTTCTCGAGCATATCGTTCATAAACAGCTTTCCTCTTTCCTTCTTGCCAACAGGCTCTTGAATAAATATCAATCTGGTTTCCGTCCTGGTCACAGCACCGCCACTGCCTTACTAAATGTCTCGGATGACTTACGCTGGGCCATGGAACGAAAAGAACTCTCAGTGTTGGTTTTGTTGGACTTCAGCAACGCTTTTAACTCTGTCGATTTCGATATTCTTCTTGCTTTACTTTCCTCTATAAACGTATCTACTTCTTCGCTCTCTTGGTTTGACTCTTATCTTCGTGGACGTGCGCAGTGTGTTCGCCATGAAGACTCTATTTCCGATTGGAGTGAGCTCACTGCGGGCGTACCGCAGGGAGGTGTTCTTTCTCCACTTCTCTTCTCTATTTTCATCAATTCAGTTACTCCAGTCATCTGCTCCAACTTCCATCTCTATGCAGACGACTTGCAGCTCTACCGTCACTTTAAAATTGACGAAACGTACCAAGCGATAGCGTCAATCAATGATGACCTCAGCCGTATTTCTACTTGGGCTAGGCGTTACGGACTTTTGGTTAACCCAAGCAAATCACAAGCCATCATCATCGCTAGCAGACATAGGATCAACTTAGCTGGCCAACTTCAAATACCTCCGGTATTGCTGGATGGCATATCCATTCCCTATAGCGACACCGTCAAGAATCTGGGTTTGATCCTTGACTCTAATCTCTCTTGGACGACCCATATCGCTGACGTCAGCCGCAAAATCTCCTTTTTCCTTCACTCTTTAAAATCCCTTCAAAGTTTTCTCCCTTTGCCTACCAAAATCTCAATTGCCCAGTCTCTCATTCTACCTCTTCTTGATTACGCCGATGTCTGCTACTTGGACGCCACTGAACAACTTCTGAATAAACTTGAGCGCCTTCAAAACCTTGCCATTCGATTCATTTTCGGTCTACGCAAGTACGACCACGTCTCCAACTTTCGGAAGGAACTCAAGTGGCTCCCCATACGTCTGCGCAGGAATCTTAGAATTCTTTGTCTCCTTTATAACATCCTTTTCAATCCTACCTATCCTTCATACCTCCGGGATCGATTCTCCTTTTCTCATTCACCCAATTCTCCATGCAGGTCCCATCTCAAATCCCTTCTGAAGTTCCTCCCCCATCATTCTGACTTTGCTTCCTATTCCTTTTCCGTTCATGCTGTGCGTCTTTGGAATTCACTGCCGGCCGACATACGAGATTGTCGCACGATATCTATGTTTAAAAAACATCTAAAAGATTATTATTTATCCTCATGTCTTTAGCACTATCCTCTCTTCTGTTGTTGTATTATTTACAGTTCTCATCTGATATATTATATATTATCTATCTATTATATATAGTTTATTTTTATGTATTAGTATATATAGCATTATCATATATGGTTTATCTTATTTATATTTATTTCATTTATGTTTATTTGTATGTACTAGAATTATAATATTATATATATATATATATATATATGTTATGTATATATATATATATATATATATATATATATATATAATTATATGTATTGTATGTATGGTATTTGTATCTGAAGACACACAGACTGCCCCTTTCTATGTTCTTTCCTTTAACGGGCCGGCTGGTAGAAATTTCAATTTGAAATAAGCCGTGCCCCTGTACAATACTTTTCTATTTCTTTCTTTTCTGTTTTACTCTTATGTGTGTGTACTAAATATGTAAATAAATAAATAAATAAATAAAATATGGACTTAATGTCATGCTCTGTAGATGCACTATAGCTTGCGGCAGGCTCGCTTACCGTGCGTTGTCTGCTATATTGTATATTGTTACTGTAAAGTGCATCTACAGTGAACGATATTAAGTTCATATTTGGCTGCTCATACTTTGGTTGGGAGGGAGCGGTGCGGTATAAGTGGGCTAAGACCTTTAGAGCTGTACAGTCCTACAAGTAACTAACACTAGTAAAAAGCTGCTGCAACCTTTAATTGGGAACCAAACTAATATAGGACATTGTTTTTTTTGTTATCAATGTATTTTTGCAGGAATTTACGTCTAGTTTGAAACTCAATTATACAGTGGCGTTCAGATAATTAAAGACGACAGTTGATTTTCATACAAACGAGGTGTCTTTGAAGCCTCGTTTCTCCGCCAAGCATTGACCTAGTTGTGATCTGATGATGGCCATCCAGGCAGTGAATAGAGGAGATTCAGATCGCTATACACAAACAACTGATCTAATCAGCGTTCTAAGAGATATAAGATTCAGAGTTTTCAGTTTCTGGATTTCCATACAATTTTATGCAAATATTGCGGATTTTTTAAACATATCCTTATATCTTTTAAGAATGCTGATCAGGACAGAAGGTGTGTATAGCGATCTGAATCTCCTCCAATCACTCCCTAAAGTGCAATCATCTGATCACAGCTATGTCAATCTCAGGTGAAGAACCAAGGCTTCAAAGTTACCTCGTTTGTCTGAAAATCGACTGGTGTATTTAATTATGTAACCGCCACTGTATATGGGGTCACTGTGTGAAAAATGACAATTAACACTAGAATTAAACAGTTTTGATGACGTTGGCAGGAGCTGCTATCGGCCCTGATAACGTGTTGCGTCGCATTGGGGGAATGCCACGCGCGCGCGCTAGTGCAGGCGGTGGAGGGGACGGCCGGGGCCGAGGGGGGGCAGGCGGGAGCGAGACAACTGCTGCAGCTGCTGCTGGCAGCGCAGGCCGCGCCCGGCCACTACCCGCTGCACGAGACCCGCTCAACGCTGGCGTTCGGCTTCTGGTACACGCTGCAGGTGAGACGAGCTGATGAGGCGAACTGGTGAGCTGTAAACCCGAAGAAATGCCCCCTGATGAGAGGGCCTACCTCTGAAACGCAAAACCCGAAACTTCGGTATACCCGTTCCTCTCACTCTCTAGTCGGGACAGAATCGAGTGAAAGGGGCGGGGCTAACCGAAGTTTCGGATTAGCGTTTCAGAGTACGGTCCGAAGTTCCGAAGCGGCCGCAGAATAAAAAAAAACCTTAAAAAACCCAAATATATTCTGTCTCCAAGTCGGTCCCTTCGTTCACGGCTATTTCGCTCTTCTTGTGTTGAGACTTGAGACAAGTTGCTTTTTTTAAAAGCGTAAATTTTTCCTTATTTTCTAACCAGGATGAGATCTTAAACGTAATGGACAGCACGGAGAAGATGAACCCAATATGGCAGACAGTGTTCACTCGTCTATTGGACACACTGGTGTGCAAGTCCGAAGCACCTGACGAGCAGGCTCTGACTCGAGACGACTTGGAACTGCTGCGATGCTACCGACAAGATATTGCTGATACTGTGGTGAGGCATTAGTGTTTAAATTTAAGTTTTGTCACAGTTTTATTAATGTTTAATATAAATCAGCGATTATGATCCTACCTAATGCATCCGCGTATTGCATCTTTGGGCGCGTATCGACATTGCGCGGCTGCCGCGCAATCGGTGTTCGATCCGTTAGAGTTTATTGAATTCCCAACTGCGCGCGCACTACGTACTGACACTCCTTTGCCGCGCCGTCAAACACCGATATAAATTGGTTCGACCACCATCGAACATTGGCTCGCGCAGCAGCCGCGTACTATGGGTACTGTGCTGCCGCGCGAGGCAAACGTGCGACGAACCAATCTATGTCGGTTTTTGACAGCGCTCCAAAGGAGTTGAGTGCGTTGTGCGCTCGTTGACAATAACAACAGACAGTTTTCAAGTCGGTGACTTAAATAAATATTAGAGTAAGTACTCTATATTATTATGAAAAAGTATCTAAGTTCTAGGTATGGAAAAGCTGTATTTTTTACTTTCTTTACCGTGTCTTTCCTCTGATAGTCTGTAAAATATAACTTGATTAAAATGACAGCTCATTCGTGCAAAGCAAAACGTTGCTTCTGCACAAGGAATATGGTCTAATTTTCTAGCATAAATTACGTAAAAAAATGTGTGATGCTGTTTTTCTTGAGCTTTATTCCAAAAGCATAAAGAAGTTTTTGCTTTGCATGAATGAGCTGTCATTTTAATTAAGCTTTATTTTACACTTTTACTATAGTAAAGTTTTGTAGATTCAGTCCTTGATATTTCTTCCTACTAATATCCTACTCATATATACAGGGTCTTAGGGGCAACCTTGCAAAAACATTAACCATGGCTTCAGACCATCATGCTGAACAACGTACAGCAAGAATTTTTTGTCGCAAATGATTAAAAAAATTGGACTTTTCATCCAAATTTAGCAACTTATCGGGACATTTTGTATGGAGAGTCGAAATATTTTTTTCATTTCCGACAAAAAGTCTTGCTGTGCGTTGTTCAGCATGAAGGCCTGAAGCCATGGTTAAAATTTTTGCAAGGGTGCCCTCTAAAACCCATGCTAAAACTAAAACCCATGCGAAAGTTTGTGAGGATGTTTGTTACACTTTCACTCAACAACTACTAAACCGATTTGGTTGAAATTGGGCACTCAGATAGAAGATAGACTGGATTAAAACATAGGATACTTTTTATACCGATATTCCCACGGGAACGAGAACCACACGGGTGAAACCGCGGACGGCAGCTAGTAGGCAATAAAATTACACGGACCGTTTAATTTCGTCAGATGTATTGCTTCGGCGTGCTGGGCGAGTGGTGTTGGTCGCGCGTGGAGGCGGCGTTCGAGGCGTGCGACACGGAGGCGCGGCGCGAGGCGGCGCTGCACGTGTTCGTGTCTCTAGCGGACGCCGCGCCGCAGCAGCGCACGCCGCCCGGCCTGCTGCCGCTGCTGCAGCACGCCGTCGGTGCCGCGCACACGGCGCGCGCGCACCGCACGCTCAACACCGCGCTCGACTGTCTCGGTCAGTGCAGTGTCCGTGTCTCTAGCGGACGCCGCGCCGCAGCAGCGCACGCCGCCCGGCCTGCTGCCGCTGCTGCAGCACGCCGTCGGTGCCGCGCACACGGCGCGCGCGCACCGCACGCTCAACACTGCGCTCGACTGTCTCGGTTAGTGCAGTATCCGTGTCTCTAGCGGACGCCGCGCCGCAGCAGCGCACGCCGCCCGGCCTGCTGCCGCTGCTGCAGCACGCCGTCGGTGCCGCGCACACGGCGCGCGCGCACCGCACGCTCAACACTGCGCTCGACTGTCTCGGTCAGTGCAGTATCCGTGTCTCTAGCGGACGCCGCGCCGCAGCAGCGCACGCCGCCCGGCCTGCTGCCGCTGCTGCAGCACGCCGTCGGTGCCGCGCACACGGCGCGCGCGCACCGCACGCTCAACACTGCGCTCGACTGTCTCGGTCAGTGCAGTATCCGTGTCTCTAGCGGACGCCGCGCCGCAGCAGCGCACGCCGCCCGGCCTGCTGCCGCTGCTGCAGCACGCCGTCGGTGCCGCGCACACGGCGCGCGCGCACCGCACGCTCAACACTGCGCTCGACTGTCTCGGTCAGTGCAGTATCCGTGTCTCTAGCGGACGCCGCGCCGCAGCAGCGCACGCCGCCCGGCCTGCTGCCGCTGCTGCAGCACGCCGTCGGTGCCGCGCACACGGCGCGCGCGCACCGCACGCTCAACACTGCGCTCGACTGTCTCGGTCAGTGCAGTATCCGTGTCTCTAGCGGACGCCGCGCCGCAGCAGCGCACGCCGCCCGGCCTGCTGCCGCTGCTGCAGCACGCCGTCGGTGCCGCGCACACGGCGCGCGCGCACCGCACGCTCAACACTGCGCTCGACTGTCTCGGTTAGTGCAGTATCCGTGTCTCTAGCGGACGCCGCGCCGCAGCAGCGCACGCCGCCCGGCCTGCTGCCGCTGCTGCAGCACGCCGTCGGTGCCGCGCACACGGCGCGCGCGCACCGCACGCTCAACACCGCGCTCGACTGTCTCGGTCAGTGCAGTGTCCGTGTCTCTAGCGGACGCCGCGCCGCAGCAGCGCACGCCGCCCGGCCTGCTGCCGCTGCTGCAGCACGCCGTCGGTGCCGCGCACACGGCGCGCGCGCACCGCACGCTCAACACCGCGCTCGACTGTCTCGGTCAGTGCAGTGTCCGTGTCTCTAGCGGACGCCGCGCCGCAGCAGCGCACGCCGCCCGGCCTGCTGCCGCTGCTGCAGCACGCCGTCGGTGCCGCGCACACGGCGCGCGCGCACCGCACGCTCAACACTGCGCTCGACTGTCTCGGTTAGTGCAGTGTCCGTGTCTCTAGCGGACGCCGCGCCGCAGCAGCGCACGCCGCCCGGCCTGCTGCCGCTGCTGCAGCACGCCGTCGGTGCCGCGCACACGGCGCGCGCGCACCGCACGCTCAACACTGCGCTCGACTGTCTCGGTTAGTGCAGTGTCCGTGTCTCTAGCGGACGCCGCGCCGCAGCAGCGCACGCCGCCCGGCCTGCTTTTTAAATCTTATTTTACTCAATAAGAACGTTATGAGATCAAAAAAGCTAATGAACCACTAGATCAAGCACTTAACTAGTAAACATCTGCCATTTTGTAGATTTCTCCATCCTCTTGAGAAAATAAGTTTAAATATAAGTTATTGGAAACGATTCAAAAGGAGCAGTGGTTACAAAAGAAAAGTGACAAAAACGTATGATGAGTTAGTGAATAGGTGACCATTCGGAGAATAAATCCGACAAGATCAGAAAGCAAACAAAGCTCTTCCAGTGCGAATTCAGGTGAACTGACAGAGGGTTCTGTATATTATTCTATTAGCAATATTTTTTCTTCCTCATCTCACCACTCAGAAGATGAAGAAGTTCAACATTGGAAACAAGAACACCATTTCAAATGAATGAATGAATTCTCTAATAAATGAGTCCTAAAAAAGTGAATAAAAACATTAGTGTAAATAGATTTTAGGGAACCCTAATTTGTTTCAAAATGGAGAAGAGTTATCTGGACCAAAACTACTACAAGCACTAATTTACCTATAATGGTTCTACAAAGTACTTAATGCAGTGCAATTTTAAAACATGGCGGATATACATAAGAATTTGATTAAATAAAATTTTTACAACATTGTACTATGTGCTTATTTTTGAGGGGCATTGGTGAAACTAACCAAATTACTGTACATATTTACAGTAAAAATTAATTCCCCATCCTCCCATTCACATAGGTACTTAATTACAAATACTTACTACAATGTATTGTTATTTCTATAATAAAAGCAAGTGTGTTTACGTATACAATTTAACTTTAATCACAAAATAACAAAACAATATTAACTTATAAAATTTACTTCTAAATACATTAGCTAATTACACTATAAACTAGATTGCATTAGTAAGATACTTGTGTAATATAATAATAAGAGCGTTTGTGCTTGTAATTGTTTAGTCTTAGATTATTATAAAAGCAATTGCTTTTCGCGAACGCTTTCTCAAGTATGCTATAGGGCTTAGTGACATTCTTTAAGCTGGTTATAAGATAATTACAGAAATAATGGCTCCTATAACTGCGCCCAAATCCAGGTTTGTAGCATACTACAAGTTTCTTATAAGACAGGTTAGAAGTAGTCTTGAAGATAGCTATAAGAACTGATTTTGCTAAGGTACTCAATTATCAATTTATAAATCGATTTTAGAAATTCTTTTTTTGTTTGAAAGCACATAGTTAGACATGTTTATTTCCAATCGTCAGGCAGCTACGCAGCATGGCTGAGTTCTGTAGGCGGTCGCGGCGGCGCGTTGGCTTCGGAATGCGTGCGAGCGGCGGGCGGCGCCCTCTCCCGCAGCCCGGCGGCGGCGGCGCTGGCGCTGCGCAAGCTGTGCGCCGACTGCGCCGCGCCCGCCGCCAACCAGGCCGCCGACATCGTCCGCATCGCGCACCAACACTTGCAGGCACGTACACCGACTGTCGGACAGTGTTAGAGCCGGCGCTGGCGCTGCGCAAGCTGTGCGCCGACTGCGCCGCGCCCGCCGCCAACCAGGCCGCCGACATCGTCCGCATCGCGCACCAACACTTGCAGGCACGTACACCGACTGTCGGACAGTGTTAGAGCCGGCGCTGGCGCTGCGCAAGCTGTGCGCCGACTGCGCCGCGCCCGCCGCCAACCAAGCCGCCGACATCGTCCGCATCGCGCACCAACACTTGCAGGCACGTACACCGACCGTCGGACAGTGTTAGAGCCGGCGCTGGCGCTGCGCAAGCTGTGCGCCGACTGCGCCGCGCCCGCCGCCAACCAGGCCGCCGACATCGTCCGCATCGCGCACCAACACTTGCAGGCACGTACACCGACCGTCGGACAGTGTTAGAGCCGGCGCTGGCGCTGCGCAAGCTGTGCGCCGACTGCGCCGCGCCCGCCGCCAACAAGCCGCCGACATCGTCCGCATCGCGCACCAACACTTGCAGGCACGTATAGTCACTAGTAATAATATGTAAACAACTTACCACTGTGTTATATTTATTTACACTAGCGATGATTTTTGTGGCACAGATGATGCTGGTGGTTGCGTTGTGGTTGGTATCACCCACGCGGTCGATAATGACTGCAAAATGTAGTACGTGTGAATTGTACTATTCATTTCCAATACAAAATGCGCCCCGCATACGTGTTGTGGTTGTGGTACGTGTGGGTGCATCCTTGGTGTCTGCTGACCACTGACGTTATATTTGGCGTTCCGACGTCAATTGGTACAGTAAGATTATAATAAATGTGTAAGTAAAGTGAGTAAGGCTCAACGCAGACAGAACGGAAAAATCCTCGCGGAAATATTTAAGATCATTGAAAAATGAACCATGTCACCAGAGCCTAAAATACAAAATTGTATGAATATCAACAGAAAAGTCGGCGCCGCCTCGCGCTAACGCCGTTCATACTCTTTTGTATTTTAGGCTATGGTGACATGGTTCATTTTTCAATGACCGCAAGAATTTCCGCGAGGATTTTTCCGTTCTGTCTGCGCCGAGCCTAGGGCCAAGTTAGCTAGCCTGCACACTCTTCTGAAAATTGTTCTTAATCTCCTTGTATTTGTTTTTGCGCATTGCATCGCGCGAAATGCACACCCGCACTGTTCTTATAAATTCTACCGTACTGTAACGAAACGAAAACAGTACCGTAAATAGTTGTCGTTTGCAGGACGAGGCTAGCAAGATGGACGTGTGGGTGGTACGACAGTTAGTGGGCGCGGCCGGTGCGGCGTTGGCGGCGGCGCACGAAGCGGACGCCTCCGCGCTGCTCGCGCTGTTAGCGGACGCGTTAGGTAGACGATTGCAAGCGCAGGTGGGTCTTCGTAAGGTCATAGCCCACTTATACCGCACCGCTCCCACCCAACCAAAGTATGAGCAGCCAAATATGAACTTAATATCGTTCACTGTAGATGCACTTCACAGTGACAATATATAATAGCAGACAGCGCGCGGTAACCGAGCCTGCCGCAAGCTAAAGTGTATCTACAGAGCACGACATTAAGTCCATCTTTGACTGCTCATACATTGGTTGGGTCGGGGCGGTGCGGTATAAGTGGGCTAAGTCCTTCAATCTTCTCTCCCGTGGACGTGTGGGTGGGACGACAGTTAGTGGGCGCGGCCGGTGCGGCGTTGGCGGCGGCGCACGAAGCGGACGCCTCCGCGCTACTCGCGCTGTTACGCCCTGGCCACGTAGACGGGCTAGGCTAAGCGCGGGCACGGTTGACTTCTGCGGGCGCGGGTGGCATGCCACGTACATTCAGAAGCGGCTACAGCGGCTGGCTAAGTGGACGTATTGAGGATGGCTCTAACTAAAGTGACGCATAGTTGCCTTCACAGCAGTTCGTATTTTATGCACGACATTTTAAATTCAAGAGACGGAGTGCATGAATTAAATAAAGATCGTCATAAATGTGGAGAATTTTTGAATCTTTATGAAGACTATTTCTTCCCATTGTCTTTTTATTACATTCTTAAATTTGTGTTGTGGTGCTTGGACATCCAAATAGGTGGTCGGTTCAATATTTCCGTAATGAATGCCTCGGTGTCCTTAATAAAATCTCGCCGCTCGTGGATTCGTCTAAAAAATTTTGTTTCCCTCGAGCCGTCCCGCGCTAGCCCTTTCCAACCGCCCGAAAAACCGCTGTCCACCGTGGCCAGGCGCAAACAGCCCATAGCTTTGTTTCCACCCGCCCGCCTCGCCCGCCACCGCTGCCGCCGACCGCCGCCGCCGCCAGCCGCAGCCGCTATAGCCCGCCGCGCGCGCGTCGTGGCATGCTTTATTATACATTTTCATACGTTTGTTCAATAAGCCAACCGCCGCCACCACCCGCAACCGCGCCTAGTCCGTCTCCGTGGCCAAGCACTTAGCGGACGCGTTGGGGAGACGATTGCAAGCGCAGGTGGGTCTTCTTAATCTTCTCTCCCGTGGACGTGTGGGTGGGACGACAGTTAGTGGGTGCGGCGTTGGCGGCGGCGCACGAAGCTGACGCCTCCGCGCTGCTCGCGCTGTTAGCGGACGCGTTAGGAAGACGATTGCAAGCGCAGATGGGTCTTCTTAATCTTCTTTCCCGTGGACGTGTGGGTGGTTCGTACCAAGGTTGTATCCTAGTAGCATTTGAATCGGATAGTAAACGATATTGTGTTGGATTTTGAGTCTAGCAGGAGTGTCTAATTTCTGAATCTGCGCATAACTTAATCCCCTTTTTATTTGTGACTGGTGTGTATTATCAGGAATCCGAAATAATTCCAATCGTTGTTGTTTTGTAGGCGTTAGAACCGCAACAGTCGAGCGGCGCGGGCGAATGTGCGGCGGCGCTGTTGGCGGCGCTGCAGCCGCGGCCGCCGCTGGCCGACGAGCTGTTCCGCGCGCTGCTGCCCGCGCTGCCCGCGCTGGCGCAGCAACCCGCGCTAGTAGAGGTGAATGATAGGCCAGTTGACACCAATCACTTGTTATCAACTGAGCGGCGCTGTTGGCGGCGCTGCGGCCGCAGCCGCCGCTGGCCGACGAGCTGTTCCGCGCGCTACTGCCCGCGCTAGTAGAGGTGAATGATAGGCCAGTTGACACCAATCACTTGTTATCAACTGAGCGGCGCTGTTGGCGGCGCTGCGGCCGCAGACGCCGCTGGCCGACGAGCTGTTCCGCGCGCTACTGCCCGCGCTAGTAGAGGTGAATGATAGGCCAGTTGACACCAATCACTTGCAAATACTTGTTTAAACTATCAAAATTTAATACCCTTTATACAGTGGCGGTCAGATAAATAAAGACATCAGTTGACTTTCATACAAACGAGGTATTTTTGATGCCTAGGCTCTCCGCCAAGGATTGACCTAGCTGTGCTCTGATGATGGCCATCCAGGGAGTGAATGGAGGAGATTCAGATCGCTATACACAACCAACCGATCTGATCAGCGTTCTAAGAGATGTAAGAATCAGAGTTTTCGGTTTCTGGACTTCCATACATTTTTATGCTAATTTCGCGGATTTTTTAAACATATCCTTATATCTTTTAGAATGCTGATCAGACCAGTTGGGTGTGTATAGCGATCTGATTCTCCTCCATTCACTCCCTAGATGGCCATCATCTGATCACAGCTAGATCAATCCCTGGCGGAGAACTAAGGCTTCAAAGTTACCTCGTTTGTATGAAAATCGACAGGTGTCTTTAATTATGTGACCGCCACTGTATATAGACTTTGTATAACAATAGACAGATGTGACGTCACTTTTACCGAATCAGTCAACATTATCATTCCTTCCAACTACCAATCTGCACTACCGGTAGTGCAGATCGGAATTTTTTGTCCTATCTGCACTACTGTATTTCCAGCTGTCAAACCGGTAGTGTCGTTGGGAATTATTTCTTCCTTTTTGCACTACTGTGTAGTAGTGCACAATGGAATTATAAAGAGCATTACTTTTTCATTCCCAACCGCACTACCAAACAGTACGGTATTTTACTGTTTTTTTTTTTATTTCTTTAAAATGTTTTTCGAAATATTAGCTACACAAAACAAGTTTTTATTTTGAATTATCTTGAATATTTTCAAAGATATAGGACTTCAAACTTTATAATTAGACAAGGACAGGACGCTATCTTAGTGACGTCAGTGAGTTAGTAGCGTCATAGTCACGCCATAGAAGATTTCGTTTTAGAAAGAGACAGCTACAGTCAAAATCAAACAGACTATAATTATTATATTATAAAACAGATTCAAATTATTTTTTCACATTTGGTATTTTTAATTGCAATATTTTTTAACGTCATCATTAAATATCTTCATTTCAACAACAGTAAAATACCCTATTGTGTATGCGAACTCTTTGCTTCTACGGTTTTACGTTATTTATGAAATGTCATGTAGAGTTTATAAATATTTATATATATTTTTTAATTTTTTTTTTATTTGTAGCTTCTTTGACGTTCATAAGTGTTGTTACCTCAACCTAAATTAAATTTAAAAATAAAAATGAATAGCCCTGATAATAATATATAATAATACATGTAACAGTAAGTATAAGTTATTAAACGACCAGACGCGTGTATACACGCACATGCAACTACCCCCAATTGTTTTTTTTGTTAGTATAGCAATTTTTATATGTTTTGTATGCGGTTTTCGATGTACAAAAGAGAGAAAAACTGGTCGTACTATAAAAATACACTATAATATGTGATCCAGAAGAAAAAATTAATAAAAAACATTTAATTTCGATTTTTTTTGAAACCGGAAGTAATTAGTTTTTTGAAAATTTCAAAAAATAAAGTAATAAATTTTTTCCCGTATATTATATTCTTATCAGATAGGTTTTTTCATGTAGATTCTAAATATATATACTTCTTATATGTTATTTTATCGATAACAATGTGAAAAAAAAATATATCGCATGGACCGCACTATTGTTCTTTGTCAAGGTCAAGTTCGAACGACCATTATAAAAACAAAACATATCGTATAACTGTCGAAAAAGATTTATTTTATCGCCTTCTTATTCAGCTTATCACTACATAGTATAAAACAAAGTCGCTTTCTCTTTCCCTATGTCCCTTTGTATGCTTAAATCTTTGAAACTACGCAACGGATTTTGATGCGTTTTTTTTTAATAGATAGAGTGATTCAAGAGGAAGGTTTATATGTACTTTTTATCCCGATATTCCCACGGGAACGGGAACCACGCGGGTGAAACCGCGGGCGGCCGCTAGTTATAAATGTACCAAAGACGGCCTAAGTATAACCAGATGTTCGGGATAGCAATAGCAGCGCACTCAAGCTGTTTGTTTACATAAAAAATGGGCCATTAAAAAAAGACCCTGGCTTTCCAAAGGTTAATACATATATAACTTATTAATATTAAAAACAAATAAATGTCTAAATTTGTTTTGACAAATTACGTTTCTTTTTCTTTTAATTTTTTTTATATTATTTATCAGTACTTAGTACTAAGTAAAAAAGAAGGGATAAAAAATCCAAATAACGTAAAGCCGTAGAAGCAAAGAGTTCGCATACACAATAGTTTAGTAGTGCAGTTGGGAATGAAAAAGTTAACCAATTATTATTCCGAAGAAACTCATATGCAATTTCACAGTTTATGTAGAGATGTTTTTTTACAACTGCTGTATATTCAATAATATACTTCCACAGTGCAAATGTACTGTTAACTATTACTCCATTTAGTGAAGCAAGTGCATAAATTAAACTAATTTCCAAAAATCATCAGTAACATCAATTCAATGCGACATTTCTCCATTGTCCCTTACAGCCAATGTTCCAGATACTCAAACAGACCATATCGACTTTGTTAGAAGATTGCAAACCTCTAATCGGCGACATCGCCCAGCTGACAATCACGGCGTTCGACCACAAGCCGTGCCCGGCCGGCTTGGACGTCGTCAAACTTGTAAGTTTCTAATAGTTTCATTTATGACGTGATAACGTCTTATAAATCGATGAACACCGGCTGCACGCACGAAAAATTTGTCACGTTCCGCGTGCAAGCGAGAGCGCGGAACAAGCGATAGAGAGGCACCATCGGCCTAAGCGTTTGGTTTGTGATGCGAAGACAGACAGCGACATATTGATAACACGTAAAATTATCGTCCGTAAACCGACTTTACAGACAACCATTTTTTGTTTTCGTGTTTCATCACGTCAGCCGAACGACGCCCACTGCTGGGCATAGGCCTCCCCCAAGTACTTATCTCCATAACGATCGGTTCTGCTCTGCCCGCATCCAGCGGCTTACCGCGACCTTGACTAGATCGTCATGTTTAATGTAGGGTAATAGATGTTTATACCCAAATATTCGAACGCACAAACATCGTTCTGTCGCTTTAAATGTCAAACGTATGAAAGAGACGCAATGATGTTTGAGACGCTCCCAAAGCTGAGTAGCGTTTGAGAATTCGGGCGTTAAACTTGTAATTTAATCAAATAAATTCAGTGACTTAACTTGATACCATGAACCATGTACAAGCTAGTACATTTCCTAGACAGCGAAAGGTCGTGGGTTCGAGTCCCATCGGAGCTGATTGTGAGACGGGTCGATTTTTTCTAAACACTTCATTTTCTATTTTTCAGTAATAAAAATTGCATTGTGAATGCAAAAAACTAAAAAATAAATATTCTAAAATAAGTTATTTTTAGTTCCTTAAAAATCTGACAATTTACTCGAGATGGGTTTTTGATATATAGCACAAGAACAGTAGAATTATAATAACTCGGGTTGCAAAATTCTCTCGAGATACCATCACATTAGAAGCAATTTTACGCATTATGACACATTTTGATTACGCGAAATGGCACATACGCGAAATGACACATACGCGAAATGACACATACGCGAAATGACATACGCGAAATGACGCATACGCGAAATGACAAATACGCGAAATGACACATACGCGAAATGACACAAACGCGAAATGACACATACGCGAATTGACACATACGCGAAATGACATGAATTAAAGACGTAAAATTGTGTTGCGCGTATATCCTACTTCCTACTACTGTGAAAGTTTAGATGTTTGGATGTTTAGATGTTTGGATGTTTAGATGTTTGGATGTTTGGATGTTTGTTACTCAATCACGCCAAAACGGCTGAACGGATTTGGCTGAAATTTGGGACACAGATACTTTGGAGCTTGGAGAGGAACATAGGCTACTTTTTATCCCGGAAAAGTATCACATTCCCGCGGGATAACGTCGTGTAGTCCACGCGGGCGAAGCCGCGGGCGGAAAGCTAGTCTTTACTTATATTATAAATGCGTCTTTGTCTGTCTGTGTGTTACACAATCACACCTAAACTACTGAACCGATTTGAATGAATTTTGGTACAGAGATAGTCTAGAGCCTGAGAAAGGACATAGGCTACTTTTTATTCCTGAAAAATATCACCTTCCCGCGGGATAACGTCGTGTAGTACACGCGGGCGAAGCCGCGGGCGGAAGGCTAGTTTGTAATAAATACGTCTACGTATCAATGTCATAACGGTTGTGGTGTGTGACATGAGATCCCTTTTTACCCGACTATGGCAAAACAATAGAAAATAAAAAAATAAATAAATAAATAAATTGAAGTAGCCAGCCATGCAATCTCTAACTAAAAAGTATTTTACATTGGGTCCTTATTGAAACTGTTGTTTCCCTTAGAAGCTTTCGCCCGCGACTTGGTCCGCGTGGACATTCGGAAAATCCTTAGTGGGTTTTGACCGGTATAAAAGTATATTTTATTTAAACTAGGCTATAAACTATCTATTTGCAATTCCAAATCCGTCGTTTTTGTGTGATTGAGTAATAAACATCTAAACATTCAAACTTCCCACTCATAATAAAATTCCGTTCGTGTTTATCCCCGTTCTCGCCACATTCCCGTATCCATTCCCGTTCTGGTTCCCGTATATTCCAATCAAAATTTCATGAAATACGACTATTTCATGAAATGACCAACCTTCATGAAATAATCAATTCAATGATCTGACCATGTGCGTCAAGTTAGCAGCCTCACAACAGAATTAGATGGTTTTGATTATGTCAAAAAATACTGTGTAAATAGTGTTAAATAGTGATGTATATTAAATAAATAGTGATACTTTGATTCAAAAGATATTTGAGTATCTTAGTGAGGCTGCTAACTTAACGTCAAGTTAGCAGTCACCTCAAGAAATACAGTTCGTATCAATGTGATTTATATGTCAAAAAATACTGTATAAATAGTGTATCGTAAACGCAAAATTTCAAAAGTAGTGCTTTAATACAAGCCGAGATATTAGGGTCTCTAAGTTGGCTGCTAACTTGACGTTTCTTGCGATGGAGATTCCAGGGAAACAGGTACAAGTTTTTAATAAATAAATACTTGAAAAAATACTGTGTGAAATAGTGAATCTTAGGATATAAATAAAAAAAGAATTCTTCTTTGTTTTTTTTAAAAAATCTAATGTAAACTTCTACATAATAATCTGAATATATGCTGACGATCAATGTTGAACTTTGCTCCTTAGTAATAAGGTTCAAACTTTATTTCAATCGTGGAGTGCGTACTATCGAGCAAAAAAGTGAAATATATATTTTTGATTGTGTCAATACATACGTTTAATCGGTTTAATGCTATTGATTAGGTATTTAAAAAAATATATATTCACTTCTTAACCGACTTCAAAAAAAGAGGAGGTTCTCAAGTCGACTGTATTTTTTTTATGTATGTTTTACCATAACTTCGCCAGTTGTTAACCGATTTTAATAATTCTTTTTTTATCTGAAAGAAAATAGTTTATGTGTGGTCCCATGAAAAATTCAAAGTAGTCAGTTCAGTAGTTTTTTCACAGTCTAGAAAAAACACATAGTTTTTGACTGGTAGTTCCGGCTTTACACGTCAATATCTTCGCGAACTATTGACCAATTTCAATGATTATTTCTTTATTCGAAAGAGTAAACTCCTGAGGTGGTCACATTGTTACCAAGTTAGGATCTGATGGTGGAATCCAGGGGAAATCGAGGAAAACCCGTAAATTTTATGGTAATTTACGTATTTTATAGATTTTCTAAAGTTTTTTAAGTATTTGCATCTGGTAGTCATCATCTCATGGTGATGAGCTGGTGATGGAAGGTACAACTCCTCAAATATTGTTGATACGTAAAGATTTTTAGTTGTATTCTTTCAGGTTATTTAGGTGAGCTGATGATGGAAGGTAAAACTACTTAACGCTTAGGAGTTAAAGCATGTTTTTTAAGTACCATATGCATGAATAGACCTTTAGTTGTATTCTTTTAAGTTATTTAGGTTAGCTGATGGTGGAAGGTTAAAAAACTGCATAACAGTTAAAAGTTGGAGGATGGTGCTTGTCTGAGTGTTCTAATTTAGATATGGGCTACAGTTTTAAACATTGCACATTATGCGACGCTTGCGCATTAGATTTCTTACACTAAAAAATGAAAAATAAACAAATTTAAAGAAATAATTAAACCGCCTTCAAACAAAAACTGCCGACAAAAACTCACTTCCCAAAAAACGTTAAAGTAAAAAATTAATTGAATCATTCCATTCAAAGGTCGAAAGGGCGGGACAATATCTAATTAATTTTGGAACTTACTGATTTGATTGAAGTCGGTGTCAAGCCGAAAGTGTTGGGTTATGGGTGATATATTGAAACAATACGTATTATGCAGAATAAACTATTTATTTCAGCCACGATGTGCACAACAAGAACGTCAAAAGTTACAAGGGAAGTTTTTTAACAGTGTTGCCACCCGTTAGCAATTTTGTGTGAACATAGATAAATTTTCTATTTAAATTGATTTCAACAGAAAGAAAATATTTAGTGAAACAATAATACACAATATCTCATGCGCGGAGTGGTGTGAAATACATAACAATAGGTAGGTAGGTAATGGCTTGGCACCGACTTTAATCAAATCAGTAAGTTCCAAAATTAATTCGATAATGTCCCACCCTTTCATCCTTTGAATGGAATGATTCAATTATTTTTTTATTTTTTAATTTTTTGGGAAGTGAGTATTTGTCGGCAGTTTTTGTTTGAAGGCATTTTTTTTTATTATTATCTATCCCTTATTTTTTATTAAATCTCATCAAATTTTTGATTGTGTCAATACTCTATTCTCAGTATAATATTATTTTTCGGAAGAAACAAATGCTATGTTCTACTTTTTATTCTACTTCCTACCTACTTACCTACCTACTGTCAGACTGTCTGTCTGTCTGAGGCAACGTAGCTCCTAAACGACAGGGCCGATTTTGATGCGTTTTTTTTCAATTGAAAGCTAAATGAATCGAGGTGGTTCTTAGCTACGTTTGATGAAAATCCATACGGCCATTTATGGAGATGGTTAACTGCCTTTAGAAACGGTAAAAGATACAGAAGTGGTGCTTTGACTAAAATAATATATACTTTAGGCAAATTTAGGTGCAGTAAAAAAACAAAATGGCGGCAAGTTACTTTCTGTCTGTACTTATATTCGTAGTGACTAAACGGATCAAACGATTTCAGTGCGGTTTTATTTTTATTTTGAGTGTAATTTAAAAAGGATGAAATATAAAAAATAACAACCCTCGAAAAAAAAGTCATATAATAAAATTTATCTCTCGGTCGGGGGACCCCCGACGTATAATACACCCTTTCAGTACTTCTCTTTTTGTGGTCCTCCGATCGAGAGAGGAATTTTATTATTTGTCTTTTTTTATCGGGGGTTTTTAAAATTTTTAATAGACAAGAATAAAAGTCTTGAATGGGCGGTAGGAAAATGTTGACGATTCATAAGTAATCTTTATATAAGTATATAATTCTTCTGTGCTTCTTCGATTTTAAAAAAAAAAAATGGTGTGTATTCAGGTGAATTCAAGAATGGTTTTACAATTGGACCCGGTAGGTGGCGTGCTGTCAATAAGGCAATACGAAGTTAGCCGGATCAGCTAGTTTTAATATACCGTGAGTTTTTTTATCAAGTTATACTTAAGGGGTAGATTATTTGAAGTGTTTAGAATAAATTTCCGAAAAAAAAAAAAATTTATAATTGTTTTACTTTATTTCTACCTTATTGTCGATATTTTGGATAGCAAAATAAAACATTTTCAACAATTCAAAAAATTTAAACAATAAAAAGAAAGATAATTATTTAGTCTCACCTCACACAACCACACGCGTAGTCGGTTGTCATTTGAAAAAAGTAACCGCTGTAACTGAACAGCTTTTAATACCTAGTCATAAAAGACTAATCAAGTAACTTTAATATTTAATGCACTAAGAATATACTTAAGTAACTAAGTTCCTAAGTAGTAACTTTACGAAAGATTAGCTTGGTACTTATGAAGGTACTAAATACGAGAAGTTTTGAATGACTAAGAGCTAACCTATATCATTTTAATAAATAAATACCAAAATAGGAAATAAGTTACGTACCTTTAAACTGTAGGTTGTTATTATAGGATATAAACTTGCACGTGATATCACTTCTTATGGTACATATGTACTTACTGCTCACCAATTTTAAAACAAACAAAACTTTTCTCCAATGTCATGTCACCGAATCGAAATCACGTAAGTAAACAAAATCACGCCATCTCGCGGTGTTGCTTTGTACCTACTACGCCAGTGACTCGTTTGCGCTGGCGATGGGGCGTTTCCAAATGTACGACAAGAAAAAATAACATGCTGTAAAAAATAGTGATTCTGTTTCATTAATTTATTTTAACTTTGTTAAAGTTCATATTTATTTTACGTGTTAAATTAATTGTCATAACTTTTAACGTCTAACGCTATCCCAAACTATGAGATTGATTCGTGTCTACTTCTTGTATGCATTGCGGTGTCCTTCCGGATTTCGCCAAATTAATTCGAGTCACAAATGACAAATGCTTGACATATTATGTTACGATATACGATAGATTATGTGTCATTTGAAATGACTGGAATAAAAAAATTGACAATATCAGTACGTCTAAAGAAAACTGTACACGACTGTACCTAAAATTGAATGTATGGTAGAAGTTTACATTCGATTTTTTGAAAATAGCAAAGAAGAATTCTTTTTTTATTTATATCCTAAGATTCACTATTTCACACAGTATTTTTTCAAGTATTTATTTATTAAAAACTTGTACCTGTTTCCCTGGAATCTCCATCGCAAGAAACGTCAAGTTAGCAGCCAACTTAGAGACCCTAATATCTCGGCTTGTATTAAAGCACTACTTTTGAAATTTTGCGTTTACGATACACTATTTATACAGTATTTTTTGACATATAAATCACATTGATACGAACTGTATTTCTTGAGGTGACTGCTAACTAGACGTTAAGTTAGCAGCCTCACTAAGATACTCAAATATCTTTTGAATCAAAGTATCACTATTTATTTAATATACATCACTATTTAACACTATTTATACAGTATTTTTTGACATAATCAAAACCATCTAATTCTGTTGTGAGGCTGCTAACTTGACGCACATATCTGACCACGACATACATACATAATTTCAAGTCTCTAGGTCCAGTGGTTTGGACTGGGCATTGATATGTCAGTCACCCCTTAATTTTTATACAGGGTTTTTGTAAACACCAGAGTAGAATACTAACATCATAAACAACAACATTTTTCTACGACTTTTCCGAAAACAGACAAGAAAAATCGACTTTCCATATATATAACCGAATAGCTGATAAAGTTTTGTATGAAAAGTCGATTTTATTTTTGTCAGTTTTTTACAAAAGTTGTGGAACAAATGTTTTTGTTTAGATGTTAGTAATTTACTCCTGCGAGGTTGTTGGTATTTAAAAATAACCCTGTATACAGTGCCACAATCTTTTCTGTTCCGGTGGCCAAAATGTGAAACTAACGTGGTTTTTTTTAATGTCACTTTCTGTCAAGTTGATGTCCAACCATAGCACTGCTGGCGGCTGAAGAACTTAGAAGTCAGGGCCGGTTAAATTGCTACAAAAAAAAGAAAAACGTATAGCGCCGCTGTCACCGGAACAGAAAAGATTGTGGCATTGTAAGAGATACCAGTGCCACAAACTTTTCTGTTCCAGTGGCCAAAATGTGAAACATCATGTTTTTTTTTAATGTCATTCTGCTGTCAAGTTGATGTCCAACCATAGCGCTGCTTGCGGCTGAAGGTCTTAGAAGTCAGGGCCGGGTAAATTGCTACAAAAAAAAGAAAAACGTACATAGCGCCGCTGTCACCGCAACAGAAAAGATTGTGCCACTGTAATGTGGTCACCAATATGTTATTTTGTGTCAGAGTCCAAGATGTCATTATGCGTAGTCACAATATGTCATTTTGCGTCAGAGTCATAGATATGTCATTATGCGTATGTCATTCTGCGTGGTCACAATATGTCAAGTCCAAGATATGTCATTATGCGTATGTCATTCTGCGTAGTCACAATATGTCATTTTGCGTCAGAGACATCGATATGTCATTATGCGTGTAATCCCTACTGTAAGAACCGCAGAATACAAGAAAGAATAGGAAGGAGCATGTAAAGCATTTTGAACTCAATGAAGGGTAGAATCGAAAACAAGCTTCTTGCTAAAACAACTTATAGAAATTCAAAATTGTACACAGGCTAAACAGCTAAAACTAGAAGGTTTTCTGATCTAAGCAAAGGATATAGGGGACTGGACTGTTTTTTCTTTTTTGTTTAAAATGTTTTTAAAAATATCGGAAACACAACACAGGTATTTATTTTCAAATATTTTACATGTTTTCGGAGATATAGAACATCAAAATTTCTTATTTAACAAGGACAGCGCCACCTACGTGTGACACGTAGGTAGCGTCATATAAGATTTCGTTTAAGAAAGAGATAGCTAGAGTCACGGTTGGTCACAATTCAGCAGCTCATTGCTTACTTGTTACTTTTATTTTTCACTTTTGTTATACTTTAATGTTATATTTTTAAATATCACCTTTAAATATTGTACGTATCAATAACAGCCCGGTCCGCTAATCTACGCTTGCCCCGCCCACTTACTGCTTCTTGTGTTCTGTCCTAGGAACAATAAAGTGTAGCATTAAAATCAACCCATACCTACCGAAGTCAAAAGCACATATTCGCCAGTACCCTCGAGTAGTTCTTTGTGAACAGATAGTGATACTGTTCGGCGGCGAGTGGGCGGACTGTGGCCGTCTCCTTCACGCATGCGTGTCACGAGCGGCGCGGGCGGTAGCGCCCGAGCCAGCGGCTGCCCCGGATCTCACTGAAGCGCTGTTTGCGATGCTACAAGCGCTGACTAAGAAGCGCCCGCAGCATTTGGACTGGATTGAAGATTTGCTACCGGAGTTGGTAGATTTAGGTGAGTTTTAGTACCTGTGGGCAGTTTGTGGTCGTCTTTAGCAGGCATGTAGTCACGAGCGGCGCGAGCGGTAGCGCCCGAGCCAGCGGCTGCACCGCATCTCACTGAAGCGCTTTTTGCGATGCTACAAGCGCTGACGAGGAAGCGCCCGCAGCATTTGGCCTGGATTGAAGATTTGCTACCGGAGTTGGTAGATTTAGGTGAGTTAGTTTTAGGCCCGTATTCTAGAACAACACTCAAGTGGAGATCTCTTCTCAAGTACAATTAGAAAGGGATGCAAATACATGTGTTCAGTACACCCCTGCCTAGACCGCGGAATGGCTAGCGCAGTGGAAGCTGGTATTACTAGTATAGACTCCGGACAAAAAACTAGGTTTCAGCCGGGATGTAACTGAACAATTGGACTGTGATACACAGTGGAGAGAATGTTAAGTAAGGTGATTTCACATACGGTTCTGTGGTGTCGAAAATCTCCTCGGCTGCGGAGAGACGGGGCGCGCGCCCCAGGTACCTTCTTCTTCTGCAGACCTTACCAATTAGTGACCTCACTCACAACACAAATAACAGCGTTCACAAGACACTGGGCGTTTCAACAATAGATACACAATAACACACGGAGGAGCCTTTTGTCAAGATATATATTGCCCCTGCAACAACACGTGTGGTGGATGATTATCCTTCAAAGCATCGCGACCGGCCACTCATCAGGATGGCATCAAAACCTTGGTCGTACAAAACGGGATCACATAGATAATTTAAGATGTATTCCAACTCGATATGCCAGGCACATTCAACGCGAGCGATTTTTAACAAATTCAGCAAAATTAATCCGACATTTTCTACAAGAATTTCCAATCAAGTGTCCCTGTCAACTTCAAGTGACAGCTAATGTCAATTTGACGTGACATTAGAGTTGCGTTCAGAAACGTCGATCTTTTCCGAACATCCCCCCGCCCCGGACCGTTAAGAACGGTACGTCAATCTACGGGTAATCGGGAGAGCCCACTAACTGCTCTCTTCAAAACCGAATCTCGAACCAAAACCTCAGCAAAACGAGGAACTCCGTCAGTTCCGGGGTAGAGTTTAACAATGCGCCCCCTTCGCCAACATAGGGGCGGCAGGTTAGCATCCTTAATCAACACGAGGTCGCCAGTCTGGGGTGGGGTGGTTTTATCTGTCCACTTCACGCGCTGTTGTAGGATATGCAAATACTCCATCGACCAACGTGCCCAGAAGTTTTGGGACATCTGTTTCAAAAGTTGGTATCGCGACAAACGATGGGATCCTACATCCTGAATCGGATATTCAGGCAACGCCAAAAGGGGCTGTCCGATCAAGAAATGACCTGGGGTCAACGCTTCCAGGTCATTCGGGTCCGAAGACAACGGGCACAAGGGTCGCGAGTTGAGGACGGCCTCAATTTTACAAAATACCGTACCAAGTTCCTCAAACGTGAGAATAGTTTCTCCAATCACGCGACGCAAGTGTGTCTTGGCAGCCTTTACACAAGCTTCAAAAATTCCTCCCCAGGTCGGACAAGCTGGAGGGCTAAACTTCCAGATTATCCCACGCCGGGAGAGGGTGGTTCCAATGTCTATTTTATTATCAACAAAAAACTTAACTACTTCCTTAAGATAATTACACGTTCCCTTATAATTAGTACCACAATCGGAACGTATCAATGACGGCAGTCCTCTACGGGAAACAAATCTGCTCAAGGCGGCGACAAAGGCTTCGGTAGACAATTCCGAGACAATTTCCAAGTGGACAGCCTTGGTGGACAAACACACAAACACGCACAAGTACGCCTTATAGGTTTTAGCATTACGCAGTCTCGAAGCCTTTACAGTAAAGGGACCGGCGAAGTCGGTGGCGACTCCGGCAAAAGCTCTACATTCCGTGACGCGATCAGCAGGCAAATCACCCATCTGGGGCTGCATGGTCGCGGCCTTCAATCGATAACAAGGCAGGCAACGGAAAACCACAGTGCGAATGGCTCGACGAGCAGACAAAATCCAAAATTCACGCTGCAAAATGGCCAACAAAGCATTACAGCCAGCATGTTGTGCATTCACATGGCGATCTGTTATTATCAGTTGAGTCAAATGTCCGGCTTTAGGTAACAAAAGGGGGTGACGAGCTCCATACGGCAGGTTCGCATTTCGAAGTCTTCCGCCGACTCGCAAAAGCCCACTCTCGTCCAGGAAGGGATTCAATCGCGATACCGCGCCCTTCAACTTGCGACGGCCTAAACGCAAAATTTCAATCTCGGACTCAAAACTATCAGCTTGTACTCTCCGGACCCAAAACAAGAGCGCGTCCCTACGCTCGTCCGGAGTGAGAACCGACGAATCACGCCTCGCGCGTGGGTTTCTGCAATTGTACACAAAACGTCTGATCCAAGCGGTAACACCAAGCAGCTTCTGTAAGGAGCTGTACCGATCCAACAACAAATCCTTTTCCCCGGCGGGGTTAGTCTCCAGGACGCATGCCCGCATATCAGGAACGGCTACGTTCGACAACGCTGGAGAGGGCGGCCACTCCGACTCAGGCCGCATCAACCACTGTGGGCCCCACCAGAGGGGGTGGTTAATTAGGGTTGGGGCTACACAACCCCGAGACGCACAATCCGCGGGATTCATGGTTCCCGGCACGTGTCTCCAAATCAACTCGATGTCGGAATTACAAATCTGCGACACTCGATTGGCCACAAACACGTCCAAGGTGTGCGCCGGAGCCTTCAACCAACAAAGGACGACCTGACTGTCCGTCCAAGCATAAACCTCTTGTATCTTGATAGATCGACCTAATGTGAGCCATACGTGGTTCAACAAACGCATTAGGAGGGCAGCTCCACACAATTCCAACCTCGGGATCGTATGACGAGTCCGAAGGGGAGCGACTTTGCTTTTCGCTATCACCAGATGCACAGCAACAACTCCGTCAACAGTAACGGTGCGGAGGTACACGGCCGCAGCAAATCCACGTTCGGAGGCATCGGAAAAGCCGTGAAGAGTAACTTTACAATTTTCAGAAGGGAGGAATAGCCTCGGCAAATGCACTTCATTAATCTCGGGGAGGGATGAAACGAAGCTCGACCAATCTCGGAGTAACTCGTCCGAGAGGGGTTCATCCCACGACACACCCGAAGCCCATAACCGTTGCAAGAAACACTTGGCCATAAACAGCACGGGGCAAATCCACCCATTGGGGTCAAAGGTACGTGCGACAGTAGACAATACTAAACGCTTGGTCCAGACTTTCGGTGGTCGTAAATCCACACAATAAGTGAACGTGTCAGAGACCGGTTTGTACTGTACGCCAAGGACGGTCACCACATGGGGATTATCAACATTTTCGAATAGGTGGGGGTCCTGCTGGTGCTCTTCGGGCAAACCTACCAGTACATCAGGCGAGTTGGATATCCATTTCCTCAACTCGTAACCTCCCGACTTCAAAAGGGCGGTGAGTTCGTCTCTCAGGACAATCGCCTCTGAGACAGATGAGGCGCCCGTGCAAATGTCATCCACATAGACGTCACTGGCCAAAATGGCGGAGGCGCGAGGGTATCTCAAGCGCTCCTTCTCGGCCAACTCCAACAAAGAACGAATCGCAACAAACGGGCTCGAAGCCAAACCGTACGTATTCGTATTCAATTCATAAATCAACAAGGGGTCCCTAGGACTCTCTCTCCACAAAATCAATTGGTACCTCCTATCCTCTGGATGGATGACCGTTTGTCTGAACATCATCCGGATGTCAGTCATAAATACAATTTGGTGCCGCCGGAAGTTGGTCAAAATGTCTGAGATCTCCGTGTGCAGCTTGGGACCTACATGCAGACACTGGTTCAAGGACGCTCCAGTAGAGGTGGGAGCCGAACCGTCAAAGACCACCCGAATCTTTCCGGATTTCAAAACGGCGTGGTGCGGCAAAAAGAAGTGCTCAACGGAGCGCCAATCCAAATCGCTCACGGACATGTGCCCTAACTCCTCATACTCCCGCATGAATTCAACATACTTCTGGCGGAAGACCGGATCCTTGCTCATGCGACGCTCCATCGCCACTAGCCTACGTTCCGCTAGCGGTCGGGATTCGCCCAGAGGAGGTCGGCCGGCACGAAAGGGGAGACGGGTGATCAAACGACCAGAGCGGAGGCGACCAGTGTTATTCTGGTAATACAACTCGCATTCATCCGCCACTGGGTCAACCCGCGGGGCTGGTGGAGGTTCCTCAACCTCCCAAAACTTCTGCACCACTTCGGAGAGAGACACATTAAAAACAAGACCGCGATCCTCATCAAGGGAATCCAAGACGCGGCGAGCAGGGCCCATCACAACTGTACCGAGTGTCGTCTGCAGAGCTACCAAGCCATCTGGCTGCAAAACTCGCTTCCCCGTCAACAAAACTCGCCCCAGGACATCGGCTCCAAGGAGAGCATCAATCGGGCCTGGGCGGAAGAAATTTGGATCGGCGAGTGGGGAATCAGACACCAAAGACAACATACTCGGTCCCAAGTCAACTGAAGGTTGACGGCCAACAACTGTGTCCAACACAATCGCCGAGGTCTTAATGCCTGGCGTGGACCCATTACGTGATGTAAATGTGAAGTCAACATGCCCTAACAACCCGGGGACTTTCACATCGCCAACACCTCTCACGCCTTCCGTGTGGGGGTGCACCTTGAGGCCCAACCGCCTAACTAACCAAGATGACACAACACACCCCTGAGCACCGGAATCCAACAAGGCGCGAACTTCCACAAGGTCGCCATTCAATCCCCTGACAAGCACAGAGGCCGTGGGCAACAAAACGGTCTCTGGAGGGGTGGCTACAATCGACCGTAAACACGTTGATTGCTAGTATGTGGGGTCCCCAGACGTCCCCCCATGGTAAGGGGGTCGCTCATAGCGATCCAGTGGGTCCCAGTCTCCCACATACTGCCTACGTCCAAATCGCCCGGTATCAGGCGGGTTATATCTCCCGGCCCCTTGAAAACGGGGCGGGCGCCGCTCCAAACGCGGGTATTCGGCGAGCGGCGGCGAGAATCGGTGCCTATCATCCACCGTGTACGTCGCCCCATAGTCGCGGGGGCACGGTGACCGATTTTCAGAAGGGGGGTCCCGGGGACCCCCGGCTGTGCGAGGCTCAACACGTTGCGGGGGGCTTCTACGACCTCCCGCAACGCTCGCAAAATCGAACCCCCTAGTTGGGGACCGATTTCCAATGGGGGGGTCTGTGGGACCCCCGCCCGTGCGAGGCTCAAAACGTCGCGGGGGGCCTCTACGACCTCCGGCAACGCCCGCATAACTCATCCCCATCCTTGGGGATCGGTTTCCCATGGGGGGGTCCGTGGGACCCCCGCCCGTGCGAGGCTCAAAACGTCGCGGGGGGCCTCTACGACCTCCGGCAACGCTCGCGTAACTCATCCCCATCCTTGGGGATCGGTTTCCCATGGGGGGGTCCCTGGGACCCCCGCCCGTTTGAGGGTCCAAACGTGGCGGAGAGCGTCTGGGGCCACTCTGGTGGCCACTAGAACTGCTGCGGGATGCAAACACCGCGGGGGGTCCGAGCCCCCCACCCATACGAGGTGATCCTGCAGCGACGCGCTGCGGCGCTCCGCCGCCCTCTGGGCTGTTCATGCAGAGGAGGGGATGGTGGTTGCCCTTACAAAAGCGGCATGGGTGCGCTTGGGTACATTCGCGCTGCATGTGCAGGCCCAAGCACGAGTAGCACCATGTCCGTTGTCGCGCGATCGCTCGACGGCCTTGGACGCGCTGGTCGAGGAACTTATCACAACGGGTCGTGCTGTGACCCGGTTCCCGACAGTACAAGCAGCGGGCGGTCTCCTGGACGGCGGCATAGCGGCCGGGCGCGCGAGGGGCCATACGCCCCCTACGGGGGGGTCCGGTGGGGGATCCACTCTGTGGCACAGGTCGTTCGGGTCCCATAGGACCGGCCAGAGAGGAATTATCTGCCAGTCTACTTTCTCCTTCCAGGAACGTCAAGAGGTCCGAGAAGGGTGGCAGATAAGTCGCACTATCCCCACCATACTGCTGCTCAAAACGGACCTTAACAGAGTCCGGCAACTTTCCCAGGACAATGTGCAGTAACAAAAACGACCACTGCTCCACTGGGAGTTTTAAGTTTTTTAATGCGTTGTATGCCACCAACAGCGGATTCAACAAAGCCACTCTCAAGTGCATCACGCTGGCAACGCGGGGTAAATTCAAAATGGCGGCAACATGGTTGTCCGCCAGACGTCGTACGTTCTGGTACCGACGGGCAATCAAATCCCTAGCAATAGGGTAGTTTTCATCCGAGGGGGCCAAATGTTGCACCGATTCAAGGGCCTCCCCCTCCAAGACGGATAACAAATAAGCCAACTTTTGGCCCTGGGTCAAATCATCCCGGGCATGTACCAGACTATCAAAAATATTAATAAAGCCCTCCCAGTCCTCTAGACGACCAGCAAAACGCCTTAAATCTAAGGGAGCCAATCTAGCAAATAGAGGGGGCATACTTTTAGATGTGACCGGGGACGGGCTCGGTTCATTCTCTCTTGCCACTTGCAAAGGCCGAGCCACCTGGGTAATTCTGTCCGCAAAATCATAACACTGGTCCACATCCAAACCGACTTCTTGTCGCATTTCCACCTCGGCCTCAACAGTCCTTTCCAAAAATAAGGCATACTGCTCATCAACAACAGCCAAACGTATGGGCAGATCTACGTATCTGTTCAACAAGGCCTCCGTCCTATCAGGTCGATCCAACAATGCGACTGCAGACGCTAACCACCGTAACTCAGAACGTATTTTGGCTTTAGCAGAGGAGGCCGTCATTGTAACGTCACAAATTTATCAACAAAAACAACAAATTCAAAATATTCACTATAACACAAAATCTCCAATATTTTGAGGTTATTGATAACCACAAATTCCAATATTACAACAACAAAGTATTTATAATGACACAAACTCTTAAATATTTGGAGGTTATCAGAAAACAACAAAACTCAAGTATATAATTATAACTCTAACTCTCAAGAGGTTATAACTTAGACACAAACTAACTTTGACTTTGTAAGTCAAAAGTTATTCAGTTCAAACAAATCACTGACCATTGAAATTCACTTGGATATCGACATACAACAAGATGATTTTAATTATTTCAAAGCACAAGTTTCAATAAGTTTCAATGTGTAAACAATGTCTTAAATCATTTAAGTTTCACTAAGTATTGAGTGCAAACTTATTAGCTAACCTTTTATTAGCTATTATTTAGCAACAAACTTGTCAATATTCACAACTCAAATTTGCTGACAAAACTAAATAATAATTATTATGAACAAAGAAAGGCATCTGTTTACATTTTGGAACCTCAATACATGACAATTAATTACAAGACATGGAACCAATAACAAAGGAATGCCCTTTACTTTTCAAATGCAAGTTAATTACCATTTACAAGTACAAATTAATCTAGTCCGGACCAGACTGGGTCATCAACACGGCACTGATTAATACAAAGTTTTGGCGTGGGCCTCTCAGGCCTTCAAGCTACGCTCTTGGCTACCAAGAAATGTTCAGTACACCCCTGCCTAGACCGCGGAATGGCTAGCGCAGTGGAAGCTGGTATTACTAGTATAGACTCCGGACAAAAAACTAGGTTTCAGCCGGGATGTAACTGAACAATTGGACTGTGATACACAGTGGAGAGAATGTTAAGTAAGGTGATTTCACATACGGTTCTGTGGTGTCGAAAATCTCCTCGGCTGCGGAGAGACGGGGCGCGCGCCCCAGGTACCTTCTTCTTCTGCAGACCTTACCAATTAGTGACCTCACTCACAACACAAATAACAGCGTTCACAAGACACTGGGCGTTTCAACAATAGATACACAATAACACACGGAGGAGCCTTTTGTCAAGATATATATTGCCCCTGCAACAACACGTGTGGTGGATGATTATCCTTCAAAGCATCGCGACCGGCCACTCATCAGGATGGCATCAAAACCTTGGTCGTACAAAACGGGATCACATAGATAATTTAAGATGTATTCCAACTCGATATGCCAGGCACATTCAACGCGAGCGATTTTTAACAAATTCAGCAAAATTAATCCGACATTTTCTACAAGAATTTCCAATCAAGTGTCCCTGTCAACTTCAAGTGACAGCTAATGTCAATTTGACGTGACATTAGAGTTGCGTTCAGAAACGTCGATCTTTTCCGAACAACATGCAACGAATACATTCATCCTTTAACTATACTTAAGAAGAGATCTCCACTTGAGTGTCGTTCTAGAATACGGACCTTAGTACCTGTGGGCGGTTTGTGGTCGTCTTCTGCATGTAGTATTTTTTTTCTGTTTTTAACCACAACGGTGTAGCACTTAGCCTTCATCACACTTGATTTGTGATAAGGCTGAAGGTGGAAGTGCACTACTCCCGGAATTTTATATATTTTATTTTATTTTTATTTCACTGAGGCGTTTTTTCACCAAAAAGCGCCCGCAGCACAGGATTGGATTGAAGATTTACTACCGGAGTTGGAGGATCATTTTAGTATCCGTGGACGGTTTGTGGTCGTCTTCTGCAGGCATGTAGTTACGGGCGGTGCTAGCGGTCGCCCAAAGATTTCACTCAGGCGCAATTTGATCAAAAAGCGTCCGCAGCACTGGACTGGATTGACGGTTTGGCACCGGAGCGGGTAGATTTAGGTGAGGTTATATTATATTGTTGTATTGAATTTCAAAGAGATTCGACCATTGAATGCACCCTCGCCAAATATCTGTCATTGAAACGACGCAGATAAGTTTCTTCACCGGTAAATCTAGAGTCAATGCCAAATGTCTCTGCGCGCGACTGGGGCGTTTTATACGTTAGTTACAGTACATGTTTTTGTTCTTAGGTTATGGAAAAAGTATTCGATTTCGACCGCGCGCAGACCTACCTGGCGCGCACTCCACTAATGCTAACCTCTTCTACATCAATTATTTGTGATTTTATCACATTTTGTAATATTAAAAAATAAAATAATACTAAATGTTAATATTTTTTTATATTACATATCATTTTAGGTATATTTTACAAATAATGATTCAACTGTATTCTATCTGAAGGAGTCCAAACTAGGTATCTTTTGAAAATGATTTTAATTTTAATTTAAAACAAGTGACTGAAATATAATGATGTGATATTCCTTTAGAATCGGCTTAATAAGCCCTTTCATTAGATACCACATACAAAAATGATGACTTCATAACTCCTCTAAATAAAATTGGCGCCATTTCAAATCCTAAGGGACGGAACTTCCGCTCTGCGACTCAAATAGCCCTAATACTTCCGTTTGTCCCCTCAAACCTCTTCCACTATCAGCTGTCCGTCTGTCTGTCACCAAGCTGAGGGGCTACCGGCTAAGAAATCTGGATATGGGTATGGGCTTCAACTGTCATTTGAATTCCTTATTCTGATAGATTTTTGCTGCTTTGTTCTGTTGAACGTTGCTAGCTAGTTATCGTTATACCCGACGTCACGAAACAAGGAACTGATAGCAGCTATTTTCTTTATAAAATTGACTTGAAGTTCCCAAAAACGTATGAAGTTCATATCCATAAAGTTACGCGGTAGCCCCCCTGTTTCTCATGAACCGGTAATAGCTAGACAGTTGAAATTTTCACAGATGATGTATTTCTGTTGCCGCTATGACTGACTAGTGGCTAACCTAAAACGTTGCCCCTAGGTTGCGGGTGCGTCCGCATGTGGGAGGCGCAGGCGGCGCGCGCGGCGTGCGGCTGGCTGGGCGCGCTGGCGGGCGCCGCGCCGCGCGCGCTGCACGCCGCCGCGCCCGCGCTCACGCACGCCGCCTGCCGATGTATAGGTATGTTATTTACAACGTCCCGCAACTGTTATTTTATTCGAGTTCATGTTATTTACTTTTTCACTTGTTTTTTACTCTTTTGTCTCATTTTAAGTTTTAGATTTGGTACATTACATCTTATGTTAAAAACTTTGTATTAACCGACACTCTGTAACTCGTTCCTAATTATCTATTTAGTGTTTATTACTTTATATTGTTTCTATTGGTGATGGCCTGTAACTGGCTTTCTGTTGTTGTGTCTACTACTGTAATTTTGCTGTTAGCCTTCCGAAAAAAAAAAAAACTCTTTTTGCATGTCCAGTGTATTGAGAAAAATTGGTTCTGTTCTGCCTGTTAAGATTCTCTTTTGCCACTTTTAGAAGTGACTGTTAGTTTTTTTGCCGATACTTGTTTGTGCTCCAATACGACAGAGCAAACGCACAAAGTAGCGTGCGCGTAGATCGTGTGCGACTGAATATCGCCGTAATGTTATCGACTGGGAATTTGACTCGGTATTTAATCAAGCTTGTGCAGCTGCTTGTGTATTATGTTACCTCTCGTTCGAGGAGAGTCGGCGCGTCAGGAAGTGCATCGCCCGGCGCGGGCGAATAGAGTATTTCAATCAATGTAGTTGAAATGTAGACATGTAATGGTGAATTTAAAAAATATAACATTTAAGAATACCAAATATGAAAAAAAAATTTGAATCTCTTTTATAACAAGCGGGTTATAAGCTGTTTATTTTTGACTGTGGTTGTCTTTTTCTAAAACGAAATCTTCTATGGCAAGACTAGACTAAACGCTACTGACTTGGTGTCGTGATGTAATGTTGGCGGTTCGGGACAACGCAAATGAAAGAATGGCTGCGATTATAAGGGCTTTAATTATTGTTTAAGCAGCTTATATACTGGGTAGAGATGTGTGTGTGCATTCTGAATATAGGTGAGATGACACATACACTACAGTGACAAAGATGTCGTTCTCTCTGTGTCTAATTAGAAAATTAGATGCTCTATAACATTGAAAATATTCAAGATAATTCATAATAAATACTTGTTTTTTGTTGCTAACATTTCGAAAAACATTTTAAAGTAATAAAAAATATCAGTAGTATATCCTATTTTGCATCAGTTGGTGTGTCTTATTTCATTAGATTACTAGTATAGTATTATATTATCTGTGATTAGATATATGTCGCTAGCGCGCAATGATAGCACAATTTGCCCGCGCCGCACGCCGCGCCGCCTCTCCTTGATCGAGCTCTTAATCCTTCAAGCCCGGGAAAATGAGACACAATTTTCCATTGTTGTGTGAGTGTGTGTTCCCCCATTCGGCCGGGCCGGCAGGTGTCGAAACGTTGAGCTCCGTTTTCATTAGGGTCGAAACGGATTGTACGTGTCTGGCGACATCGGGGGAGACATCGCCCGACGGCATTTAAGTAGTGAAAACTGCGTATCGCTCTGTGTTTCGACATCGGGTCAGAGCAGACAGAACGGAAAAATCCTCGCGGAAATTTTTGAGGTCATTGAAAAATGAACCATGTCACCATAGACTAAAATACAAATTGTATGAATATCAACAGAGAAGTCAGCGTAGCCTCGCGCGCATATTATTAATACAATTTTGTATTTTAGGTTATGCTGACTTGGTTAATTTTTCAATGACCTCAAAAATTTCCGCGAGGATTTTTCCGCTTTGTCTGCGGCGACCTTTAAAGGGTGGAAAACGCTATCGTCGTTTGTACATACCGTTTGCTACACAATCGTGTTATGGTACAGGCGGCGCGACGCCCCGCAACCACATCGAGCCGCTAGCGGAGCTGTTGCTGGCGCTGAACCGAGCCGCGTGGCCCGCGGGCGGCGGCGCGCTGCCCGACTGGCTGCGGCACGCGCTGGCCGCCGCCGGCTTCCCCACGCCGCACGCCACCGAGCCGCACAAGCGCAAGTTCATCGCTGCCGTCATCAAGTAATGATAACAATAAAAGGCCCTACTCACGTTGCAATCTGACTAGCAATTTGTTGCTGAAACATGTTTCAATCGCAGTTGCCAGTGCTCTACTGACCTTAGCGACCTCGATTGCAATTTAATTCCGCGACCGAGCGTCTTAACGTGTACGCGCCTACGTACCTACGTTCTTCTAATAATGCCACCAACGCTATCTAAATTTCAAAAAGTGGCATTTGCAGTTGCTATTGCTGCTACAATTCAAACACCAGAAATGAGAAAGAAAAAAAAGATTTTGGGTAAACAAAATGGCTACTTACTTCTCAGAAATAACAATATATAAATATAATATAAATGAGGCAAATTTTTATAAACTTCTATTATTTTTGTCCTTACAAATTTTTCTTACTCATTTTGGTTTAAATGCCGAACGGGATCTAAAGTCGGATTTTTAATTAGACGAAGTAATCTGACAGTTGCTAATGTCAATTAGTGAAATAATGCTGCCATGTTCAATGTAATAGTGATGTGTTCTATTCGTTCATTCACAGGAATGAATGATGATGAATGAATACTTTTATATAATTTTTCGATATCTTCTGTGTTGTATATTTATTATAATCATATTTTCTTTCTATCTATTTAAAAAAACACACTGCCACGTGTATAGTTGAAAAACAACCGTTTCAAACTATAATGGTTGAATAGGTACCCGACTCTGCCGAAAAAAAATAAGTTACATTTTATACATCTTGACCAACTTACTGAACAGGCATAGAGATATATTAGGGCGAAGTTCACCGGTTTACATTGTGACTAGCCTTCCGCCCGCGGCTTCGACCGCGTGGACTGCACGTTCGTTATCCAGCAGGAATATGATGGCGGCCAATTTTTTTGTTTGTGGGCCGATTTTGATGAAAGTCGGTTTGGGCACTACTTTGGAAAGGAAACAGCAACGCAATGTTAAAAATATTAACAAATCCAAGATGGCGGACAACTTTTTTGTTAGTGGGTCGATTTTGATGAAACTCTGTTTTTGGTACTATTTTGACAAGAAAACAGTAACGCAATGATAAAAATGAAAAATGATCAAGATGGTTGCCAACTTTATTCTTTTAGGGTTCTGTACCTAAAGGGTTAAAACAGGACCCCATTACTAAGACTCCGCTGTCCGTCTGTCTGTCCGTCTTTTTGTCCGTCTGTCTGTCTGCCACCAGGCTGTATCTCATGAACCGTGAGTTGTAATTTTCACAAATGATGTATTTCTGTTACCGCTATCTACTTATAACAACAAATATTAACAACAAAATAAAATAAATATTAATCCGAAATTACACCACGACCTGGCTGCTGCACCCAGGGTTGGCTCCAGGCGAGAAAACTCCTCAACGCTCAACAGCACTGACACGAAATTTTATATATGCATTCAATTATGGTGACTTGGCTCCTGCACCCAAGGTTGGCTCAAGACGAGACAACTCCTCAACGGTCAATAGCAATGCCATGAAATTTTATACAAGCAATCCTTTATGAGAGTTCGTTCTGAGTTCCCGATGGCCTTGATTAAGTTCAACAGGTAAAATTAAATTATTATAACTAAAAAGCAAAAAAAAAAAACAAAAAAATACCTATACTTACAAGCTTTTATTAGTTGTTAATAAAAAAAACTAAAAAGTAAAAAAATAATTTTATTTAGATTGGAAATAAGCCACTTCATATTTTTAAGCCATTGAAGCTTCTTCGTCCTTATCAACATCATCCCATATCAAAATTATATACATATTTTTAAACCCTAAAACATCATATTATATCATTTATTTTAAAATTATTGTGTAGGTATTTGTCACTTTCTCAGGTTTCCAAATAATATCGTGTTACATTTTAATAACAGCAAAAGAGAAAAAAAAACAAAGTTGGCAACCATCTTGACCATTTGTCATGTTTAACATTGCGTTACTGTTTTCTTGTCAATATAGTACCAAAAACCGAGTTTCATCGAAATCGGCCTACCAACAAAAAAGTTGGCCGCCATCTTGGATTCTTTAATATTTTTAACATTGCGTTGCCGTTTTCTTTCCAAAATAGTACCGAAAACCGAGTTTCATAAAAATCGACCCACAAACAAAAAGTGCCTACATGGCACAACTAGGATTCGATTCGAACCCGGGACTCGATATCGGTAGCTCGGTGTTCTAACTACTCCTTAAGCTACCGAAAGAACTATACTTGATATTTATATTAATAATAAAATTATAATATTTTTGTTTCATTCATTCTTTTTGCCGCGTCACTATTTATGTTTCGTCAAAACCTGACAACCCAGTAAACGTCAGATTACTTCATCTAATTAAAAATTCGACTTTAGAGAGATGTGACCGACTGAACGGCACACGTGCGACTGAGCCAAGATTGCATGCAACCGCGATATTCACAACGCAATTTGTTGCAGCGATTAGTCGGTTGCTAGCGCGGATGATGCGACTTGCGATAAGTTGCATGTGATCTGCAACCTACCTATTTACGATGCGATTTGTTGCACAAATTGCTAGTCAGATTGCATCGTGACGTGAGTAGGGCCTTTAACACATCGAGCGCCGCTGGCCCTGAATCGCGCCGCCCGACTGGCGGCGGCAGGCGCTGGCCGCCGCCGGCTTCCCCACGCCGCACGCCACTGAGCCAGGCGTCCGTCACTCGCTCAAGGACCCGAGATAAGTGCCTACCGCTTCGGGTACAGTGCCACAATCTTTTCTGTTCCGGTGGCCAAAATGTGAAACTAACGTGTTTTTTTAAATGTCATTTTGCAGTCAAGTTGATGTCGAACTATAGCGCTGCTGGCGGCTGATGTTCTTAGAAGTCAGGACCGGTTAAATTGCTACAAAAAAAGAAAAACGTACGTAGCGCCGCTGTCACCGGAACAGAAAAGGATGTGGCACTGTATATCTCGGGATACAATTGACAACATTTCATAAAATCTATCATGTGTTTTTATTTGCTATTTAGAAATAACATTTAAAAAGAGGAGACTCGTATTTTTTCCTTTTCCAAAATTTTTATTTCTAGTCATCGTAAAATTAATTTGAAAACTTACTCATTCAAAAAGAGCCTAAGTCCAGGAAGAAGGCAGGTTGGCGGACATACCTTTGCAAATTATTTAAAAAAATACATTCTGACGTCGTCAAGTCAACGTGACACTAATGACGTTTGTTGTTTGTTGTTGTTACGGTTTCTCGTTTGGTTTAAGTTGTTTTATTTGATGTTATTTCTCTTCATAACTCGTAAATTTAATTCAAAATGGAAAAAAGTGTTCTTGAATTAGATCCCTTAATTTATGTGTAGTTCCTGGCTGCAAAAATACAGATCTAAAATGCCCAAAAAAACATTTTTTTACGTGCCCATGTCCACACGTTCACAGTGGTGTGCTGCTTTTTATAAAAATAAAGTACCATGTGGTAGTGTGTACTAAATTACAGGGATTGGATGGAGAATAAAGTCACAAGACCTCGACTAAAACCCCAAGTACTTACCAAGAAGACTTCAAAATGTTAATAAAGATCCAACATTTCCTTCAACATCAGGACATTTAAATCCCTTCCCAAATACACAAGAAAAAGGTGTTGTGTTTGTGTGTTTTTTTTTTGCATTGGTTATGTCTTATGTCCCAGTTGTCTCTAATCCAACTGTTTTTTTCTGGAATATATTCAATGTACAGACATTTTTCTAGTTTTTAGTAGTTTAGAAAGGTAGATTCCTAGATCAGGAAGTAGATAAAGATTGAAATAAACGCATATCAAAACGAAATTGTATTTTATTAAACAGACAAAACACGACTACTTTTTAAATATTATCAAACACAGACTTCTATTTTAAATAACAAAAATAAGTAGGTACTTAAATACTAAACTATAGCCTGACTTGATATTTCACACCACACATGTAATGGCGGGCAGAGTAACTACTAAACGAAACAACCAACACTGGAGAATTTCTCAAACATGCTATTTGTTTGGCTATGTGGTTTATAAAGCATACTTGTGTATGTGTGTACCTACACTAGTGTCTTTACTCTCATCAATAACTGCTTTAACTATGTACATTTTTGATCGAGCTTTGTGTTCAGGAATTACTCTGCCCTTGATGGTACACAACACATGGCTTGCTCTCGTTTTACTTCCACATAGCCTACAGAAGATTGAAGTTTCTACGTAGGCATCTCTCGATGAAAATAAAACTTCAGCTCCCCTTATTTCCGCAACGTTAAATGAGTCGTGTTCACGCATATTCCAATAACATCATCATGTCAACTTTAGGAATGTTGTGAATATCTGCCATAACAAATCCTTCAGCCACCTTCATAGTTTTCATTAAATTTGTTAGTTTAGTAAAGTTATGATAAGTTAGCTTTTTTAATCTCCCTTCTGTAGGAGTATGAGGCACAATATTATTTTTACTGATATCGCAAGTCCATAGTTCTATCTATGTCAATAAACAAACCAGGTAAGGTTTAGCGAAGAGTATCACTTCAACTCGGGCAAGCTAACAGCAGTTTATACCCATCTCTGTCACTCTCCGGGCATGACAGAATTGAGTGAAAGAGGCGGGTATAATTTTTGTACTCATTGCATCATCTTGGCAGCAACAGTTTTTTTTTAATGAGAGGCGTTTTTTTATGTTATGCAAAGGAATGTCATCATAATGTTCCTTCATCAAGATAAAAGGGGCTTTTTTCCGAATATTTCAATAAATAAGTGATTTTAAAATCCGAAAAAATATGTACAGTGTTAGAAATTGAAAAATCTCGAAATGGTTTTCGATTTAAGGTACCTTGTTAAAAATGAAAACATGTCAATTCAATACAATTTACAGCCGCCCGAGCGCGATAGAGTATATGTGATAGAAAGAGATGCAACGTCTAGCCGTTCGTAGTTAGAACCATACAAGCTGAATTCTACTTATCGTGTTGAAGTTAGAGTTGCTATTTGTTTAAACGGTCTCGCAGAGTGCAGCTTCTGTTACTATTATTTATTCTGTGACCGAGCCGCACAAGCGCAAGTTCATCGCAGCCGTCATCAAGTGAGCCGACTAGACACGTTTTAAAACAATCTACAGGCAAAACTACGTTTCAATTCAATGAACTGCGATTGCGATACAAAAACGAAATTGCTAAGTCGTCGTTGCGTGCAGTGCGGTTCAATCTTATTAGCCACTATGCGCAATAGAGTATCCAATTCTCTCTCATCTAAATATATTTTACGTCGGTCGTCTCATGCGATGTTCCGAGATGCCAAAAAATATTATTATTTATTAAGAGTTAGAGGTAGACTTATTTGAGTAAATTAAGGCCTGATCAGACGAGGGAAAATGTCCGTGTACGCTACGCCTAAAAAATATCCTCAGAGTATTTGTCACGGACTCAATGCATACGGTTTGCGGTCATTTGTTGCCCGGAAACGTACTTCACTATCGAGCGCTCAATGCAGACATAAGTTCGTTCTGTGTGTTGTTGCGTTAACTAACGGTTACTTCTATTTTTTTCGGGGACTCCCACGAACTTTTATCCAGTCCAGTCTCTCGGTGTCCGCGGTCCTTTTAGTTCCTTTTTTTTAATCCACTACGGTGTAGCACTTAGCCTTCATCACACCTGATGATAAGTGGTGATAAGGCTGAAGGTGGAAGCGCACTACTCCCGGAATCCTCAATCACTGAGGAACTGGCTATCTTATCTCTAACTGCCGGAACACAATAATGCTGAAAACATCATTGTTATGGCGACAGGCTTAGATAAGATGGTGGTAGCTAGCCAGGCGGACTAAGAACAAGTCCTACCACCAACCAAACCGAATACAATATGTACCCCCACTGGGAATCGAACCCGGGACCTCTGGGTCTAAAATCGGTGGTATGAACCACTAGACCATAGAGACGGTCCTTGTGTGCGTTATTCGATACAATTTATAAGAGATCTATATCGATGGACAAAAAAGTACCCGGCGGACAGTCGAGGGACTGTCCGCCGGGTACTTTTTTGTCCACTTTTTTGTCTGATCAGGCCTTTAAGAAATTGACAATCTTAGAATGTAGTCTTTATTATTTTCTTATAATCTAGAATCTGGCTACTGAAAGATGAGACCTACTTTTATTCCGATTGAATCTGACAGCACCGAACTAAATAGGATTGAAACAATATTAGATCACTAATAGATTATCTGTTAAATTGACCTTAATATAATAAATAACAACTATCAAAACTATATTTCTATACTATATACTATAGACTATAAACAGAATTGCCATGCCTTGTTTTTTTAATTTATCGCCTTTTTTCAGTCGCATCTTTCGTCAGCCAGATTAGGTATAAGAAGAAACTAGAAACTAGAGTAAACTGTATGAATCCAATATTGATCTATTTTATTTTTTCAGAGAGAAAAGCAGTAAGAGAAGATTATTAGAAACAGTACAAGAGTTCTCGCTGGTGTGCCGCGGGCTCGTCGGCACGGAGTACGCGCGGCAAAGTCTCGCGTCGATGCAACTGGTCACATAAGCGCTGACTATACAGACCCATACCAGAGTGAACGAGAGTGTGGCAACAGCGCCGTGTCCTTAATCGATGTAGGTATACGAGCCGCACCTACTAGGCTAGTAGGTAGTACAGTCAGCGTCAAATTGATATAAGCGTCTAGAGTAGTCAAAAAGATTTGAAAAACATAAAACCAATTTGATCTAGGCAGTTCAAATCATCATATTGTGTAAGTGTAACTCATTGTTTCATATTTATATAAGCAGTCAGAGTGTTCAAATTTATCTAAGCAAACAAAGCTATCAAAACATCTGTGCATAATGTACAAGACCATATTGCACAGATATTTTGAGAGCTTTGTTTGCTTAGATGATTTTGAACACTCTGACTGCTCATATAAATATGAAACAATGAGTGTCTAGATGTTTTGAACACCTTGCGCGATTACAACAATATGATGATTCGAACTGCTTAGATCAAATTGCGTTTATGTTTTTCAGATCTTTTTGACTACTCTAGACGCTTATATCAATTTGACGCTGACTGTACTAGCTATGGTTCAGCCACGCGCGGGCACGAGGAAACAGCGAGTTTTCAGCCTGAATAAAAAAGTGTATCCAGCAAATTTTACATTTAACTACGTAGTGGCTGTCTGTTGTCTCATATGACCATACGTTTTGTTTCAAAGTGTAGGTGAGACGGACGACAGCCACAGTCTACAAAAAAGTGTTAGTACTACAATCTCCAGAGTTTCCAGCCTGAATAAAAAAGTGTACCCAGTAAATTTAACATTTAACTACGTAGTGGCTGTCTGTTGTCTCATATGACCATACGTTTTGCTTGAAAGTGTAGGTGAGACAGAAGACAGCCACAGTCTACAAAAAAGTGTTAGTACTTCTATCTCCAGTTTCCTTGGTTGAATCTCCTTGGCACGAGGCGTCGAATCGATGCCGCGCCGCCCCGTTTGCTGCTTTTTGTGCTTTTTCCTGTGTGCTAATGTAGGTAAACTACTAGCTTGTGTGCGTGCATTTCGGTTCTCTTCTATGGAGCTGCCGCACTCTCGTTCACTCTGCCCATACAAAGTTCCTCACAAAATATGACTATTGACAGCTATTCGACTTCAAGACCCTCCCCCTTATTCACACACCGTCATAAACGAATGTCTGTGGTTATGCTGTGGGGAATCCCACAGCGGAATGTATAATAAATAAATAAATATTAGACACCCATCACATACATTATTCCAATACCAAACTATAGTAGCTTGAGCAATAGTATTATGTAAATTGGAAACAACGACGGGTATTACCACGTATTACGGTATTACATTGTTGCATCGTCACTTTTACTCGCTTCAGTAGACAATGACAGTCTCTTTTGGAGTCCGAACGGTTGTGAATCAGGGGGTGTCTTGGTAGAAATATAAATAAATAAATAAATAAATCAGCCTGGGTCGTCCCACTGCAGGGCAAAGGCCTCTCCACCTTCCTTCCATTTCACGCGGTTTAGAGCTGTTGTGTGCCAGTCACTCATATACGAGTCAAGATCGTCTCGCCACCGCCGTCTCGGTCTGCCGCGTGGACGTGTAACTGTGGGGGTCCATTTGGTGGCGAGTTTTGCCCAGTAGTCGTCTGCCATACGGCAGACATGCCCGGCCCAGTTATATTTTAGTAATGCTGCTTTTTGGGAGACGTCAGCAATAAGAGTTCTGGAACGCAGTATCGTATTTCTTATGCGGTCGGCTAACTTAATGCCCAGCATGCTGCGCTCCATCCCCCTTTGACACACCCCGAGGGCAGACCTTTGTTTTTTGGTCAAAGACCAAGTTTGAGCGCCGTATGTGAGGACGGGAAGTATGCACATGTCCATGAGTTTACGATGCAATATATAAATTAAAATGTCAATATCAACAATAGGTTGGTTGTGTTAACTGTGTGTACAAAGGGGCTCGAAGCTTTTTGCTTCGTGCCCCCGCCGCCATTTTGATTTTTGTCTTCAAAATATGGTGCGCCGCTATTTTGAAAAAAAATAATTGCGGGGCCACTAAGCCAGTCTTTGAACAAAAATCTTCGAACCCCTTTCTAAACAAAAATGAATTCAATTGTTTCCAGTATGGAATGAAGCATTTTATAATTCGGTATCAGCACCTTTTTGAAATTCACAAGCGAATTAAATATTGTATATAGTAATGTTATATTATAAAAGTTTCTCATGTAAATATTATATAAAAATAAGTTATTTTAGAAACTTAAAATAAAAAACAATTGACAATTAGAGCATTTTATTTCCAAAATACAAGTATTTTTCAATTATGCTTACATAGTTTTATCTCTTACTAATAGAATTAAATTAATTAAGGTGGCGTCAATGGTGGGTAAAATAAATACTTTCTAGACTAACATACCATATCGTGCCATAACATGATTCAACACTACTATACCAAATGAGATCACAGACACAATTTCATTCTATTGCTTTCCACTGTAGCTACTGACTGAACTTGCATAGTCGATATCCATTAGACGCGCTCTGACGTGCTTATTTATAAACCACTTCATTTCTAAACATATATTTGTATTTTAACTGATCGGCAACAATCTACAAATATTGCGTCACAAAAAAAAACGTTAAGGCGCATAATGTCCAATTCGCAAAATGTCCAGCGTTCGCAAAACGTCCAGTTCGCAAATTGTCCATTACGCATATTGCCCAGTTCGCATAATGCCCAATTCGCACGATGTCCAGTTCGCAGAACGTCCAGTTCGCGAAAATGTCCAATATTCATCATAATGTCACACCATCAATCAGTAATTTTTAACAGATCAAATAATGAGAAATAGTATATTTTAAATTCAATATTTGATCTTTTAAAAATTAATCACCGAAGAATTTTTGATTTTTTTATGTTGAATTTATTATTTTACTTAAATAAAAATAAATTACATAAATAAATACTAATTTTCAAGGAATAACTTGACTAATCATTAAAACCCAACGCTAAACTAATCAATAAACGTACTGATTGATTTTCGCGAACTGGACATTGTGCGGATTGGGCATTATGCGAACTGGGCATTATGCGAAATGGACATTGTGCGAACTGGACGTTTTGCGAACGCTGGACATTTTACGAATTGACGTTATGCGCCTAAACGAAACAAACAAAGTATGAAACATTTGGAACCATTTAAAAATAACGATAACAACCCTACTTCTCCTCCGATCGCGTAAAAATTACCTTCATTTTACAAAACAATATGACAAAAAACTTTTCTAAGATTTTTTTATATGGGAAGAGGTCAATGTAATATACATACCTATGTAAATTACTTAAAAAACATTGGAAAGTATAACAATAATAGCATAAATTTAACGTTTTCAGGATGATTCAATTTAGTGTATGAAGATAATATAATATGATCTCGTTAGTGTCACATTAGTATTATTGTCCATCGCGCCTAGACCTGCTGAACAGGCGAAAGATATTTTTTAGATTTCAAATCGCATCAATTGATACGTTAATCGCCTTTTCTACCAAACTGTACATACAATAAACTCTGTCATGCACACTAATTCTAAATAAATAATGAATCATGATTTATAGTAAACGGTCACTTAAGTCTAATAAATATATTTTCATGCTTCATCAATGGAGACAACAAAAAAAAACTTAAAGTACTTACTGAATAAAAACTTATTCTAATAGTAAACAAAATTGTTTAGTACCTTTCATCCTAGGCGAGGGTATGCCGCAAGTCGCACAAAGCTAGCACACACAGGATAGAGAACTGAAAAATTTAGGAAATTTTTCAACTTTGACACATACGAGTCGCTTGATACTATCCAATACGTTACTTACTATCTACAGAAATATAAAGGTTTTAAATCGTGTGCATAAGTATGAGACAGTATTCACCTGGATTATTTCGATTTTAGTTCAAGTTAAACCTATTGTCACCAAATGGAAACATGAAGTTCGTCAGCTTCCCAAGACTATAGAGACTGATTAGTGATTTTAAAATTCGAAAGTTTATTTCACGCTGTAAGCTGACGAACTTCATGTTTGTTAACAGCGACAATCGGTTTGGAATGGACTTTAACGTCGCCGTTGGAAAGCTAGCAACGCCAGGATACGTAAAGACCGGCTTGACGTCTGACGTTTCTTATACATTATTAGTAGATTTCATTACAAGTGCGGAAAGCCTGTCATTGCAAAGAGTTCCGACAAATGTCTACCCGAGCCGAGGCGCAGCCGAAGGTGAGGGTTGACAGTCGGAACAAGTTGCAATGACGGTTCCGCACGTGTACTGAACAACTATTTTTAATACAGTTGCGAAAAAATTAAGCAATTTAATAAAATAATAAAACACAATAAACTCGACTAACTAATCGTAAAAGAATATAAGCAGAGACTTTTTTTTTGTTTTCTTCACCCATTCTGGGTTGGCAAAGGAAACTATGATCATACAGCCAAGGCTTCAGTAGAATTTTTTTATTGATATGAAATGAAAATTAAATTAAATGAGATGAAATGGAATGAAACCTAACAAAAGCAATCCGAATCCTATAGGAGCGCCTTTCCTTATTTCTCTCTTTTACCACATCGTTTTCCATTAAAGCCACATTATTGCACTAATTCCACCATACTAAGTACCTACCACAATAAAAACCAGAAAAAACGAATTTAGAAAATTAAGAAATAAGGTCCCTCATTTTCTTTTCACTTACTTGCGCAAACTCCTATAAGCAGATACTATGGTAAATAGTGCACGTCATACCATATTTAGTAATCTGTGGTCATACAACCAATTTTATGTATTTTTTATATTCATAAATTTAATTTGGCCGATACTAATATTAATTTAATGTATAATTAAAATTACTTTTAAATCTGTTATTGAAACAAATTAGAAGCTTCTTTTTAGAAATATTTGCATGAATCATAAAAACTTCTATGATTTTTTTAGTAAAAACTTCGTGGTTGGTTTTTTCTTTTTAATAGACAATATTTTGACAGTTGGGAAAGAAAACGCACGAGTTCGGGAATGGTAAAGAAAAAGCTCGAGTGTGTAATAGCCCACATCCCGAACGCTATACGTCCCTGCAATACGCCACTTTTTGAGCAACTGTATTAAAAAATAGTATTTCAAAGCATAGGGCATTCTACGCTCCAGTGCCACCTCTTGACTATACTCTAGTGACTCGGGTCAACAAGAAAGGAAGGTTTGTAAACCAGCTCATAGGACATTTTTATCGAACATGTTAATTTTGTCGTTTAATATATTACATAATACATTTCTGAAATATGTTCTTAAAAAATGACATATCTAGTTTATAGCATAGGCGATTTGTTTACAAATTATATTCTCCCCGTTAGACGGCAGAAGCACAGGAGTTTCTTTTATGCCGGCGCCAGACATAGACAAATACATGAACAAAGACTTTGAAGATTTTGCCTTCTGACATGGCAAAGTACAGTAGATTTTATCAAAGGTTTGAACAAATACTCAAATACCCGTGCTACACATGTGTCCAAACATTTGTGATATGTCTGGCGCCGGCATTCGACATGCAATATCCATAAACTAAGATAACTCACGTAATTCGGAAAATACAGCATCATATTGCTCAAAGAAGAGAGAATCCTTATTCAGAGTCTGGATTACAACTGTTCATCGCACTTTATTTCAAAGTATTCTATATTTCAAACGACACCGAACACCATTGGATACTACTCGAGTTAGGAAAACAGTCAATACGCATGCAAAAGAGAAGAGACACACACAGATTGAATCTTAATCTGAAAAGCTGTTTGATAAAATCATTGCTCACTGCAACACTTCCTTTATGAGCATGCTCCACCGTCGCTTGAACTTAGACCGGCGGGCCATGCGAACAGCTTTAGCAATTCGGCGCCTCACCAAGTTAGTTATGAACATGAATCAGGAATCCGAGTCTTCTTGAGTCGCGTTCTCGCCCTCGCTCTGGCTAATCTCTACGTTGAAATCGAGGAACTTGTCAGGCTCGCAGTGCCTGTTCTTGACGCGGAGGAAGTTCAGCGCTTGATCCAAAGTCAAGTGGAAACAGTCTTGACGACTGACGTTTAGAGACAAGCTCTCCAAGTCGCTGTGCGTCGCTCTAGCGTAGACTAATTTCCTCGAGTTGTGTTGGCCAACTACGGAGACCTGCAGATAAATAAATTTCATGGGGTTTTGCGTATATAAGTGTGGCTTTATGATAAGTCCATTGACAGGTGGCGATGAAAGCTTCGCAATGTGCCACTCATGTATATGAAGCGTCTGATGCAAGTTTAAGTGGATGTCGAAGGACCAATTTTTTAAGGATATAACTACAGAACAAGACGTTCGAAGTAGTAAGCGGGCGGAGCTCGCGTAAAAAAGCCCTTTGCTTAAAACAACAAACCTTAGATACGTTTTATTGAATTTCTTCAAGTTGACAACAACCACGTTTTTCGATTACCGCATTATTATTAGATTAGATTATATCGTAAAAATGCGTGTCATGCTCCTTCTTATCTCGCCTCATTCTAGAGTTCTGTGGATATTAAAGAAAGTGAACACCATTTACCTCGTAGGTAAAGTTCTTGGCGTTGCACTTGGGCTTTAGAACTGGTGCTTGTCTCGGATCTTCAGAAAGCTTCTGGCAAAACGGACTATCATTGGAAAAGGAAAGTTCTAGAGTCTAGAGTGACGTCCACGTACTGGAAGACGCAGTGTAGGACGGTTCCCCGATAGATGGACCGATGACCTGGTGAAGGTTGCAGAAAGCCATTGGCTGCAACTAGCTTCCGTCGTTCTTTGCGGCGCGAAACCTATGTCCAGCAGTGGACTTTGAATAGCTGATGATGACGATGATGAATATTTACCTCGTAAGTGAAGTTTTTGGCGTTGCACTTGGGCCCGATGTAGGCGACATACACGACCACGCCCCACGTGCGGATGTCCACGTCCACGCGCAGCGAGAAGTACTCGTGCAGTGCTTCTTATTGGAGAAGTAAAGTTAGACTCTAGAACTTAGACCTGGTTAGAAGTTAGACCTGGTTTAAAACTGATGCTAATTCTGTCTTTCATTTGGAAAATGAAAGTGACCGCACCAGTTTAGTACCAGTTTTAAACCAGGACTATTTTAGTCCACGTTGTGGAATAATGGGGCTAGAGTCTAGCTAGAGTGACGTCCACGTACTGGAAGACTAGGACGGTTCCCTGATAGATGGACCAATGACCTGGTGAAGGTTGCAGGAAGTCGTTGGCTGCAACTAGCTTCCGTTGTTCTTTGTAGCGCTTAAGAGAGGAAACCTATGTCTAGTAGTGGACTTTAAATAGCAATGACGATGCTGAATATTTACCTCGTAAGTGAAGTTCTTGGCGTTGCACTTGGGCCCGATGTAGGCGACGTACACGACCACGCCCCACGTGCGGATGTCCACGTCCACGCGCAGCGAGAAGTACTCGTGCAGTGCCGCGATCACCCACGTGTCGTGCTGCTCAGAGTTCACCTTCATCGAGAACTTGTGCTTGCGACCGATCTTTAGCATCGACATGTGGCGGTTCTAGGGGGAAATGAGTTATTATTAAGGCGCTATACGACTGATACGGATACACAAGGTGGACCGTCAATCTAGTCAAGGTCGCGGGAAACCTTTGGATGCGGACAACGCCAGGCCTATTTCACTCCCCGTGTGTCGGCTCGAAAACGCGGCGGCAACGCCGGCGGTGTAAATCCATAGAAATTAGGTCCGCAAAAGAGCTAGAATATATGCGATAGAAAGAGATGCCACGAGTGGCGTTCGTAATTTGCGCGGTACAAACTGAATTCCATTTTATTGCTATTGTTTGTATTGTTATAGTTAGTTGCTATTTATTTAAATGGCTTGGCGGATTAGTAATCTGTGGCAGCGCAGGACCGATCGTTGTGGATATTCTTGGGGGAGGCCTATGTCCAGCAGTGGGCGTCGTTCAGCTGACATGATGATGATGATACGACTGATGCGAGATAGCAATGAAAAAGGACGCGCGCGGGAGCGAGACCAATTTTGCAGATTAGGCAAAAAAACACGGAATCGCTTCGTTGTAAAAAACTATAGCGATTTAAAAAAATATATCTATAAAATCAATAATATTGTTGGTGTCTAATTGAAGTGACTAAATAAACCTATTTCCAATAGTATATGTAAATACATTGGAGACTAATCTTGAATTTCTATATTTATTTTGACGAAGCGCCAGAAAAAAAAAATTATCACTTTTTTTTCGTCGCTTTTTTCGATAGCTATTACTTTTTACACTTTTTGGAAAAAAAAAGGTAAATAGTGTTTTTAATACAGTTGCTCAAAAAGTGGCGTATTGCAGGGACGTATAGCGTTAGGGATGTGGGCTATTACACACTCTAACTTTTTCCTTACCTTTCCCGAACTCGTGCGTTTTCTTTCCCAACTGTCAAAATATTGTCTATTAAAAAGAAAAAACCAACCACGAAGTTTTTACTAAAAAAATCATAGAAGTTTTTATGATTCATGCATATATTTCTAAAAAGAAACTACTAATTTGTTTCAATATCAGATTTAAAAGTAATTTTAATTATACATTAAATTAATATTAGTATCGGCCAAATTAAATTTATGAATATAAAAAAAAAACAAAATTGGCTGTATGACCACAGATTACTAAATATGGTATGACGTGCACTATTTACCATAGTATCTGTTTATAGGAGTTTGCGCAAGTAAGTGAAAAGAAAATGAGGGACCTTATTTCTTAATTTTCTAAATTAGTTTATTCTGGTTTTTATTGTGGTAGGTAATTAGTATGGTGGAATTAGTGCAATAATGTGTGTTCAGTACACCCCTGCCTAGACCCGCGGAACCGGCATGGCGCAGTGGAAGGTTATCATGAGTATAGACTCCGGACAAAACTTGGTTTCAGCCGGGATGTAACTGAACAATTGAACTGCGATACACAGCGACTTAATGTGAAGTAAGGTGATTTTACATACGGTTCTGTGGTGTCGAAAGTCTCCTGGGCAGCGGAGAGAGGGGGCGCGCCCCCTGGTAGCTCCTTCTTCTTCTGCAGACCTTACCAATTCGTCACCCCACTCACAAAACAAACACCACACAGCGGTCCCAAGACACTGGGCGCTTCAACAATACGCAACGACACACGCGGGGCTTGTTTATTAATATTATCGTCCCGACAACAACGCGTGTGGTGGCAAGTTATCTTTCAAAGCACCGCGACCGGCCACTCGTCAAGATGGCGTCAAAATCTTGGTCGTACAACACGGGATCAAATAGATAATTCAAGATTCAATTAAAACTCGATATGCCAGGCATATTCAAGGCGAGCGTTTTTTAACAATTCAGCGAAAATTAATCCGACATTTTTCTTACAAGAATTCCAATCAAGTGATCTAAGAACTGTCAACTTCAAGTGACAGCTAATGTCAATTTGACGTGACATTAGAGATGCGTTCAGAAACGTCGATCTTTTCCGAACATCCCCCCGCCCCGGACCGTTAAGAACGGTACGTCAATCTACGGGTAATCGGGAGAGCCCACTAACTGCTCTCTTCAAAACCGAATCTCGAACCAAAACCTCAGCAAAACGAGGAACTCCGTCAGTTCCGGGGTAGAGTTTAACAATGCGCCCCCTTCGCCAACATAGGGGCGGCAGGTTAGCATCCTTAATCAACACGAGGTCGCCAGTCTGGGGTGGGGTGGTTTTATCTGTCCACTTCACGCGCTGTTGTAGGATATGCAAATACTCCATCGACCAACGTGCCCAGAAGTTTTGGGACATCTGTCTCAAAAGTTGGTATCGCGACAAACGATGGGATCCTACATCCTGAATCGGATATTCAGGCAAAGCCAAAAGGGGCTGTCCGATCAAGAAATGACCTGGGGTCAACGCTTCCAGGTCATTCGGGTCCGAAGACAACGGGCACAAGGGTCGCGAGTTGAGGACGGCCTCAATTTTACAAAATACCGTATCAAGTTCCTCAAACGTGAGAATAGTTTCTCCAATCACGCGACGCAAGTGTGTCTTGGCAGCCTTTACACAAGCTTCAAAAATTCCTCCCCAGGTCGGACAAGCTGGAGGGCTAAACTTCCAGATTATCCCACGCCGGGAGAGGGTGGTTCCAATGTCTATTTTATTATCAACAAAAAACTTAACTACTTCCTTAAGATAATTACACGTTCCCTTATAATTAGTACCACAATCGGAACGTATCAATGTCGGCAGTCCTCTACGGGAAACAAATCTGCTCAAGGCGGCGACAAAGGCTTCGGTAGACAATTCCGAGACAATTTCCAAATGGACAGCCTTGGTGGACAAACACACAAACACGCACAAGTACGCCTTATAGGTTTTAGCATTACGCAGTCTCGAAGCCTTTACAGTAAAGGGACCGGCGAAGTCGGTGGCGACTCCGGCAAAAGCTCTACATTCCGTGACGCGATCAGCAGGCAAATCACCCATCTGGGGCTGCATGGTCGCGGCCTTCAATCGATAACAAGGCAGGCAACGGAAAACCACAGTGCGAATGGCTCGACGAGCAGACAAAATCCAAAATTCACGCTGCAAAATGGCCAACAAAGCATTACAGCCAGCATGTTGTGCATTCACATGGCGATCTGTTATTATCAGTTGAGTCAAATGTCCGGCTTTAGGTAACAAAAGGGGGTGACGAGCTCCATACGGCAGGTTCGCATTTCGAAGTCTTCCGCCGACTCGCAAAAGCCCACTCTCGTCCAGGAAGGGATTCAATCGCGATACCGCGCCCTTCAACTTGCGACGGCCTAAACGCAAAATTTCAATCTCGGACTCAAAACTATCAGCTTGTACTCTCCGGACCCAAAACAAGAGCGCGTCCCTACGCTCGTCCGGAGTGAGAACCGACGAATCACGCCTCGCGCGTGGGTTTCTGCAATTGTACACAAAACGTCTGATCCAAGCGGTAACACCAAGCAGCTTCTGTAAGGAGCTGTACCGATCCAACAACAAATCCTTTTCCCCGGCGGGGTTAGTCTCCAGGACGCATGCCCGCATATCAGGAACGGCTACGTTCGACAACGCTGGAGAGGGCGGCCACTCCGACTCAGGCCGCATCAACCACTGTGGGCCCCACCAGAGGGGGTGGTTAATTAGGGTTGGGGCTACACAACCCCGAGACGCACAATCCGCGGGATTCATGGTTCCCGGCACGTGTCTCCAAATCAACTCGATGTCGGAATTACAAATCTGCGACACTCGATTGGCCACAAACACGTCCAAGGTGTGCGCCGGAGCCTTCAACCAACAAAGGACGACCTGACTGTCCGTCCAAGCATAAACCTCTTGTATCTTAATAGATCGACCTAATGTGAGCCATACGTGGTTCAACAAACGCATTAGGAGGGCAGCTCCACACAATTCCAACCTCGGGATCGTATGACGAGTCCGAAGGGGAGCGACTTTGCTTTTCGCTATCACCAGATGCACAGCAACAACTCCGTCAACAGTAACGGTGCGGAGGTACACGGCCGCAGCAAATCCACGTTCGGAGGCATCGGAAAAGCCGTGAAGAGTAACTTTACAATTTTCAGAAGGGAGGAATAGCCTCGGCAAATGCACTTCATTAATCTCGGGGAGGGATGAAACGAAGCTCGACCAATCTCGGAGTAACTCGTCCGAGAGGGGTTCATCCCACGACACACCCGAAGCCCATAACCGTTGCAAGAAACACTTGGCCATAAACAGCACGGGGCAAATCCACCCATTGGGGTCAAAGGTACGTGCGACAGTAGACAATACTAAACGCTTGGTCCAGACTTTCGGTGGTCGTAAATCCACACAATAAGTGAAAGTGTCAGAGACCGGTTTGTACTGTACGCCAAGGACGGTCACCACATGGGGATTATCAACATTTTCGAATAGGTGGGGGTCCTGCTGGTGCTCTTCGGGCAAACCTACCAGTACATCAGGCGAGTTGTATATCCATTTTCTCAACTCGTAACCTCCCGACTTCAAAAGGGCGGTGAGTTCGTCTCTCAGGACAATCGCCTCTGAGACAGATGAGGCGCCCGTGCAAATGTCATCCACATAGACGTCACTGGCCAAAATGGCGGAGGCGCGAGGGTATCTCAAGCGCTCCTTCTCGGCCAACTCCAACAAAGAACGAATCGCAACAAACGGGCTCGAAGCCAAACCGTACGTATTCGTATTCAATTCATAAATCAACAAGGCGTCCCTAGGACTCTCTCTCCACAAAATCAATTGGTACCTCCTATCCTCTGGATGGATGACCGTTTGTCTGAACATCATCCGGATGTCAGTCATAAATACAATTTGGTGCCGCCGGAAGTTAGTCAAAATGTCTGAGATCTCCGTGTGCAGCTTGGGACCTACATGCAGACACTGGTTCAAGGACGCTCCAGTAGAGGTGGGAGCCGAACCGTCAAAGACCACCCGAATCTTTCCGGATTTCAAAACGGCGTGGTGCGGCAAAAAGAAGTGCTCAACGGAGCGCCAATCCAAATCGCTCACGGACATGTGCCCTAACTCCTCATACTCCCGCATGAATTCAACATACTTCTGGCGGAAGACCGGATCCTTGCTCATGCGACGCTCCATCGCCACTAGCCTATGTTCCGCTAGCGGTCGGGATTCGCCCAGAGGAGGTCGGCCGGCACGAAAGGGGAGACGGGTGATCAAACGACCAGAGCCGCCTCTGTGGTCTAGTGGTTCACACCACCGATTTCAGACCAAGAGGTCCCGGGTTCGATTCCCAGTGGGGGTACATATTGTATTCGGTTTGGTTGGTGGTAGGACTTGTTCTTAGTCCGCCTGGCTAGCTACCACCATCTTATCTAAGTCTGACGCCATAACAATGATGTTTTCAGCATTATTGTGTTCCGGCAGTTAGAGATAAGATAGCCAGTTCCTCAGTGATTGAGGATTCCGGGAGTAGTGCGCTTCCATCTTCAGCCTTATCACCACTTAACATCAGGTGTGATGAAGGCTAAGTGCTACCCCGTTGTGGATAAAAAAAAAAAAAAAAAAAAAAAAAAGAGCGGAGGCGACCAGTGTTATTCTGGTAATACAACTCGCATTCATCCGCTACTGGGTCGACCCGCGGGGCTGGTGGAGGTTCCTCAACCTCCCAAAACTTCTGCACCACTTCGGAGAGAGACACATTAAAAACAAGACCGCGATCCTCATCAAGGGAATCCAAAACGCGGCGAGCCGGGCCCATCACAACTGTACCGAGTGTCGTCTGCAGAGCTACCAAGCCATCTGGCTGCAAAACTCGCTTCCCCGTCAACAAAACTCGCCCCAGGACATCGGCTCCAAGGAGAGCATCAATCGGGCCTGGGCGGAAGAAATTTGGATCGGCGAGTGGGGAATCAGACACCAAAGACAACATACTCGGTCCCAAGTCAACTGAAGGTTGACGGCCAACAACTGTGTCCAACACAATCGCCGAGGTCTTAATGCCTGGCGTGGACTTATTACGTGATGTAAATGTGAAGTCAACATGCCCTAACAACCCGGGGACTTTCACATCGCCAACACCTCTCACGCCTTCCGTGTGGGGGTGCACCTTGAGGCCCAACCGCCTAACTAACCAAGATGACACAACACACCCCTGAGCACCGGAATCCAACAAGGCGCGAACTTCCACAAGGTCGCCATTCAATCCCCTGACAAGCACAGAGGCCGTGGGCAACAAAACGGTCTCTGGAGGGGTGGCTACAATCGACCGTAAACACGTTGATTGCTAGTATGTGGGGTCCCCAGACGTCCCCCATGGTAAGGGGGTCGCTCATAGCGATCCAGTGGGTCCCATTCTCCCACATACTGCCTACGTCCAATTCGCCCGGTATCAGGCGGGTTATATCTCCCGGCCCCTTGAAGACGGGGCGGGCGCCGCTCCAAACGCGGGTATTCGGCGAGCGGCGGCGAGAATCGGTGCCTAGCATCCACCGTGTACGTCGCCCCATAGTCGCGGGGGCACGGTGACCGATTTTCAGAAGGGGGGTCCCGGGGACCCCCGGCTGTGCGAGGCTCAACACGTTGCGGGGGGCTTCTACGACCTCCAGCATCGCTCGCAAAATCGAACCCCCTAGTTGGGGACCGATTTCCCATGGGGGGGTCCGTGGGACCCCCGCCCGTGCGAGGCTCAAAACGTCGCGGGGGGCCTCTACGACCTCCGGCAACGCTCGCATGACTCATCCCCATCCTTGGGGATCGGTTTCCCATGGGGGGGTCCCTGGGACCCCCGCCCGTTTGAGGCTCCAAACGTGGCGGAGAGCGTCTGGGGCCACTCTGGTGGCCACTAGAACTGCTGCGGGATGCAAACACCGCGGGGGGTCCGAGACCCCCACCCATACGCGGTGATCCTGCAGCGACGCGCTGCGGCGCTCCGCCGCCCTCTGGGCTGTTCATGCAGAGGAGGGGATGGTGGTTGCCCTTACAAAAGCGGCATGGGTGCGCTTGGGTACATTCGCGCTGCATGTGCAGGCCCAAGCACGAGTAGCACCATGTCCGTTGTCGCGCGATCGCTCGACGGCCTTGGACGCGCTGGTCGAGGAACTTATCACAACGGGTCGTGCTGTGACCCGGTTCCCGACAGTACAAGCAGCGGGCGGTCTCCTGGACGGCGGCATAGCGGCCGGGCGCGCGAGGGGCCATACGCCCCCTACGGGGGGGTCCGGTGGGGGACCTACTCTGTGGCACAGGTCGTTCGGGTCCCATAGGACCGGCCAGAGAGGAATTATCTGCCAATCTACTCTCTCCTTCCAGGAACGTCAAGAGGTCCGAGAAGGGTGGCAGATAAGTCGCACTATCCCCACCATACTGCTGCTCAAAACGGACCTTAACAGAGTCCGGCAACTTTCCCAGGACAATGTGCAGTAACAAAAACGACCACTGCTCCACTGGGAGTTTTAAGTTTTTTAATGCGTTGTAGGCAACCAACAGCGGATTCAACAAAGCCACTCTCAAGTGCATCACGCTGGCAACGCGGGGTAAATTCAAAATGGCGGCAACATGGTTGTCCGCCAGACGTCGTACGTTCTGTAGCCCGATTCTCGTAATAAAAACCGTGACGATATCGTAGCGATTTAGTCGTTGAAACCATTTTCGTATTCACAACTGTCGATAGAACTTGAGCGGCAGCGATTCTATCGAAGTGTCGTCGAAGTGTATTCTGGTACATTAATCGTCCTTCAATCGTTTCAAAACGATAACTCGAAGGTATTCTACTATTTAGATGACCTTTGTTTCGATCGGATTTCAACGACTAAACGTCAAAATAAGCGATCCAAGTGTCGTTGGACAAAAGTTCAATTAGCTGGACCTTTTGTATGTGAAAAATAAGCTTGGGGCTAGCATATTTGTTATTATTTATTTTTTATTTTATTTAATAAACTTTTGTACATAATACATAGGTAATGTAATATACACGGCGGACTTAATACTAAAAGTATTCTCTGCCAGTCAACCGTTGGGAAACAGAAAACAATTAAAGCGGTACCTACAAATTATTTATTATTTATTATTTATTATTTATTATTTATTATTTATTATTTATTATTTATTATTTATTATTTATTATTTATTATTTATTATTTATTATTTATTATTTATTATTTATTATTTATTATTTATTATTTATTATTTATTATTTATTATTTATTATTTATTATTTATTATTTATTATTTATTATTTATTATTTATTATTTATTATTTATTATTTATTATTTATTATTTATTATTTATTATTTATTATTTATTATTTATTATTTATTATTTATTATTTATTATTTATTATTTATTATTTATTATTTATTATTTATTATTTATTATTTATTATTCATTATTTATTATTTATTATTTATTATTTATTATTTATTATTTATTATTTATTATTTATTATTTATTATTTATTATTTATTATTTATTATTTATTATTTATTATTTATTATTTATTATTTATTATTTATTATTTATTATTTATTATTTATTATTTATTATTTACTTATTATATCATATGAAAGAGTGCTGCTTGCACATTCTGAAACATGTTTTTTTTTCCTAAACCACGTAGTTTTCGACTTTTGATGAAAAATGTACAAAAAACACCTCTCGATTGAAAAGTCGCTGAGTTTCGATCCTATTGAGTTGAAGTCCTATCGCAACTCGTCCAAGCAACACGAGAATACCGATTTTGGATAGGACTTCGATCGAACGACTTCTGAACTACAACGATATTTAGATTGTTTGTATTTACGAGAATCGGGCTACTGGTACCGACGGGCAATCAAATCCCTAGCAATAGGGTAGTTTTCATCCGAGGGGGCCAAATGTTGAACCGATTCAAGGGCCTCCCCTTCCAACACGGATAACAAGTAAGCCAACTTCTGGCCCTGGGTCAAATCATCCCGGGCATGTACGAGACTATCAAAAATATTAATAAAGCCCTCCCAGTCCTCTAGACGACCAGCAAAACGCCTTAAATCTAAGGGGGCCAATCTAGCAAATAGAGGGGGCATACTCTTAGATGTGACCGGGGACGGGCTCGGTTCATTCTCTCTTGCCACTTGCAAAGGTCGAGCCACCTGGGTAATTCTGTCCGCAAAATCATAACACTGGTCCACATCCAAACCGACTTCTTGTCGCATTTCCACATCGGCCTCAACAGTCTTTTCCAAAAATAAGGCATACTGTTCATCAACAACAGCCAAACGTACGGGCAGATCTACGTATCTGTTCAACAAGGCCTCCGTCCTATCCGGTCGATCCAACAATGCAACCGCAGAAGCTAACCACCGTAACTCAGAACGTATTTTGGCTTTAGCCGAGGAGGCCGTCATTGTAACGTCACAAATTTATCAACAAAAACAACAAATTCAAAATATTCACTATGTTCAGTACACCCCTGCCTATACCGCGGAATCAGCTGGCGCAGTGGAAGCATATTACTAATATAGACTCCGGACAAAAAACTAGGTTTCAGCCGGGATGTAACTGAACAATTGAACTGCGATACACAGCGTTTTAATGTGAAGTAAGGTGAATTTTACATACTGTCTGTGGTCCTGGGCAGTGGAGACAGAGGGCGCGCCCCCTGGTAAATCTTCTTCTTCTGCAGACCTTACCAATTAGTCACCTTACTCACAAAACCAACACAACACAACGGTCCCAAGACACTGGGCGCTCCAGCACTACACGATGACACACGCGGGGCTTGCTTATCAAGATATATTGTCCCAACAACAACGCGTGTGGTAGAAAAGGTTATCTTTCACTCAAAACTCCGCGACCAGCCCGATGGATGGCGTCAAAACCTTGGTCGTACAAAACGGGATCACATAGATAATTTAAGATTTTATTCAAACTCGATATGCCAGGCACATTCAACGCGAGCGATTTTTTAACAAATTCAGCAAAATTATTCCGACATTTTTCTACCAGAATTTCAATCAAGTGTCACTGTCAACTTCAAGTGACAGCTAAATGTCAATTTGACGTGACATTATAGATGCGTTCAGAAACGTCGATCTCTTCCGAACATCCCCCCGCCCCGGACCGTTAAGAACGGTACGTCAATCTACGGGTAATCGGGAGAGCCCACTAACTGCTCTCTTCAAAACCGAATCTCGAACCAACACCTCAGCAAAACGAGGAACTCCGTCAGTTCCGGGGCAGAGCTTAACAATGCGCCCCCTTCGCCAACATAGGGGCGGCAGGTTAGCATCCTTAATCAACACGAGGTCGCCAGTCTGGGGTGGGGTGGTTTTATCTGTCCACTTCACGCGCTGTTGTAGGATATGCAAATACTCCATCGACCAACGTGCCCAGAAGTTTTGGGACATCTGTCTCAAAAGTTGGTATCGCGACAAACGATGGGATCCTACATCCCGAATCGGATATTCAGGCAACGCCAAAAGGGGCTGTCCGATCAAGAAATGACCTGGGGTCAACGCTTCCAGGTCATTCGGGTCCGAAGACAACGGGCACAAGGGTCGCGAGTTGAGGACGGCCTCAATTTTACAAAATACCGTATCAAGTTCCTCAAACGTGAGAATAGTTTCTCCAATCACGCGACGCAAGTGTGTCTTGGCAGCCTTTACACAAGCTTCAAAAATCCCTCCCCAGGTCGGACAAGCTGGAGGGCTAAACTTCCAGATTATCCCACGCCGGGAGAGGGTGGTTCCAATGTCTATTTTATTATCAACAAAAAACTTAACTACTTCCTTAAGATAATTACACGTTCCCTTATAATTAGTACCACAATCGGAACGTATCAATGACGGCAGTCCTCTACGGGAAACAAATCTGCTCAAGGCGGCGACAAAGGCTTCGGTAGACAATTCCGAGACAATTTCCAAATGGACAGCCTTGGTGGACAAACACACAAACACGCACAAGTACGCCTTATAGGTTTTAGCATTACGCAGTCTCGAAGCCTTTACAGTAAAGGGACCGGCGAAGTCGGTGGCGACTCCGGCAAAAGCTCTACATTCCGTGACGCGATCAGCAGGCAAATCACCCATCTGGGGCTGCATGGTCGCGGCCTTCAATCGATAACAAGGCAGGCAACGGAAAACCACAGTGCGAATGGCTCGACGAGCAGACAAAATCCAAAATTCACGCTGCAAAATGGCCAACAAAGCATTACAGCCAGCATGTTGTGCATTCACATGGCGATCTGTTACTATCAGTTGAGTCAAATGTCCGGCCTTAGGTAACAAAAGGGGGCGACGAGCTCCATACGGCAGGTTCGCATTTCGAAGTCTTCCGCCGACTCGCAAAAGCCCACTCTCGTCCAGGAAGGGATTCAATCGCGATACCGCGCCCTTCAACTTGCGACGGCCTAAACGCAAAATTTCAATCTCGGACTCAAAACTATCAGCTTGTACTCTCCGGACCCAAAACAAGAGCGCGTCCCTACGCTCGTCCGGAGTGAGAACCGACGAATCACGCCTCGCGCGTGGGTTTCTGCAATTGTACACAAAACGTCTGATCCAAGCGGTAACACCAAGCAGCTTCTGTAAGGAGCTGTACCGATCCAACAACAAATCCTTTTCCCCGGCGGGGTTAGTCTCCAGGACGCATGCCCGCATATCAGGAACGGCTACGTTCGACAACGCTGGAGAGGGCGGCCACTCCGACTCAGGCCGCATCAACCACTGTGGGCCCCACCAGAGGGGGTGGCTAATTAGGGTTGGGGCTACACAACCCCGAGACGCACAATCCGCGGGATTCATGGTTCCCGGCACGTGTCTCCAAATCAACTCGATGTCGGAATTACAAATCTGCGACACTCGATTGGCCACAAACACGTCCAAGGTGTGCGCCGGAGCCTTCAACCAACAAAGGACGACCTGACTGTCCGTCCAAGCATAAACCTCTTGTATCTTAATAGATCGACCTAATGTGAGCCATACGTGGTTCAACAAACGCATTAGGAGGGCAGCTCCACACAATTCCAACCTCGGGATCGTATGACGAGTCCGAAGGGGAGCGACTTTGCTTTTCGCTATCACCAGATGCACAGCAACAACTCCGTCAACAGTAACGGTGCGGAGGTACACGGCCGCAGCAAATCCACGTTCGGAGGCATCGGAAAAGCCGTGAAGAGTAACTTTACAATTTTCAGAAGGGAGGAATAGCCTCGGCAAATGCACTTCATTAATCTCGGGGAGGGATGAAACGAAGCTCGACCAATCTCGGAGTAACTCGTCCGAGAGGGGTTCATCCCACGACACACCCGAAGCCCATAACCGTTGCAAGAAACACTTGGCCATAAACAGCACGGGGCAAATCCACCCATTGGGGTCAAAGGTACGTGCGACAGTAGACAATACTAAACGCTTGGTCCAGACTTTCGGTGGTCGTAAATCCACACAAAACGTGAAAGTGTCAGAGACCGGTTTGTACTGTACGCCAAGGACGGTCACCACATGGGGATTATCAACATTTTCGAATAGGTGGGGGTCCTGCTGGTGCTCTTCGGGCAAACCTACCAGTACATCAGGCGAGTTGGATATCCATTTCCTCAACTCGTAACCTCCCGACTTCAAAAGGGCGGTGAGTTCGTCTCTCAGGACAATCGCCTCTGAGACAGATGAGGCGCCCGTGCAAATGTCATCCACATAGACGTCACTGGCCAAAATGGCGGAGGCGCGAGGGTATCTCAAGCGCTCCTTCTCGGCCAACTCCAACAAAGAACGAATCCGCAACAAACGGGCTCGAAGCCAAACCGTACGTATTCGTATTCAATTCATAAATCAACAAGGGGTCCCTAGGACTCTCTCTCCACAAAATCAATTGGTACCTCCTATCCTCTGGATGGATGACCGTTTGTCTGAACATCATCCGGATGTCAGTCATAAATACAATTTGGTGCCGCCGGAAGTTGGTCAAAATGTCTGAGATCTCCGTGTGCAGCTTGGGACCTACATGCAGACACTGGTTCAAGGACGCTCCAGTAGAGGTGGGAGCCGAACCGTCAAAGACCACCCGAATCTTTCCGGATTTCAAAACGGCGTGGTGCGGCAAAAAGAAGTGCTCAACGGAGCGCCAATCCAAATCGCTCACGGACATGTGCCCTAACTCCTCATACTCCCGCATGAATTCAACATACTTCTGGCGGAAGACCGGATCCTTGCTCATGCGACGCTCCATCGCCACTAGCCTACGTTCCGCTAGCGGTCGGGATTCGCCCAGAGGAGGTCGGCCGGCACGAAAGGGGAGACGGGTGATCAAACGACCAGAGCGGAGGCGACCAGTGTTATTCTGGTAATACAACTCGCATTCATCCGCTACTGGGTCTACCCGCGGGGCTGGTGGAGGTTCCTCAACCTCCCAAAACTTCTGCACCACTTCGGAGAGAGACACATTAAAAACAAGACCGCGATCCTCATCAAGGGAATCCAAAACGCGGCGAGCAGGGCCCATCACAACTGTACCGAGTGTCGTCTGCAGAGCTACCAAGCCATCTGGCTGCAAAACTCGCTTCCCCGTCAACAAAACTCGCCCCAGGACATCGGCTCCAAGGAGAGCATCAATCGGGCCTGGGCGGAAGAAATTTGGATCGGCGAGTGGGGAATCAGACACCAAAGACAACATACTCGGTCCCAAGTCAACTGAAGGTTGACGGCCAACAACTGTGTCCAACACAATCGCCGAGGTCTTAATGCCTGGCGTGGACTTATTACGTGATGTAAATGTGAAGTCAACATGCCCTAACAACCCGGGGACTTTCACATCGCCAACACCTCTCACGCCTTCCGTGTGGGGGTGCACCTTGAGGCCCAACCGCCTAACTAACCAAGATGACACAACACACCCCTGAGCACCGGAATCCAACAAGGCGCGAACTTCCACAAGGTCGCCATTCAATCCCCTGACAAGTACAGAGGCCGTGGGCAACAAAACGGTCTCTGGAGGGGTGGCTACAATCGACCGTAAACACGTTGATTGCTAGTATGTGGGGTCCCCAGACGTCCCCCCATGGTAAGGGGGTCGCTCATAGCGATCCAGTGGGTCCCAATCTCCCACATACTGCCTACGTCCAATTCGCCCGGCATCAGGCGGGTTATATCTCCCGGCCCCTTGAAGACGGGGCGGGCGCCGCTCCAAACGCGGGTATTCGGCGAGCGGCGGCGAGAATCGGTGCCTATCATCCACCGTGTACGTCGCCCCATAGTCGCGGGGGCACGGTGACCGATTTTCAGAGGGGGGGTCCCGGGGACCCCCGGCTGTGCGAGGCTCAACACGTTGCGGGGGGCTTCTACGACCTCCCGCAACGCTCGCAAAATCGAACCCCCTAGTTGGGGACCGATTTCCCATGGGGGGGTCCGTGGGACCCCCGCCCGTGCGAGGCTCAAAACGTCGCGGGGGGCCTCTACGACCTCCGGCAACGCCCGCATAACTCATCCCCATCCTTGGGGATCGGTTTCCCATGGGGGGGTCCCTGGGACCCCCGCCCGTTTGAGGGTCCAAACGTGGCGGAGAGCGTCTGGGGCCACTCTGGTGGCCACTAGAACTGCTGCGGGATGCAAACACCGCGGGGGGTCCGAGACCCCCACCCATACGCGGTGATCCTGCAGCGACGCGCTGCGGCGCTCCGCCGCCCTCTGGGCTGTTCATGCAGAGGAGGGGATGGTGGTTGCCCTTACAAAAGCGGCATGGGTGCGCTTGGGTACATTCGCGCTGCATGTGCAGGCCCAAGCACGAGTAGCACCATGTCCGTTGTCGCGCGATCGCTCGACGGCCTTGGACGCGCTGGTCGAGGAACTTATCACAACGGGTCGTGCTGTGACCCGGTTCCCGACAATACAAGCAGCGGGCGGTCTCCTGGACGGCGGCATAGCGGCCGGGCGCGCGAGGGGCCATACGCCCCCTACGGGGGGGTCCGGTGGGGGATCTACTCTGTGGCACAGGTCGTTTGGGTCCCATAGGACCGGCCAGAGAGGAATTATCTGCCAGTCTACTTTCTCCTTCCAGGAACGTCAAGAGGTCCGAGAAGGGTGGCAGATAAGTCGCACTATCCCCACCATACTGCTGCTCAAAACGGACCTTAACAGAGTCCGGCAACTTTCCCAGGACAATGTGCAGTAACAAAAACGACCACTGCTCCACTGGGAGTTTTAAGTTTTTTAATGCGTTGTATGCCACCAACAGCGGATTCAACAAAGCCACTCTCAAGTGCATCACGCTGGCAACGCGGGGTAAATTCAAAATGGCGGCAACATGGTTGTCCGCCAGACGTCGTACGTTCTGGTACCGACGGGCAATCAAATCCCTAGCAATAGGGTAGTTTTCATCCGAGGGGGCCAAATGTTGAACCGATTCAAGGGCCTCCCCTTCCAACACGGATAATAAATAAGCTAACTTCTGGCCCTGGGTCAAATCATCCCGGGCATGTACCAGACTATCAAAAATATTAATAAAGCCCTCCCAGTCCTCTAGACGACCAGCAAAACGCCTTAAGTCTAAGGGGGCCAATCTAGCAAAGAGAGGGGGCATACTCTTAGATGTGACCGGGGACGGGCTCGGTTCATTCTCTCTTGCCACTTGCAAAGGTCGAGCCACCTGGGTAATTCTGTCCGCAAAATCATAACACTGGTCCACATCCAAACCGACTTCTTGTCGCATTTCCACCTCGGCCTCAACAGTCCTTTCCAAAAATAAGGCATACTGCTTATCAACAACAGCCAAACGTATGGGCAGATCTACGTATCTGTTCAACAAGGCCTCCGTCCTATCCGGTCGATCCAACAACGCAACCGCAGAAGCTAACCACCGTAACTCAGAACGTATTTTGGCTTTAGCAGAGGAGGCCGTCATTGTAACGTCACAAATTTATCAACAAAAACAACAAATTCAAAATATTCACTATAACACAAAATCTCCAATATTTGGAGGTTATTACTAACCACAAAATTCCAATATTACAACAACAAAGTATTTATAATGACACAAACTCTTAAATATCTGGAGGTTATCAGAAAACAACAAAACTCACTGACTATTGAAATTCACTCAAAATCACTGACTATTGAAATTCACTTGGATATCAACACAACATACTGTTACACAACAACAAGTTAATTTTAATTATTTCAAAGCACAAGTTTCAATGAGTTTCAATGTGTAAACAATGTCCCAAATCATTTAAGTTTCACTAAGTATTGAGTGCAAACTTATTAGCTAACCTTTTATTAGCTATTATTTTAGCAACAAACTTGTCAATATTCACAACTCAAATTTGCTGACAAAACTAAATAATAATTATTATGAACAAAGAAAGGCATCTGTTTACATTTTGGAACCTCAATACATGACAATTAATTACAAGACATGGAACCAATAACAAAGGAATGCCCTTTACTTTTCAAATGCAAGTTAATTACCATTTACAAGTACAAATTAATCTAGTCCGGACCAGACTGGGTCATCAAAACGGCACTGATTAATACAAAGTTTTGGCGTGGGCCTCTCAGGCCTTCAAACTACGCTCTTGGCTACCAAGAAATGTTCAGTACACCCCTGCTAAATCCGCGGAATCGGCTTAGCGCAGTGGAAGCTGGTATTACTATTATAGACTCCGGACAAGAACTAGGTTTCAGCCGGGATGTAAGCTGAACAATTGGACTGCGATACACAGCGTTTTAATGTGAAGTAAGGTGAATTTTACATACTGTCTGTGGTCCTGGGCAGTGGAGACAGAGGGCGCGCCCCCTGGTAAATCTTCTTCTTCTGCAGACCTTACCAATTAGTCACCTTACTCACAAAACCAACACAACACAACGGTCCCAAGACACTGGGCGCTCCAGCACTACACGATGACACACGCGGGGCTTGCTTATCAAGATATATTGTCCCAACAACAACGCGTGTGGTAGAAAAGGTTATCTTTCACTCAAAACTCCGCGACCAGCCCGATGGATGGCGTCAAAACCTTGGTCGTACAAAACGGGATCACATAGATAATTTAAGATTTTATTCAAACTCGATATGCCAGGCACATTCAACGCGAGCGATTTTTTAACAAATTCAGCAAAATTATTCCGACATTTTTCTACCAGAATTTCAATCAAGTGTCACTGTCAACTTCAAGTGACAGCTAAATGTCAATTTGACGTGACATTATAGATGCGTTCAGAAACGTCGATCTCTTCCGAACACACTATAACACAAAATCTCCAATATTTGGAGGTTATTAATAACCACAAAATTCCAATATTACAACAACAAAGTATGTATAATGACACAAACTCTTAAATATTTGGAGGTTATCAGAAAACAACAAAACTCAAGTATATAATTATAACTCTAACTCTCAAGAGGTTATAACTTAGACACAAACTAACTCTGACTTTATAAGTCAAAAGTTATTCAGTTCAAACAAATCACTGACTATTGAAATTCACTTGGATATCAACATACAATAAGTTAATTTTAATTATTTCAAAGCACAAGTTTCAATAAGTTTCAATGTGTAAATAATGTCTTAAATCATTTAAGTTTCACTAAGTATTGAGTGCAAACTTATTAAGTACCCAAGCCTTTTTAGGACAACTTTTTATTAGCTATTATTTAGCAACAACTTGTCAATATTCACAACTCAAATTTGCTAACAAACTAAATAATAATTATTATGAACAAAGAAAGGCATCTGGTTACATTTTGGAACTTCAATACATGACAATTAATTACAAGACATGGAACCAATAACAAAGGAATGCCCTTTACTTTTCAAATGCAAGCCAATTACCATTTACAAGTACAAATCAATCCAGTCCGGACCAGATGGTCATCAAAACGGCACTGATTAATAGACAAAGTTTTGGCGTGGGCCTCTCAGGCCTTCAAACTACGCTACTGCTGCCAAGCAATGTTCAGTACACCCCTGCCTCGACCCGCGGAACCGGCATGGCGCAGTGGAAGGTTATCATGAGTATAGACTCCGGACAAAACTTGGTTTCAGCCGGGATGTAACTGAACAATTGAACTGCGATACACAGCGACTTAATGTGAAGTAAGGTGATTTTACATACGGTTCTGTGGTGTCGAAAGTCTCCTGGGCAGCGGAGAGAGGGGGCGCGCCCCCTGGTAGCTCCTTCTTCTTCTGCAGACCTTACCAATTCGTCACCCCACTCACAAAACAAACACCACACAGCGGTCCCAAGACACTGGGCGCTTCAACAATACGCAACGACACACGCGGGGCTTGTTTATTAATATTATCGTCCCGACAACAACGCGTGTGGTGGCAAGTTATCTTTCAAAGCACCGCGACCGGCCACTCGTCAAGATTGCGTCAAAATCTTGGTCGTACAACACGGGATCAAATAGATAATTCAAGATTCAATTAAAACTCGATATGCCAGGCATATTCAAGGCGAGCGTTTTTTAACAATTCAGCGAAAATTAATCCGACATTTTTCTTACAAGAATTCCAATCAAGTGATCTAAGAACTGTCAACTTCAAGTGACAGCTAATGTCAATTTGACGTGACATTAGAGATGCGTGCAGAAACGTCGATCTTTTCCGAACAATGTGGCTTTAATGGAAAACGATGTGGTAAAAGAGAGAAATAAGGAAAGGCGCTCCTGTAGGATTCGAATTGCTTTTTTTAGGTTTCATTTCATTTCATCTCATTTAATTTAATTTTCATTTCATATCAATAAAAAAATTCTACTGAAGCCTTGGCTGTATGATCATAGTTTCTTTTGCCAACCCAGAATGGGTGAAGAAAACAAAAAAAAAGTCTCTGCTTAGCTTATATTCTTTTACGATTAGTTAGTTGAGTTTATTGTGTTTTATTATTTTATTAAATTGCTTAATTTTTTCGCAACTGTATTAAAAATAGTTGTTCAGTACACGTGCGGAACCGTCATTGCAACTTGTTCCGACTGTCAACCCTCACCTTCGGCTGCGCCTCGGCTCGGGTAGACATTTGTCGGGACTCTTTGCAATGACAGGCTTTCCGCACTTGTAATGAAATCTACTATATTTTTATGCACCCCCTTTGCGACACCCTCGCGCCCGCACGTGTGTCGGCACGGGTGTCGCACCGCTCGCTAACTGTACCTGGAAGTGGTGCGCGAGCTGGTCTCTGGGTAGCGGCGGGCGGTCTGCGCAGTCGGGCGCGGGGCAGGCGTAGCGCCGCGCGCCGCAGCTAGCCTCGTGCGCGTTGCGGCGCCGCAAGCGCACCTCGCGCCCGCACGTGTGTCGGCACGGGTAGCGCACCATTTCTGCCACCTATATCGAATTAGTTCATATAGAATAGACAATAGAGAATCAAGTGTTTTTTTTGTGTTTATAAATGTTTTTAGAAGTATTAGAAACACGACACAGGTATACAGGGCGTCCCAAAATTAACTCACATGGAGGGAAAGTACCTTAAATACTGAAGATATAAAATTTTACTGAAAGGAGACTTCATTTTTATTTTAAAAAGAAAACGAACTGCATTCAAAGAATTTTAAGTAATCAACTGTCTGAACTGGGAATCGAACCCGCCGAATGTAAAAAAAAATATTTCTCTAATTTAATTGTACCGATCGAAAGGATCGATCATACCTTATCATTTTTTCTTAATAACATAGCATTTTAAATAAAAGGAGGGCGTCCCAAAATTAACTCACATGGAGGGAAAGTACCTTAAATACTGAAGATATAAAATTTTACTGAAAGGAGACTTCATTTTTATTTTAAAAAGAAAACGAACTGCATTCAAAGAATTTTAAGTAATCAACTGTCTGAACTGGGAATCGAACACGCCGAATGTAAAAAAAAATATTTCTCTAATTTAATTGTACCGATCGAAAGGATCGATCATACCTTATCATTTTTTCTTAATAACATAGCATTTTAAATAAAAGGAAGACAAAGTTTGTGCAGCGTTATGAATAGCCTTTTCTGTGCACAAACTTGTTATTCAACATTAAATGTTAAATTTCGTAGTCTTCCTTTTATTTAAGATGCTATGTTATTAAGAAAAAATGATAAGGTATGATCGAGCCTTTCGATCGGTACAATTGAATTAGAGAAATATTTTTTTTTTACATTCGGCGGGTTCGATTCCCAGTTCAGACAGTTGATTACTTAAAATTCTTTGAATGCAGTTCGTTTTCTTTTTAAAATAAAAATGAAGTCTCCTTTCAGTAAAATTTTATATCTTCAGTATTTAAGGTACTTTCCCTCCATGTGAGTTAATTTTGGGACGCCCTGTATATCAATACTAATATTATAAAGAGGAAATATTTGTATTTTTGTAGATAACGAATAAACTCAAAAAGTACTGGATCGATTTAGAAAATTCTTTCACCGTTAGAAAGCTACAGTCTTCCCTAGTGACATAGCTATATTTTATCCCGATATTCTCACGGGAACGGGTGAAACCGCGGGCTGCCGCTAGTTTTACATATTTTCCGAGATATAGTTCAGTGCTAGATACTTGACGTCAGATGTGTCCAGAGATAGCAGTCCCTATTTAGGTTCACAATTTGAGAGGGCAGTTGAACAGTAGGATTGGGTTGTAATAAAGGTGCAGAGCAAGAGCACTGACCCCCTCCATGGCGCGGTTCCTGACGGACGAGAAGGTGGTCCGGCAGACGGGGCAGGAGGCGAGGCGCGCACACGAGGTGGTCATGGGCGGCCCCATCCACTGACCCCTAAACCATACATGCACTGACCCCCTCCATGGCGCGGTTCCTGACGGACGAGAAGGTGGTCCGGCAGACGGGGCAGGAGGCGAGGCGCGCACACGAGGTGGTCATGGGCGGCCCCATCCACTGACCCTAAACCATACATGCACTGACCCCCTCCATGGCGCGGTTCCTGACGGACGAGAAGGTGGTCCGGCAGACGGGGCAGGAGGCGAGGCGCGCGCGGCAGCGGGCGCACACGAGGTGGCCGCGCCGGCACTGCGCCATGGGCGGCTCCATCCACTGACCCTAAACCATACATGCACTGACCCCCTCCATGGCGCGGTTCCTGACGGACGAGAAGGTGGTCCGGCAGACGGGGCAGGAGGCGAGGCGCGCGCGGCAGCGGGCGCACACGAGGTGGCCGCGCCGGCACTGCGCCATGGGCGGCTCCATCCACTCCAGGCACACCGGGCACTCCAGCAGCCGCAGCAGGCTCTGTGCGACGCAAACGCTTCAAACACCGCTTGTAAATCGTTAAGGCTGTGCAGTCAGCACACAAGCGCCCGCCATTGAAAAAAAAATCATAGTTCTTAAATAAGGACGAAATTGTAAATTATCTCTCTGCAGTGCACTCCGAAGAAGCTTTGTGGTACTTTTGATCGTTTAAAGGATATTTTTTAGCCTGTTGTTTAGTTTAATACAGATTTTTTGCGAAAACTGGCCACTATTAGCAATAAAACTCCATTAAATTAAACGACAAGCTAGAAAATAGAGATAAAGCAATAGAAAGCACCACAAAGCTTCTTCAGAGTGCACTGCAGAGAGATAATTTACAATTTCGTCTTTATTTAAGCACTATGATTTTCTTTCAATGGCGGCGCTAGTGTGCAGACTGCACAGCCTTAAAACGCCCCACAGATGGATCAGTTCGCCTGTCGGCAGCGGCCTGTCAGTACCTCTAATATCAGTTGATTTACACTGTCAACGTTTACGAAAACTCGGATGAACTGCGCATATCGGTAAAGCAGTCAAAGGACATGAAAGAGATAGAGCGATAGTTTGCAATAACGAATACAGTTTGCCAAACTCATACTAGGGGTAGGTACTGACAGGCCGACTAATCAGCCCACAGATGATTAGTCGGCCTGTCAGCAACGGCCTTAAACAAAACAAAATACAACGTGTCAAAAAAATAAGCAATCATATTTTAGGAAGTGATTCTACCCATAAATCTGCAGAAATTTCCCATAGAAACATAGGTCAAAATATAAAAAAAAATCGTCATTCCATACAAAATATATTTTTTATATCGACCTATGTTTCCAAGGGAAAGCTTTGCAGTTTTGTGGTTAGAATCACTTCCTAAAATAATATTGCTTCTTTTTATACCACGTGTATAGGACGTAGGTATATAAGTTAACCATCTTTATTTAAATTTTTACTTTTTTGCATTCACAATGCAATTTTTATCATAGAAAAATGGAAAATAAAGTATTTAGAAAAAATCGACCCGTCTCACAACCAGCTCCGATGGGACTCGAACCCACGACCTTTCGCTATCCGGGCGACTGCTCCAACCACTGAGCTACGGAGTCGCTACGAGAAGCGTTGAATTTATCAAATACCTCTTACACGCTATATAGCCAGCGTTAATTTCATCAATGTGAGGATATTACTACCCCCAGACGCGAAAGAAATACCCTTCCAGACATTTGATCTAAATACTTTATTTTCCATTTTTTTAACCATCTTTTGTAAGAAATAGGCCTTCGAGATTCGCATTTGATAAAATAACAAGCTATAAAATTAAAATAGCATAATAGGTATAGCAGATCCGTCATTTTCTAGAGCGAGAAAGAGAGTGGGTATGAAGCGCCTCGTCGACTCCGCATAGCATATTCGTGCTTATAGCATATTCGTGCTTACAGCATTCCCACTCTGTTATATGACGGATGACGGTATAGCGAGTGATAGAAAAGCCTGGAGTTTACTTAATTCACCTGGGTTAATTCACCTCGGTGCATTAACCATACTTTTTGTAAATATTATTCACCCAGGTGCATTAAGGCGATACTCGGAAAAATTATGCTAAAGCGAGATAGCAATGAGAAATCGACGCGCGCGGGAGCGAGACCGATTTTGCAGATTACGCAAAAAAAAACACAAAATCACTTCGTATTCAAAAACTATAGCGAGTATAAAAAATGCTTCTATACGATCCTAAATATTATTGGTGTCCACTAATTAAACCAATTTTCAATAGTATATGTATCCCCATTTAAGAATGATCTTGATATTTCTTATTTTTTAGAGGTATTTTCGAAAATAAAAAGTGTCGAGACAAAATCATAAAATCGTGTTTCTGAAACTATACGATTCTAGATAAAGGTATGAAGAAATATATATCTTATTACCAGATTTATAACAACTGCAACCGTCCTATATTTTTAAATCAAAAAGTCCATACTTTTTCCGAGTAGCGCCTTAAGTATACTTAAAGTAAACTTTATTCACCTAATTCACCTGGGTGCATTAAGTATACTGAAAGTGTTAACTTTATTCACTTATTTATGTGGTACTAACTTATTTTATTTTTTAGAAATGTTTCGTTAAAAAACGTAATTTTTTAGTTATTATACGTAACATTCATGGCCTATACTAGCGCTGTCATTAATAAAAAAATATTTTAATATTGAATTCAATAAAAAAAATTGTTTTTCAGCTAAGAACTGCAGTTAAGTATACCTATGAAGTATTATGAAGAAATCATTAAGTTGATCGGAGAAACAGTTTAATTTTACCCCAAAAATGGCCACTTTTACAATAAATGAAACAGTTTCTTAAAATAACCACCTCCTATTTTTTAATACTTAAAAAAAATGATACATATATAAATAGAGATCTCGGATAAAAACATTTAACTTTTTTAAATGAATTCAATAGTATTTTTTTTTTATTTCAATGAGTCACACCAACACATCAAAGTATGACTATAAAATTACTGCATTTAATGCGCGTACTCGTGCAAGTACTAATAGTTTTTGTTTCATCGAAATCTGGCCAGGATTTCCAAAGATACAGCGTTGTAAAGTTTCACCAACTTTTGAAAATTTGCTTTCCTTGCGCGCTATTGCGATGACGTCATGTCGCACTGACATCTCCGTTTGCGGCTGTTGCGGGTGATTTCCGTCTAACTGTACCTACATAGAGTTCGTCTGTGCGCAATCTGCGCGCAACTCATGCGTTTTTGACGCTAGCTACAGTACATTTTCTTCGTTCTAAGGTTATGGTAAATGATTAGTATTCAATTTCGACCGCGCAGGCGCACTCTAAAACTGTCACCTACTGTCGATACCGAAAGACATTTATCCCACAAACTTATCTGACCCAGTGGTGGAGGCGCCACTAGCAGTATAAAATTATCGAAATGGCTGTCAGTTTTTAGGGTGCATATTTAAACCAAGTCAGTTAAGGTTGTAAGTACATCTTGTTTTGACGGTTGCTATACGTATTGACAGAATCCCGCCCGCCATTACGAAAGTTGATTTAATTAATTATTCACGAAAATAAAACATTATTTGAAGGTGTTTTTTCACATGGGCTCAATACAAAATTTCTTAAACATTTCATTGATCGACTATAAGAAAAATAAATAAATTTATTACGAAACCGTGAGAGCGCAACTATATAGCCAAAGGATTCTATGTAGGTATACGGAAGTGCGACGTGACGTCACACGTTAATGCCATTGGTTCACCCTAATTTTCCTCGGAAGCCGTACTTTAACGTTTAATATGTCAGTCATTTTTGAAGATAGGAAAAAAATAAAAACAGATTCTTTTTTCTCGAGTTACATATTTTTTAGATATACTGATAACAAAAATCATTGGTGTGACTCATTGTGGCGTTAGTGTAGGGCAAGAACGCCCTTAACATCTTTTGCATAGCAAGTACCTACCTATGTTCCAATTTAGTTATAACAGTTGTATAAATTTTAGGTGAATAAAGTTTACTTTAAAAATATAGACTAAACGTTTTAATTATATTCATAGCTACAAGTAGTGATTAAAGTATACGAATAGTATAGTTAATGCACCTAGGTGAATTAACCCAGGTGAATTAAGTGAACTCCAGGCAGAAAAGCATACCAGCAGAGGAAAGTACTATTTCCGTGTTTCCAGATGTGATCCCACCCTAACTGTGCTCGTACGCAATTGGCAAATCATGTCCTGAAACTCCGCCTACATTACCTATAAGTTGCTATTTTTGTAATCAAATTATGCTAGATTTTTATATTATTTTTATGCATTCACAATGCAATTTTTGTAAGTATAGGAAAAATGTGATAGTAAAAAACCACGAGCCCTATAAGTAGCTTTCAGGCGGGATTCGAACCCGCGCCTCCGGGAATCCGGCCGATGAAGCCGAAAGAAGACGAATTGATGAAGCAACGCTGGCCTACAGCGTAACAAGTGATAGCCAAATTCGACGAGTCGTGTAAGCCTTTCGGTAGCTTAGTTGGTCAGAGCATCGGGCCGGATTCCCGGAGGCGCGGGTTCGAATCCCGCCTGAAAGCTACTTATAGGGCTCGTGGTTTTTTACTATCACATTTTTCCTATACAAATTATGCTAGTTTAAAGTTATTCACTGATCATAATTTTAATTAAGTATCTTATCTTATCTTTAACCGAATAGCTTGAAGTATTTGCCAAAAAATTACCTGATTGAATTCCTTGACTGTGTGTGGTTGTTCACCGTCATCTGCTGCCGCAAAAATTACATTAGTTAATAATAACTTTGATGTTAATATTATATAATAATGATATTTTAAAATCTTACCGGAATTTCCCTCTCTTCTACCTTCCTGCGACTGATTGGTGTCATCATTAGCATCGAGCGTAATAACCTACAAATAAGAAATTTGTATAAATTAACTGCTTAGGTTTTCAGCTATGTTTATAGTATTGATAGATCGTTACTGATCAGAACCCTAATAATACCTAAGTCGAATATCGAGTTGACTTAAGGTAAATATAATTCGTAATATTCCGGATCGCTCAACCGACTGCTAAGTATGAATTTATATACTAGCCACGCCCACAGGTCGTGCGACGCGATTTGCTTGCGTTTTCATTTATGTAAATTGTTACCAATCAGTGGATCGCGGGACCCAATTAGGTCGCTTCGGACACGGTCGTCAACATCGTAATTGTACGTTAAGGGAGCCTCCAGATCCCGCGAATGTTTCGCGTATGTTCCGAACGCGCGCTGTTCGCGAGCATTTGTGCGCGAGAGCGGCACATCAAGCAGTTGCAATAATGGCAAGACGTATTATGGACACCTACTTGTTCATTATAACCACAAAACTAAAAAAGAAGCAAATTACTCATTTATTATATTATATTGATATTCCCACGGGAACGGGTACCACGCTGGTAAAACCGCGAGGATCTGCTAGTTACTTTATAAAGCCATAAGCAAAAGATAATTTGATATTGACCTGATTGAGCTCCACATCAGCGTTGACGACTGCATTTTCAGCGTTGGTCTCCGCTACCAAACTGCCGTCTGCCTCGTCGTTAGCGTCGATTTCCACGATCTCTTCTTCCAGAGACATTGTAGATGTGTTGTTCGACGTGTCCACTGGAAAAGTAACCAGCCTTACCGCCCTATTCAAACTTTTTCATCATCATCAGCAGCAGCAGCAGCATATTAAGGGCCCTCTATAGGCCAACAAAAATCAGATAGCTTTACATAATCGTCTGTAATATCAATATTAATGAAAAACTGAATTTTAAGTTAAGATGCAGTAAACTTCAGGACTAAAACTAGTGACTATGTTACTCAAAAAAGCACGATTGCTTAAAATTTTCTTGATAGAAAAATACTGCGAAGTTGCCTCCAAATCACTATAATTTACACGATAAACTGCTAGTATTCAAGTAATACATTAAAATAAAGCTTGGGACTTTTTAATATAATTACACTAAATATAAGGCAGGGCTTATGTTATATATTTTTGTAAATAACCTTTAAATATCCTTTTAAAAAAGAATTTCCTTCATGTCTTCATTCCGGACTGGCCGAATGGGGCTGGGGAATTATATAGTAAGTAGTACTTTACAGTTGCCTTTTGCAGTTGGCCTAGAGCGCGCCGTTAACGGCCACTGCTGGACATAAGTCTCTCCAAAAGTAATCCATCGAGCACGATCGGCGGCTGCTCAAGACTTTTCTTCGTCGTCTCGGAAAATCGCGCGATGCGGGTGGGAGAGGTGAGGTTGCGGGGTACAGTAGTACAGTAGAGTACCCCGGGTGCTCTACTGCGCATAACAAAAAGCAAAATTAATTCATTTAACTTAAAAATTAGTGATCAGACTTTTGGATCGGATATTGAGGTGGCTAGTGCTTTTGAAGGTTTCTTTGCTCGAATACCGTTAAAAACTACTAGTAGACTTAACTCTTGCCCCAACACCGCTGTCTCTCTTATGGAATCTAGTGTGGACAAGTGCCAGGAAACATTTAGTTTTAGCTTTGTCACTACCGAAGATATTAAAGCATTCAAAGCAATAAATATTAAGAAAACAGAAGATCACTGGGGCATATCTACAAGTATCATCAAATCAATAATTGATGTGATAGCTCCATCATTAGCAATAATTTTTAACCAATGTATAAGTGAAGGGGTCTTTCCTAATTTAATGAAGAATAGTAAGATAATTCCTCAAATTTTAGACCTATATCCATACTACCAGCAATAAGTAAAATATTTGAGAAATTAATTTATGCTCAACTTTTAGAATATTTTAAATTAAATAGTATACTGCATGAGAAAAAGTCTGGTTTTTCAAAAGGTAAAAGTACAACTGATGCTGGGGTTGCATTTCTAAAACATGTACTTGATGCCTGGGAGGACAAGCAAGATGTAATCGCTATTTTTTGTGACCTTTCCAAGGCATTCGATGGTGTTGATCATCACCAAACACTATTAATGAAGTTAAAACATTATGGTGTTTCTGAAATGTCAGTAAAACTTATGCATTCATATCTGTATGAAAGAAGTCAGAAGGTAGTTATTAATAAAACTGAGTCTACCGGAGCTCCCATTACTATGGGCGTACCCCAAGGATCAATATTGGGCCCGCTGTTGTTTTTAATATACATAAATGACCTTCCTTACTACGCGAAGAATTTATGTGAGACAATGCTATTTGCCGATGATACATCTCTAGTCTTTAAAGTAGATAGAGGTGATGACTGTTCTGACGAAGTAAATAGTGCTGTTTCAAAAGTGCCACATTGGTTTAATAGTAATAATTTATCATTAAACTAAAAAAAACTAAGTGTTTAAAATTTTCGTTACCTAATGTAAGACAAGTTGATTTTCATATGAGACTAGACGGCGATATGGTCGAATTCATTAACAATATTAAATTTCTAGGTATTACATTAGACTCGCGACTACAATGGTATCCTCATATCGAAGCCTTGGCGAGTAGACTCAGTTCGGCAGCATTCGCAGTTAAGAAATTAAGGCTCTTAACCGATATTAAAACGGCAAGAATAGTCTATTTTAGTTATTTTCACAGTGTTATGTCCTAGGGCCTTTTGTTGTGGGGCTCAGCCGCTAAAATCCAAAGTATATTCGTGCTCCAAAAAAGGGCTATTCGCGCCATGTACAACCTTCGATCGCGAGATTCTTTAAGAGATCTATTTAAAGAAAATAAACATTTTAACTTTTGCAGGACAATACATCTATGAAAATATAATTTATGTGAAAAAGTATTATAATACATTTGTAAAGCAAACACAAAGAAATAAAGATAAACTTGTCGTTCCCAAGTTTAGGCTAGAAAAATCCAGAGCCTCATTTCTGGGGAAAAGCATAGCCTTTTCTAATAAAGTTCCACAGCATATAATTGAACTACCATTGCATAAATTTATATGTTACATTAAAGAGTCGTTGATGAGCAAGGATACTATAAAGTAGACGATTATTTGAATGACTGCAATGCATGGTCCTGATGTAACACATAACATAATCACTGTTTAATATGATGTATTTTGTTGTATTAGTAACGATATGTATTTTTTTTGTAAATGTCGTTACCTAACTAAGAAACACCGGCAAGTTTCTTGCGCCCATTCTTCTTGTCAGTTAAAAAAGTCTTAAATGGGTGGTAGGAAAATATTGACGATTCATAAGTACATATTTATTATGTCCAAGTGAATAAATATTTTTTTCATTTTCATTTTCATTTTCATAGCGACTAACTTTTACGACCGGCATTATGGGCTCCCACTAGGGTGACCAGGACAGATTTCTGATTTTAAGGGGCAACAGCGTCCAAAATTCGGGATTTAGGATTACAACAAAGGACAACCCATTATTTATGTTTTTTTCATTAGTAGTCGTCTTTAAGTCTCTTGAAGACTCGTATTCAGCTCGTCCTGGCAGCCATTAAAATGTTTTATTTCGAAGTTTAAACTTATAAAAATCAATGCATGATAAAAAAAGTTAATCCATAATCCATAAGACCATAATTTGCAACTCAGCCTTTACATTGTCGGTTATACGGTGCGACGTGAGTATGCCGTAACAGGCGTTGGAAACGCCTGTGAGCCCGTTATTTTGTGACGATATTATATATAAACCTAACCTATTTCTATGTCAAAATGGCAAACAAAGAGCTATAATAAGAAAGCATACGTTTTACACCCATTCATCACAGAATGCAGGAGCCAATTTAAAAATATTAAAATAGGTACCTTCAATAGGCTCTTGATTAATGGCCGAATCCCCATTTCTCGGTGGTTGAATTTCAGCGTCAAATCTGACTTCTTCCGACTCTAAAAATGAAAACTTAAGTTACCTTTAAGCTCTGGCGTGGCGTCTAATAATATATAGAGAGAGCCGAAACACATACCCGCGTTTTTCAACGACCGCCGAAATCAGCGCCGCGACTGCGACGCCTGTCTAGTATTTGAAATACCAAGCCTGGAGCGATAATAGGGTTTTTGATTGATTTTGTTTTATTTAAATTTTTACTTTTTTGCATTCACAATGCAAGTTTTAATATTGAAAAATTGAACCTGTGAATCGACCCGTCTCACAAACAACATATAATACGACAAAATATGACAACATAGGTATTTAATCTCAAATATCTTGCATATTTTTAGCGATATAGAGCATCAAACTTTCTAAGAAGAAGAAGAAGAAGCACTACCAGCCAGTGACGTCACATGCTAGTAGTGCCATACTTTCGCCATAGAAAATTTCGTTTTAGAAAGAGATAGCAAGTCACAACTAATTAGCTCATAATTCGCATTTTTTAATACAGATTGAATTTCTTTTTTCACATTTGTTTTTCAATAATGTTATATTTCTGAATGTCATCATAATTAAATATCTACATTTCAACAACAGTCAAATACCCTATTATTGTTTTTGCGTTTACGTAGCAACGCGGTTAAGGGCGAGTCCCAATTAGATTCACAGTGAGCGGCCGACTGTCTGGTCTGCCGTCTGACTCAACAGCGTACTGAGCCGCAGACCGTGAGCATTGTTTGCTGCGACGCAGCCGCTCACTGAACGAGTCGGAAAGCGAACAACCACAAAGGAGATGGTAAAAGCTTGTATGGAGTTTGGTACCACTTGTGAGCACCATTTTTTCCTAAAGATATCATCCCAAGAAATCAGATACTTTTTGGATTTTCTTATTATTTTACCAAATAACGCGGCAAATAATTTTTTAATTTTGGCTTTAAAAAAAAGTAGGAAGCCATTTTAGGGTGTATTCCACTTATTAAAGATCTTTGTCCATTATGCATTTGACTAAAGAAATTATCAATGAAACCATTTATGAATTCGTCCTCGTCCAATTCTTTGATCCAATATTTGATAATAAGTGGAATATCACCCTCAAAAAAGGATTGGATGGAAACGTCAAAGTCAAACAAAATTCAATTTTCGTCATTCATTCTCAATATTCTCATTTTAAAAATACTGTAGGTACCTAGTCGAAGTTTTTTAAAAATAGTCCATGTCTAATAGAAAATTAAATATTTAAATGGGATAAGATAAGTTCTCTAATAAATAACTCTGATGCTAGTTTAGCTATTGAATGAACATTTAAGTGTATGCGTATTGCTTTAATGCAAATGTTAAGGAAGTCTTAAGCTTGAGATTTTTAAATTATTCTTATGCATTCAAAATGCAATTTTGTAAGTATAGGAAAAATGTGATAGTAAAAACCACGAGCCCTACAAGTAGCTTACACTTTCTAGACCTAGACCTGGGGGGCTACCGGCTAAGAAATATGGATATGGGTGTGGGCTTCAACTGTCATTTGATTTCCTTATCTTGATAGATTTTTGCTGCTTTGTTCTGTTGAACGTTGCTAGCTTGTTATCGTTATACCCGACGTCACAAAACTGATAGCGGCTATTTTCTATAAAAAATTGACTTAAAGTTCCCAAAAACGTATGAAGTTCATACCCATAACTAACTTTATGGGTTTTTAGCTAGCAACGTTCAACAGAACAAAGCAGCAAAAATCTATCAAAATAAGGAATTCAAATGACAGTTGAAGCCCATACCCATACCCATATTTTTTAGCCGGTAGCCCCCCTGATCGGCCGTCCGTGGGCTCCTAGTATGAGTTGGGAAAACTGTATTCGTAATTGAAAACTGTCGCTCTATCTCTTTCATGTCCTTTGACTGCTTTACCGACATGATCAGTTCATCCGAAATCAACTGATATGGGGTTCTGACAGGTCGTTGCCTACAGGCGAACTGACCATCTGTGGGGCGCTTAAGGACACTGACAAGCCGTTCCCAACCACAGATTACTAATTGTTCCCAACAGGCCGACTGATCATCTGTGGGGCCCTTAAGAACTTGTAATATGTTGCCGAAGTCACGCCGAAGTTACCAGTTCATAAAAATAACCATTCTTATTTATTTATTTACCCATTATTCTAATAACTTTGAATTTTTTAAGTTGCACCATATTATTTCATATATTTTTCCATATCTTTTGTGTATATGCTCACGAGTGGTACCAAATCTTTACCATCTCCTTTCGTAGAGAAGGCGCTGTATCAACACTCCATTTGTAATATACAGGTACACATGTAATAATTCCATTATTTCATGAATTTCCTGGAGGGAAAGTACTTACTCGAAATGATGGAGATAGCAAAATTCACTCAAAGGAAACATTACTTTATTTTTGACAAGAAACAACACTGCATTTACAGATTTTTTTATGAAAACAGTTAGCCGCTAACTGTGTGCATAATTGGGACACGCAAGGCCTATGTGTTACAGCTCTTATTAGAGTACTCATAATTAGATACGTCTAATAACTGTTATTTTTTTGCTTTTACTTTCACAATGCAATTTCTACTAATTGAAAATGAAATATTAGAAAAAAAACAAACCCATCCTCCATGCAGCCGTCTCACAACTAGCTCCGATGGGTTGTGATAGTTGTAAGACGGGTCATTTTTCCAATACTCATTTTCAATATATTCAATAACAAAAATTGCATTGTGAATGCAAAAAGGTAAAATAAAAATTAGCAGCTCCGCCGGGAATTGAACCCGGGGCCTTTCTCTTCCGGGCGAATAATCTAACTGCTGGCTGAGCTACGGAGTCATTAGAGGAAGCGTCGAATTTTACTAATACTTCTTTAGCGTTGTGAGCCAGCGTTTATTTCACCAATTTGAAGAAATGACTACCCCCAACCCCCAAAAGAAAAAGTGAAAGGTCCCGGGTTCGTTTCCCGGCGGAGCTAATTCGAGGATGGATCGTTTTTTTCTAATACCTATATTTGAAGATATCAGTTCATAAAGGCACTATGAAACATTTAAGAAAAAACTAATTTGATTATTTGGTTAAGGCATTATGACTGTGCTTTAAAAAATACGACCTTTTACATTTTAACGTTTCAATTTAATCTCTGTGTAATAAATAAAATGATACAGGAATCAAGTTCTCACATAGGACTCCAAACATGTTATTAGTTACATATTGCCTTTATCATGTAACTAAATTCTGATGGCTTCATTTTCAATTTGATACGTGATTTGTTTTCGCTGAAACGTACCGAGCTGTGTGGGTCCGCGTTCCGCAACGGCCGCTTCGTTGACGTCTACGACTCGCCTGTTGCCACCGGGGGGAGCATGGGGCGCATGGGACGCACGGGGCGAGTGGGGCGCAGGGGGCGCGGGCGCCGGTGGCCGCCTCGTCAACATAGTGGACATTTTCATCGTATCCAAGTAGGACGGCGGGTTGCGCGGTGAATGATTCACTGCCAATATTAAGATTAAATTAAAAACACGTCTACGTCTCCTTCGCGTGTTTCTTCCAATTACGCGAAAATATCGGAACATTGGCGCGTGGCTTTACACGTGTACGTATCCAATACACAATGTATTTATTTTCCGAGGCCGACTTTGTTATGTGTTTAAAACCACATAACAAAGTCCAAAACTATAAACTAACCAACTATGAACTCCTATATATTGCGGCGACATATTCAAAGTTAATCAAAGGCAAATTTAAATTGATATACTTGTCAAGGAAATATTAATTTAATTATTGAAAAAATAAACATACGTCTACTGGTGAGGGTGGAATAAGTGTTGCGACCGGCCTGAAGTCTCTTGAGTAAATTCTGATGCGCCTTTTGAGATGTCGATGATAACGTGAAATGAGGATTCCTTGGTCCTCTGGTGCCTATAGAACAATGTTATTATTACTATTACATAGTATTTCTAAAATTTAATAAGTTTTTAGTAAAAAAATCATTTTCATGACAAGCTTTTTTGCTGACTGTACTTAAATATTGTATTATAATGATGATATTCAAACACTTTTGTTCGCGATATTCTCCATCTGATATCTTTCTAGGAACCGAGTCTATTAATAAAGGGGTTGACCGACAGAGTTCTAGTTCATTAATAATCTTATTCTTCTTTATAATTCACTAGCTCTACGCTCGCGGCTTTGCCTGCGTAGGCTAGACAATGATTTCCCGTAGGAATGAGATATTTTCCCAGGGTAAAAAGAAGCCTATATGCTATTTTAGACCATAGTTTATATTTGTGTGTGCCCGATTTCACCTAGATCCATTAGGCCGTTTCGCCGTGATTAAGTTACAAACATCCAAACTTTCGCATTCATAATATTAGTAAGATTTATTTCTTACTAGTGGCCGCCCGCGTGTGGTTCCCGTTTCTGTGGAAATATGGGGATAAAAGTATCCTATGTGTTATTCCAGCCTATAATCTATGTCTCTTGCAAATTTCATCCAGATCCGTTTAGTAGTTTTTGCGTGAAAGAGTAACAAACATCCATACATCCATACTCACAAACTTTCGCATTTATAATACTAGCTTTCCACTACATGACGTTATCTTGCGGGAATATGATATTTTTCCGGGGTAAAAAGTAGCCTATGTTCCTTTCCAGGCTACAAAGTATCTGTGTCCCAAATTTCAGCCAAATCCGTATTAAGGGCATACCTCTTGAAGACAAGGCGAAAAGATCTATATTGGTTCTAGGGGGGCGCGGGTTGTTCATATTGCACTGGACCTTCCTAAAGGCGAGGATGCGTCGGATGTCCGCGGCCGGAGACGTTCAGTTACATACACACTCACAGAAGAAATATATACCTATATAAAGATAGTTTACCGACAACTTATTATGGGCATACCTCTTGAAGACATGGCGAAGAGATCTATATTGGTTCTAGGGGGGCGCGGGTTGTTCATATTGCACTGGACCTTCCTAAAGGCGAGGATGCGTCGGATGTCCGCGGCCGGAGACGTTCAGTTACATACACACTAACAGAAGAAATATATACCTATATAAAGATAGTTTACAGACAACTTATTAAGGGCATACCTCTTGAAGACATGGCGAAGAGATCTATATTGGTTCTAGGGGGGCGCAGGTTGTTCATATTGCACAGGACCTTGCTAAAGGCGTGTATGCGTCGGATGTCAGCGGCCGGAGACGTTCAGTTACATACACACTAACAGAAGAAATATATACCTATGTAAAGATAGTTTACAGACAACTTATTAAAGGCATACCTCTTGAAGACATGGCGAAGAGATCTATATTGGTACTAGGAGGGCGCGGGTTGTTCATATTGCACTGGACCTTCCTAAAGGCGAGGATGCGTCGGATGTCCGCGGCCGGAGACGTTCAGTTACATACACACTAACAGAAGAAATATATACCTATATAAAGATAGTTTACAGACAACTTATTAAGGGCATACCTCTTGAAGACATGGCGAAGAGATCTATATTGGTTCTAGGAGGGCGCGGGTTGTTCATATCGCACTGGACCTTCCTAAAGGCGAGGATGCGTCGGATGTCCGCGGCCGGAGACGTTCAGTTACATACACACTAACAGAAGAAATATATACCTATATAAAGATAGTTTACAGACAACTTATTAAGAGCATACCTCTTGAAGACATGGCGAAGAGATCTATATTGGTTCTAGGGGGCGCGGGTTGTTCAAATTGTACTGGACCTTCCTAAAGGCGAGGATGCGTCGGATTTCCGCGGCCGGAAACGTTCAGTTACATACACACTCACAGAAGAAATATATACCTATATAAAGATAGTTTACCGACAACTTATTAAGGGCATACCTCTTGAAGACATGGCGAAGAGATCTATAATGGTTCTAGGGGGGCGCGGGTTGTTTATATTGCACTGGACCTTCCTAAAGGCGAGGATGCGTCGGATGTCTGTGGCCGGAGACGTTCAGTTACATACACACTAACAGAAGAAATATATACCTATGTAAAGATAGTTTACAGACAACTTATTAAGGGCATACCTCTTGAAGACATGGCGAAGAGATCTATATTGGTACTAGGAGGGCGCGGGTTGTTCATATTGCACTGGACCTTCCTAAAGGCGAGGATGCGTCGGATGTCCGCGGCCGGAGACGTTCAGTTACATACACACTAACAGAAGAAATATATACCTATATAAAGATAGTTTACAGACAACTTATTAAGGGCATACCTCTTGAAGACATGGCGAAGAGATCTATATTGGTTCTAGGGGGCGCGGGTTGTTCAAACTGTACTGGACCTTCCTAAAGGCGAGGATGCGTCGGATGTCCGCGGCCGGAGACGTTCAGTTACATACACACTAACAGAAGAAATATATCACGTTGAACGCCATGGGGGACACCATGTGAGCGACAGTGCAATACTCGTTTAGGCCATGACAAAAACAGTATATTTGGTAAATTTTCGTCTTTGACTTTTATTCATGAAATCGATAAATAACACCAATTAAAGTTATTCTAGTTTAAATGCAATCAGATTTTCTCTATAATTTCGAATAAAACTCATGTCGAACTCATGGTGTCCCCCGTGGCTCATGGGAAGAGAAATCAGTTTTACTTCTCGCAGGGCCACGCGGGTCACACCGTCGCTCACACACTAGAGTAGGGTATTGTAGGTAGGTGCGGACCAACGGACGGATGAAACAGCTGAGGGCTGTTAGTTTGTATATTGTTTTATTACTTACAATGTTACGTTGCGAATTTGACACTATAGCGGCAGAAAGTAATAAAGATAAAAGAAAGTCGCTTGCATTTTGTGCTTTTGTCTAGATAAAAGAAAAAGCCGCTTGCACGTGTGCTTCTTGCTTTTATTTGTTTCCAAGTGCAATTTTTTGGGTTAAGCTTGTCAGTCATTCCTTGAAACAACTTGTGAGATAACGTGAACCAAGTGTGCCATCATATTTTTGTGATTTTTCTGAGTCGCTTGAAGTAAACAGTCATTTCATCGTACCTTTAAAGTTTAATATGGACTGGGAAGACTACGAAATAACACAAGAGGACTTGATAAATATAGAAAACGTAGAAGTTTCAAGTCTCATTAATAGCAGCTTTTCCTTCAATTTTCCATCTGCGTTATTAGACACTGAAGAAGAAGAAAACATAAGCCAACTATCAGATTTGGAAGAAGATGATATAATTTTACCAAGGAATAGAAGGAGACGCCAGCGTATATTGTCTATATCTTCGAATACCTCTAGTGATACCGAAGAACAACAATCGAATCCCAGCACTGATACATCGACAACGACATCGCCAACTGGATGGAGCCTTCCGCGAGGAGATCAGAGGACAATCGTTCCTTTTACTGAGTTTCCGGGATTGTCACCACGTATCGTAAGAGCTATGATAGACAAGTCTCCAGAAGATTTTTATAGTCTCGTAGTACCAGAACATGTATTTGAAATGATAGCAGAAGACACTAACATATATGCTATCAAAAAAATTACTACTGAACAAGAAGCATCACTGACTGCTCGCATTAGAAATTGGTCGCCAACAACGGCTTCCGATATAAAGAAGTTGTTTGGATTAATTATTTTCATGGGGTTGGTAAAACTGCCAAAAATCGCCAATTATTGGTCAACAGACGGCATAATGGCCAAAACTTATCCTAAAAGCATAATGAGCCGGAATCTATTTGAATTGCTGTTACAAATGCTGCATTTCTCTCAAGAAGATGAAGCTAATACTACAAACAGACTGCACAGAATACAGAAGTTGCTTGATGTATTGAATGATCAATTTCCAACAATCTACACGCCTGGAGAAGTGCTCTGCATAGATGAGAGTCTTGTACCTTTTCGCGGTCGAATAAAATTTAGACAGTACAATAAACAAAAACGCCACAAGTATGGTATCAAGGAACTCAAATTGTGCACCCTTCCTGGGTTTACTTATAAGATAAACGTATACGCTGGCAAAAATGGCGATCAAGTTAATACAACGCCAACCAATGTCGTCATGTCGTTATGTAGTAACCTATTAAACAAAGGTCACACTTTGTTTACCGGTAACTGGTATACTAGCGTGGATCTAGCCAGAGAGCTGCTAAGTGCTGAAACTCATTTAGTTGGCACCATTCGTAAAAATCGAAAACATCTACCTAAGGAGGTGACAACGGCCAAACTAAAACCGGGCGGACATATCGCGAAAGAAAGTTTTTATGGAATTACAGTACTGAAATGGAGAGACAAGAGGGACGTTCTTGTTTTATCAACGAAGCACTCTGATAAGTTCGTCAATGTTATGAAGAGAGGAAGAGTCACTTCGAAGCCACAAATTGTAACAGATTACAATAAAGCTAAAGGCGCAGTGGATTTGTCAGACCAAATGTATGTAAGTGGTATAAAAAATGGGCTATCAATTTGCTACTGAGTACAGCCATGGTAAATGCGCTAATTTTCTAATTCTATATTTCTAATGCGCTAATGATCACTGATTTCCGTAAAAGAGTGTTAAATCGATTGTGTATAAGAGACGAAGAGGTTACACTACCTGATACAAGACCGAGACGAACAAAACACAAATTGGCGAGAAAATCTGGTCCGGTTAGAGAAAACAGGCGAAATTGCCATAACTGTTACAAGAATAATGTTAAAAATATAGGTCGAGCCAAGGCCAAAAATATTACCAAAAAAGTGGTCACTTACTGTGAAGACTGCCCAGATAAGCCATTTCTTTGCTTCGATTGTTTTTATTTAATCCATCGTTGATAATTAAGGTACTAACTGCCGCACTCAGAGACGTCAATTAACTTTAATTGGCATTAAGTTATCATTCCTACTTTATTCAATACTAGACATAAAAAGAGACATATATAGATTTTAAAGCCAATTTAAGTTAATTGACGTCTCTGAGTGCGACAGTTAGATAGGTAAATAATGTCAAATGTCACTTTATGTCTTATGTTAATTAAGAATATCACTCGATAAACTTTTCAGTGTTTCATATTATAATGTTCAATAAATATACTACTTTCTATTATAGTTCATTTTTCAATCCATTTCAACATTTAGACATAAAAATTAAACTTGTCATAACTTTTTAACTTCTTGAAATTTATTGAGTGTTATTATGTCCATAGGATTCTGGAGGCCCTTCCACATTGTTAAAAATATATAACTGTACTTGAACTGAAACCCAAAGCCTGAAAAATCAGTTTCAGTATGAGACATGTTCGCGGTCACGGGTGTCCCCCAAGGCCTGAATGGAACATAACAGTGTCGCCTACAGCGTGACCCCCATGGCCCAAACAAAATAACTCAATACTTCGTTTGGCGTTCAACGTGATATACCTATATAAAGATAGTTTACAGACAACTTATTAAGGGCATACCTCTTGAAGACATGGCGAAGAGATCTATATTGGTTCTAGGGGGGCGCAGGTTGTTCATATTGCACTGGACCTTGCTAAAGGCGTGGATGCGTCGGATGTCCGCGGCCGTAGACGTTCAGTTACATCACAGATAATGTTACATACACACTCACAGAAGAAATATATACCTATATAAAGATAGTTTACCGACAACTTATTAAGGGCATACCTCTTGAAGACATGGCGAAGAGATCTATAATGGTTCTAGGGGGGCGCGGGTTGTTTATATTGCACTGGACCTTCCTAAAGGCGAGGATGCGTCGGATGTCTGCGGTCGGAGACGTTCAGTTACATACACACTAACAGAAGAAATATATACCTATGTAAAGATAGTTTACAGACAACTTATTAAAGGCATACCTCTTGAAGACATGGCGAAGAGATCTATATTGGTTCTAGGAGGGCGCGGGTTGTTCATATTGCACTGGACCTTCCTAAAGGCGAGGATGCGTCGGATGTCCGCGGCCGGGAGACGTTCAGTTACATACACACTAACAGAAGAAATATATACCTATATAAAGATAGTTTACCGACAACTTATTAAGGGCATACCTCTTGAAGACATGGCGAAGAGATCTATATTGGTTCTAGGGGGGCGCGGGTTGTTCATATTGCACTGGACCTTCCTAAAGGCGAGGATGCGTCGTATGTCCGCGGCCGCGCTGCGCTGGTCGGGGCGCGCGCGCGGGTCCGCCTCCGCTGCCGCCATGTTCGCCGACGCCGACGACGCAGCACGCGGCGATACAAACAGTGGCACGTTCCGGCTTTAAGCATAATTTGGAACAAACCTTACAATGGGGAGGAAATCTAACTTTTTATCACGACAGAGGGCGTAGGTGATATTGGAGGGCTGTTTTGTTGATTGGTTGTTATTGTGACATAACGTCACAATAACGGGCGTCCGCGTGACGCAGTTTAGGCCCTAAGAAGTACAGTGTGTATCAGTGTAAGTTATATGAACTTATATGTCAAAAAACTGATAGTAAAATAGTGTATCCTATATGCAAAACTTCATTAATAGAGCTTCAATAAAAGCCGTTATATTACGGTCTCTAAGTGGGCTGCTGACTTGACGTTTCTTGCTAATTGCGATGGCGATTCCAGAGAAACTGGTACAAGTTATGAAGAAATAAATATACGAAAACTTTGTGTGTGAAATTGTGAATCTTACGATATAAATAATAAAAGAATTTGTCTTTGCTGTTTTCAAAAAATCTATTGTTAACTTCTAAATAATACTCTGAATATAGGCAGTCGATCAATATTGAGCTTTGCTCCACGGTAATAAGGTTTAAACTTTATTTCAATCATCAGGTGGGTACTATAGAGCAAAAAAGTGAAATAATTATATAGTTTTTGACTGTGTCAATACATATCCTAGGTTCAAATGTTCAATGCCATTGAAGACAATGCCAATATCAACACAAACAAATAATACTGGAAAACGAAGATAACATCAAGATAATCAAATATATTTTGAACCCTAGTACAACTACTTATTTAATACTATTTAAACACAATTTTTTGACGTCGTAGAAACTTGTCTAGAGGGGCAGGTATCTTTTAGTCTAGTCAAGCGCGATTCTAATTGCTTACCAAGCAAGCAAGCGCTTGCCTTTAAAAACTGGATCAAAATAAGTAAGAAATCAGCCATTTAAATTTTTACTTTTTTGCATTCACAATGCATTTTCAATTTTCAAAAACATCAGTCATTCATCAGTTCTGTTCATCACTCCTAATTAATAAAGCGTTTTTAATACAAATACAATTTTTTTTAAATCTCATGTGAGATCAGAAAGGGGGGGGGGAGGGCAAACCATATCTCTACTCTCTAAGTCTAGTCTAATCAGATTCAACCTGCACAAGAAAAATATTACTATGGTAATCACTTTTATATGTGATACACTACTCTGCTGTATATAACAAACATTATTGATACTGTTTACTTGTATGTGCTACTACAATAACATCAATCTCAACATAAAATAGTAGGCACCTTTACAGTTTACTTACTCCGATGTCCCTGACATTAGCCTGCTTGAGTTATTCACTGGTAAAACAGACCAAAACCTTTCTGGTGATGGATCCGTGTGCACCAAACCACCGCGCTGCTGCCCTGCTGAAAACATATCAATATTAGCATTTTACATGTACCTACTACTGAATTTCTTTAAATAATGGTTTACAAAATGTTGCATTACCACTTGTGCCGGGCATGTCAGAAACACTTGGTCGAGGCTCAGTTCCCTGTCTTCTTAACAAATGCATATCAGATGGCACTGGTTGGTCTTCTTCATCTAATAAAAAAAATACTTTTTATTAATGTAATAAATAACAAAGGTTGGCTCAAAATTATTTCTTCATTTAACTGTTTTTTGGGACCCAGTGTTTTTCGGAAGTGGCCTATTTTATAGGTAAACAAAGAACTTGAGCGCTTGTTATCGCTGTCCCGACCAGGGCCCTGTTTAACGAAACTTACAAGTCAACAATTATGTAAGAAAGTTACAAATCTGTAGACTTGTAATACAAGTGCTGTTTCTAGGAAAATATGGGAAAAATGTGATAGTAAAAAACCACGAGCCCTATAAGCAGCTTTCAGGCGGGATAAAATCTCAAGTGCTGTTTAACCAACGTTACAAATATGTAAGAATTTTACAACTAAAAATCTTACATATTTGTAAAGTCTAATGCTGTTTAACCAACGTCTACAATTGTAAAAAAACGCCTGTAGATTACAATTTACAAATTTGTATCTACATATTTTAAATTGTACCTAAATTACAAGTTACAATTTGTAATTTTTTGAAGAAGGTAGATTAAAAAGGGATGAAATTGAATGACCACCAAAAAAACAATCGTTACCCTAAACAGCCTCATCCAAAAAAAAAATATATGTACAAATAAATGAAACCTCTACCAAAATCTTTCGGGCTATTTAAGTCATGCCTGCACTACAAAAACTTTTTCATAACCCAAAAAGGCCACGCGTGCACCAAATTTTAACTAGCAAAGTTTAGTGTTATTACTACCGAAATATATCACTACTATCACTAGGTACGTTTGCCATAAAATGTATGTGTCACCGGAAAATAACAAGAACCGCAAATTTATAATTTTCCTAGGAAATTTATAAATTTACGGAAGTCCTGTAGAACACGTGATTTGCGGTTTTTATTATTTTCCGGTGACATATGCATATAACCAAGTATATTATAATATTGATGGCAATGTCTCGCGGCTTTATTCCCTCCCCTCCCAGCCATCGCTACACCGTCGCCGCTAATTTTAAAATTACACTGAGGACTGCCTTAATAAGTTTTAAGTTTATTTGTATGTAAACTGCCGCTTTTAATGGTAGCCTTAATAAGTGAATGCAAACTAATGTTTTTTTTTGGGGGCTGTTATTTTATTGAAAGCTCGAAGAAGCTCAGCCTTTAGTAAATTTTTCGGTAGTATCGGTAAACCTTTAGAACTTCATTTATATTTTTTGGGTAAACAATGATTTTTCTATATTAATTTACTTTATTAGGATAAAATTGTGTAACATTTGGATGAAATTTTTAAATAAAATGCGAGTACATATTTGGTGCATGCGTGGCCTTTTTGGGTAGCTCAGCGATTATTCTGAAGATACTTGCCTTTTTTAGGTTAGCAGATTTTACGTTTATTGGTGATAAGTTCATATTAAAATGGGGATTAAATTCTGGTAAGTACTTATGATTTTTTGGGCGTTATATTTCATTATATCTGGTGATTGCTTAAACCTAAGCCGATTAAAAACAATAGAAATTTAGTCATCATCAGCCATTATTAGTCCCGTAAGTAATAACTGATGGGGCAAAGACCTTCCTTATTGATGGATATGGAGAGTGGGCCACGACCCACCAGGCGGGCCAAAGGAAGATTGATGGTATTAACGACTGCAAACGCAGCCGGGACTAACGGCTCAAAGTGCCTCCGAAGTACGGAGGAGCTTGAGATAATAAATTTTTGGTCACCCATCCCGTGACTAACCATAGCAAAAGGTGCTTAGCTTCAAAGATTGTAGGCCAAATGCCTTTACCAATGCGCCACGGCCTCCTCGGTTTTCAAAATATAAAAACAACCCACAAAGAATCTATAGGAACCTGTAGGACACAAACAGATCTAGGTGTCATTATAGCAGAAGATCTTAAAGGGGGTAGCCATATCCACATGATCGCCAAGAAAGCCAACAGTCTTGTCTATCTTGTCAGAAAAGCGTTCGGAATACTTACATTGGACATGGTTACCAAGATCTACAAGACCTTCATCGAGTCCATGTTGGAGTATGGTTCCCAAGTGCGGAACACGTACTTTATAAAAGACATTGATTGATTTTATTTATTTATTATTAAACTTTATTGTACAGTTACATCAAGTAGAGTACAAAAGGCGGGCTTAACGCTAAAAGCATTCTCTACCAGCCAACCTTTGGGAAAAACGAGACAAGCGAAGGCGGTACAAATAAAAAAATAAAAAAATCTGATTTAAAAATGAATACAATTAATATACGTTTAAAATATCATGACATATAATACTTATATACATTATTATTATTATTATTATTTATAGGGGGGACGCCAGCGAAGCCGGACGGGTGATCAGTCACCTAGGTCGGGACCATTTCACCCAGTTCCCCAAGTCCCCTAAAAAACTGAAAAATCAGGGGGGGAGGCGGGTTATTATTTACCCCACCGGCGTCGGACCCTCGAACCTACCTGTGCGCTTACAGTACCTGTTGAGTTGACTTATCGTTAACTTCTTTAGATCCTCTTCCTTAAGCTTGTCCGTTCCAAAGAGCTCCCAGCGCAGTGATGCGTACATCGGGCACTCTGCCATGAAGTGGTAGCTTGTTTCTTCTCTTTCTTTGCATTGCGGACAGATCGGGTCTTCTGTCCGTTTAATCACTGATAGGTGTCTGTTTAGTGGGCAGTGCCCAGTAAGTACACCTACAATCGTTCTTATATTTCTCCTACTCTGTTTCAGGAGTTCTCTAGTTTTGTTCTTGTCAACCGATTTGATGAAAATCTTAGACTGTCTGCAGTCCTTTCTTCTCATCCATCTTTGGTTGGTTTCTTTGGTTGTTCTGATCCCGATAATGTTCTTAGTAATTCTATATGCGATTGGTAGTCTTGGTTCAGGGCCAATGAAGGGTTCATCAGCTCCTCCCCTGGCTAATTCATCGGCTTCCTCATTGCCTACGTTACCTTCATGTCCGGGTACCCAGGCAACTTCTACCTCAACCAAGTTGGCAAGTGCCTGAATGCTTTGTTTGCATTCTTTCACCAGGGCTGAGGTAGTCTCCGCTTTGTCAAGGGCCTTGATGGCAGCTTGACTGTCGCTATATATTATTATTTTTCCTACGTTATAGTTGCCTATCTCACTTTTAATCATGTTCGCACACTCCAGTATCGCGAATACTTCCGCCTGGAACACGCTGGCGTACTTGCCCAGATTAAAAGTAGTTCTTATAGTGTTGGGTTTAGCTATGTATACCCCAGCTCCCGATAGTCCAGTTGATTCCTTTCTTGACCCATCTGTGTAGCATACTGCAGTGCTATCCAGATTGTCATGTTCTAGTTTCCAGTCTTCTCTGGATCTGATGCTTATTCTGTACTTTTTGTCGAAGATCCTTTCCTTTTTTATTAGGTCATTGTTAACCAGTATCATGGAAAGGTTTTCTTCGTACTTTTTTCCTATTTCAGCGTGACCATGATCATTGTGCCTTCCTATCCACAGGTTAGTGCTTTTCAGCTTAAACCATTGTTCTGTAGCTCTCTTTTCGATTTCAAGATCTATTGGACTAAGGCCTAGTATCATTTCTAAGGCGGCCGTGGGAGTTGTTCTCATGGCTCCCGATACCATGACGCTAGCTAGTCTTTGTACCTTAGTGAGTTCTTTTCTGTTGTATTCTAGTTTTGCCTTATGCCACCATGCTAGTGCTCCGTGGAGGATTCTCGGTAGGATGATTGCCCTATAGATCCATTGGACTACTTCGGGTTTCATGCCCCAGTTCCTGCCAACGGCTCTTCTGCACTGCATGAGAGCTGTCATTGCCTTTTTACTGGTTTCTTTTATGTGTGTCCTATAACTTAGGGTACTGTCTAAGACTATCCCTAGGTATTTAAACTCCTTTACTGTCTCGAGTTCTACATTCTCAATGTTAATTGGGATCATGCTATCAATCTTTCTTTTGTTAGTGAACAACATCAGTTTGGTTTTACTAGGGTTGAGGTTCAATCCCTTGTCCCTGCACCATCTCAGTGTTGTCATAATTCCACTTCTCATTATATCTCTGACCACGCTTAGAACTTTGCCTCTTACAAGTAACAGGCCATCATCCGAGTACGCTTGGATGTATATATTCATAGCAGTGATTCTGGTTACTAGTTCATCTATTAAGATACACCAAAGCAGTGGAGACAGACAGCCTCCCTGGGGAAAGCCTCTCCTGGCTTTGATGGTGTATTTGATATCTGCTAGTTCTGCTTGTATGGATCTGTGTTGTAGCATGTTAGTGATCCAACCTGATATTTGCTTTGTTACGCCTTCTCTGTTTAGTGCCTCCACGATGGATTGCGCAGACGCTTTGTCAAAGGCGCCTTCAACATCGAAGAAGCACGCTAGAGCGTATTCCTTGTTTGTGATTGATCTTTCCACTCTGACTGCCATGTTGTGGAGGGCTGTCTCAATGGATTTCCCTTCCATATAGGCATGTTGATTGTCATGTAGTGGTTTTTTACTTTTGCCTATGGTTTCTCTTATGTGTCTATCTAGTATTTTTTCTAGTGTCTTCAGTAGGAACGAGGAAAGGCTGATGCATCTGAAGGACTTCGCCTCTTGATACGTGGCCTTCCCTGGTTTCGGTATGAAGACAGCCCTTACTTTTCTCCAGCAACTAGGTATATAGTTAGTTGCTAGGCTGCTTCGATATAGAACTAGGAGGTCCTCCTTTATAAACCTTAAAGCAGCTTGTAGCATCTTTGGGAAGATGCCATCTGGCCCTGCTGCTTTATATGGTTGAAAGGAAGAAATGCTCCACACTAGCATGTCCTCTGTAATTACTTTTCTGACCTCTGCCTCGCCGTCTGATAGATTTTCTGCCGACAGAGTGTTCATCTCCTCCTCTGTATGCTCTATACAGTCCGGGAAGTGAGTGGCCATCATTTCCGTAAGTATTTCTTTAGGGTCCACTAAAATAGTGTCATCTTTTTTGAGGCTTCCTAGTAAGAATACTTATATACATACATACATATATACTTGAATATATATTTTACAAACATACAAATAATTATAATATATACTTACATAAATAATATTTTAGATTTACTTTTAAAAGTTCAAAGAAAGGTCACCAGAATTCCAAGACGACTTAAGAGCCTTGATTATGAGGAAAGGTTTGAAGACACTAGGATTAACTAGATAAAAAGATCGAAGAGAGCGAGGGGACTTGGTCGAAGTTTACGAAGCTTCTACAACAAGAATTCACATCTGCGAGGGCATAGCCTAAAGCTGGCAAAAATAAGATCTAATTATAACCCGCACATCACTTTTTCAGTAACCGAGTGGTGGAAATGTGGAACAAATTGCCAGAAGAAATAGTCACAGCCGAAAACACAAACCAGTTTAAGAACAAACTAGATGCATACTTCTTAAATACAAAATAAGAAATTTCAACTGTAATAGAATTGGATACAGGCATCTATCAGTTGTCTCAACTACCTGCCTGAATAATAAATAATAATAATAATATACATTGTAAAAATTTAATGTTTAGAAATTTAATTTTGTATGTACTTATTTTAAATGTAATAAAGGAGATAACAAAAATAAAAAAAATGTATTGATTTAAAATTTTGTTTGAAGTGTAGTTTACTGCTGTTTTAACTTAAAAGCATGGAAGTCATAAGAAAGCATAAGAAAGTCATGGAAAACCATAATACTTACTAGTACACTTCTTTCACTACTAGTGGCTAGAAGCATTTTTTGTAAATAACAATTTAATTTCTTTACTTATTAGGCTGATGCAAACAATTGTAAAGTTCTGACACAGGGTGAGTCCACATGTAGAAATCATGCTACAATTTACATATTTGTAAATTTGTAATTACAATTCTGCGTTTACTGAAATGGTTTTCCTTAGAAATTTGTAAATTGTCACCTCTAACTTGTAAATGTTAGCTAAACAGAAATATGTAGAATTGTAACTACAATTTACAAATTTGGGAATTTTCCACCATAGTAAACCTGTAACTTGTAAATGTTGGTTAAACAAACTTGTAGACTTGTAACCTGTAAATACGATTTACAATTTGTAAATTGTAATTTTGGTTAAACAGCGCTGAAACAGATGTTTTTACTACAAGGCATCAACGTAAAGCAATGAGAGATTTTCTACCAGCAAATAAAATAAAGTTTATTTATTAGCTCGATAGATGTCGCTGACCTGACATGAATCCACTCACCTCTATTGTTTATTACCACACAGAGATGGGCCTATTTCTCGAAAGATACAAGTTTACAAGTTCACAAGCTTCGAAATGTAACATGGACTTGTAAAATTTGTTTCACGAAGTAAATAACAAGTGTTTTTTACGGTAACAAAAAAGAGTGTCATTGGAATACCTAATGACATATAAATGCATTGGCTGATAAATATTTTTCATCTCTCATATTCGAAAAGTGATGTATATTTAAGGCCTAATCAGAAAGAAAGAAAGAAAATTTATTTGCCAGAACGTGGTATTTAACAGCGTGGTATAAAATAAAATAAGTGCGAGACACATTCACCCGGCAGGGCATGCAAATACAATGTCTATCAATTATGAATTTATAAAAATTATAATCGCAAAATGTCATATTATCTTAAATTAGTCCCCATATTTTTCATCATAAACTAAATAAAATTATATTAAATGTCATAAAAAAATATCAAATACAATTCAATTAATTAGCTACAATTACATTTACATTTAACATACTTAAATATATAATTATGTCATTTTTTCCGGTCAAAATATTCGTTTATGCTATAAAAAGAATTTTCAATAAGCCAATTTTTAAGAGTATATCTAAATTTTGTAAGCTGTACATTTTTCATGTTAATGGGCAAATCGTTATAATTTTTTACAGCCATTGCATAGCAGTTTCTTGAGCGCATGGTTGTTCTTATTTCAGGGGTTACTAACTTATTTGGGCGTCTACAACTGTAGTTTCTTGGAAAATCATATAAAGTCTTAAATAAATCCGGATGGGTTTTTGCAAAGATACACACCTCGAATATATATAAACAAGGGACCGTCAATAGTTTTAATTCTTTGAAAAGAGGTCTACACGAGACCAAGCTGTCCACGTCATACATAGCACGAATACACTGCTTTTGGGCGATAAACAATTTATTTATATGGCAGGAATTTCCCCAGAGAACTATGCCGTATCTTAAAATTGAACAATCCTGGCCATGGTAAGCTTGGAGAGCTGTTTCTTTACTTGTAGTTTTTCCTAGCCTCCATAAAGCATAAGCATAGGAGTTTATTTTATTCCTTATGTTGTTTATATGGTTTTCCCATGTGCACTTGTCATCCAGTGTGATACCAAGGAAAGTAACCACATTTGTTTCTATTAGTTTTTGATTATTGTGTGTAATTGTTATGTCTTTTTTATGTCCATTTTGATTTATAAATTGAATGTATTTTGTTTTCGTCAAGTTAACTTTTAAAGTATTTTGTTTTAACCAATATATTATTGTTTCTACTGTTTTATTTATTTCTACATTATAACGGTTCTTATCAAAACATGGTACTATCACAGATAAATCATCCGCAAATAAAATGCATGGATAGTTAGTGACATTAGGCAGATCATTAATATAAAGCAAGAATAATAGCGGTCCGAGGATACTCCCTTGAGGAACACCTGAAGTATTTACTTTAATATTCGACTTGTGAGAACTAACAAGTTTTTGCTGATCTTGGCTCAATATTTCTACATACTGCTTTCTGTTGTGTAAGTAAGACTTAATCCAGTCATATGCTAAGCCTCTAATTCCATACAACTCACATTTAAGAAGAAGCATTTCATGAGAAACAAAGTCAAAAGCTTTGCTCATGTCAAAGAAAATCGTAGTCAATGGGATACGCTTGTCCATGTATTTTGTTATTTTATCAACAAGTGAAAAAGCTGCTAGGGTTGTCGATTTACCTTTTTGAAATCCATTTTGTTCTGACTTTATTAAATTGTGCTTTTCTATAAAAGAAATTAGCCTTGCAAGCATTGCCTTTTCAAATATTTTAGACCATATTGAGATTAGGGATATCGGTCTGTAGTTACTTACAATAAGTTTGCTTCCTTTTTTCAAAATCGGCTTGACGACTGAAATCTTTAACTTATCTGGAAACACTCCGGAACTAAATGATTTATTTATTAATTCGCACAATACAGGCGACACTTCGTCTTTAACATGTTTAATTACTTCCGTTGAGATATCGTCATAACCCGTCGAGTTGGTTGAGTTTAAAGATTGAATAATTTTTTTAACTTCGTAAATGTCAATAGGGTATAAGTATATACTAAATTTATTTGCGTCAATGTTTTTTAATAAAGTCTTATCAATTAGAGTACTATTATTGCTTGTCAAATTTATAAAATAATCATTAATGTAATTTGCTATGTCATTCGGTTTCCGATACTCATGGTTTGCTTCGTCCTTCATCAAATTTATAACACTTTTGGGATTTGGTTGTCCAAGTTTATTATTAATTAAATTCCATGTAGCTCTAATTTTATTTTTAGAATTGGATATGTATTTAGCATTTGTTAATCGTTGAGCTTTAAAAACACATCTTTTCAATAATCTTGTGTATCTTTGATATTTATGTTTAATTTCACTTGTAGGGTTACTATAATACAAAAAACGTAACTTTCTTTTGGCTCTTGTTGATTTCCTTAGACCAGTAGTAAACCAAGGCGTTCTTTTGGGTTGTGTAGAAAGTTTTCGCTTAACGATTGGAAAGCATAACTCGTAAAAAAGACTAAAATCATCGTGAAAAGCTTTAAAAGCATTATTGACATCGGCTTTAGCAAAGGATTCGGACCATGACAATGCAGATAAATATGATTTAAACATGTTTAAGTTATCGGGACTTAAGTCACAGTCCAGACGAAGTCCAGTCATTGTCCAGACGAAGGACTGTTGTCCCCGTGGGACAAAAAGTCCCTGTACGTCCAAAATATTTCCTCCGGGTACTTGTCGCGGACTCAACGCATATGGTGTGCGGTGATTTGTTGCCCGATGACGTACTTCACTATCGGGCGCTCAATGCAGACTAAAGTTCGTTGTGTGCGTTGTTACGCCTAATTACGTTTGTTCTATTTTTTTCGAGGACTACCGCGAACTTTTGTCCAGTCCAGTCTCTCGGTGTCCGCCGTACTTTCGGGGACTTTTTGTCCGCGGTACTTTTAGTTCCTTTTGTGCGTCATTCGATACAATTTATAAGAGATCTATATCAATGGACAAAAAAGTACTCGGTGGACAGTCCCTCGTCTGATCAGGCCTTTAAACTGAGCAGCGGGTTCAAAACTCTGCGTTGCATCCTAGAGTGTAAAAGTATTTTTAAAAATAGAACTGAATTTGGTTACAGTCACCCATAGAGTTATCTCATCGGCAATGAAAAAGTTTTCTACTGATGTTGTATGGGGTGGGGGGCCGGAACTGTTTCAAAAACGAATTTTATAAAAATGAGAATATCTCAAAAACGGTGCGTCGAAGCTAAAATCTAACAAAATTTTCAACCCCCTATGGTATCCCGGAGATACCTAAGAGGCATCCGATGGACATATAATTTTTTTAAGTTTGTTTAAGTGAACTTCAAATTTTTTAAATATAATAGAAAAAATAGAGAAGGTAATACCCCCGCCACCATTCTTTTATTTTTCTAGGTAGTTTTAGTTGTTTTTGTTGCTTTTCTTATACAGGGGGATGAAAAGCAAAGTGTATTTACTTTCCATAAATTCGAAATGAAAGTAGAGTGTATTACTCGGCCGCAAAATTATTTTCACCTCGGGCGACGTATATTGAATCCCTCGCTGCGTTCAGGATTCTACTTTAGAATCCCTCACTACGCTCGGGATTCTACTAAAGAATCCTTTACTGCGCTCTGGATTAAAAATAGCGCCCTCGCCGTAAATATGCTATTTCTTGTAATACAATCTACTATTATCTTAATGTCAATGTCACTGACATTACACTCGTAATTATAGTGAATGATTTCTTCTAAAATGGCCGCCAACTTGTGATTCTGATGTTCTACTAGAGTAAAAATACAAGTACTTCACTAGCTTTCTTACATAATTGTAGACTTGTAAAAATGGTTAAACAGGGCCCTTGCCAGCAAATTTAAAAAAAGCAAACCCATGTCTGATGAACGCCATCTGTTGAGTTTTTTGGAACTAACTTTTTTCTTTTTTAATCATCTGTCAGAAAATCCCTCATTGGACAGTTGTACAACATTTTATTATAATTTGTATTTTTGAAAAAACATTACATTCAGTTTGGACATCCAGTCAGTACCCCGAGTGTAAGTTTTTATGTCAAGCAAACGCAAACTATTTCGAGTACGTATTTATGTCAATTTGTATGAAAACTGCATAAGAGCGCTACTCGCCGCTAGAGGCGCTGATACAGTTTTCATACAAATTGACATAAATACGCACTCACGATAGTTTGCGTTTTTTGACATAAAAACTTACACTAGGGGTACTGATGTCGTCGTTGCGCGTGCAAAAGTGGCTATGTGTCATTTAGTCATTTTCGGGGTTTTATGCAGTTTTAATCGTTATTTCAATACACATTCTGCAAAAACATCTATGTGATAAATGCAATATTTAAAGAGTTAGTAGAGTAGAGAGAAAGTAGCTATGTGACATTCATACATCGAAAGTTCCATTTTAACTCGCTAAACTGCACATAGCGAGTTTTTTGGTCAAGTTCAGACTCACTGGATCGCGAAACTCTTAAATAAATAGCTCTTTGTGTCAAATTTGCATATTATGTTTAATTAAGGTAATATTAATAATGTTATATATTTAAAAGTAATCGAAAACTACGTAAATTTGATATGTTATTAAAGTAAACATAAATTATTTAGATACTCTGATAAATTTTCGGGAAAATCTGTTTTTGTGTCTCTGTAAATTATGTAAAAAACACATAAGTAGCGACTTCAGCACGCGCAACGACAATGTGTTTTCCTTACTGGTGACTTATTATATTGTATAGGTATTGATAGTATGTAGAATTAATTTCTCTTTTGAACATTAAAAACTGCATACGAAACAGATATAAAAGAATAGAGGTAGTCGTAAATGGCATTTATAAATGCCACCGGTCCATAAAGGGGATATATAACTAAGTATATAATGGATGTCATTTACACTCCAGTAACTAGGTAACTTTCGATATGGTCAGGGTGACTGATATCATCATGATTTATAAATTTACAGAGTCATTTAAGATAACATACCAGAACTCCAAGGATATTCAGATATTCCTAGGGTTTTCTTCAGGTGTTCCTTTCTGCTCCCCATAATAGAGAGATGTTTACGAATAACCAAATGCTAGAAGTAAATAAAGAATTTTGTACAGTTACAAGAATGTTAATAAATACTATATTTAAAGGTCAGAAATCTAAATAAATACCTAAAATAAGCCACTAAGCTCACTTCACTGCACAAATTATATAGACTAGTCTTCACTGCTCCGCAGTTACAAATTATATGCTCTCTCACTCGCTCAGTCGCTCACTTTTCTTTCACTATTGTTGTTTGACCACTGTTTAGGGACACGATTTTTTTTTCGATATTTTTGGTATCGAGTACTTTTTATTCGATACCGAGTACTTTTGTACTCGATACTTTTTGTTTTGATACTTTTACTAATGAGTACTTTTTGGCAAGTATCGTATCAAATAATTCATACTTAAATAATCATCAAGGATTTCTTCCACCGATGAAGGCGGGTTCGAGTTCGAGCTTCTGCTCTTTCCCCGGGCTTCATCTCGCGAGGCTACTGCCCCACGGTGTTTGGTGCTACTTTGCGCGGCCGTTCTCGGACGTGTGGTGTGCCCCGTCGGATCTTTGCGGCTCTCGGCGCGGTCAGCCAGTCGAGTGAGACCCCATTGGGAGAGGCCCAGCTAGCGCCTGCGAGCGGGCGCGCAAACGGGGTACGGGCTATAATTTTAGGTGGAGGTGTTGGAAGGGATGTGAGGATTGGGTGAGTTGGGTTGGGGAAGTGGCGGCGGCACAATATTGCGGGGTAGTGCCCACATCTTTCTGGCTCTGGTGTAGGTGTTGGTAGTGATGATGGGGGATGGAGCTGATTCATCGGTTTCTAGCGGGCGCCGGCGGTGGTTGGGCATCAACTTACTTTCAGATTGTGCAAAGTACCTATTTTGGTTGTAATTTTGTCAGTAAAGAAAAAAGTTAATACTTAATTAATGTTGATTTGAATTTGTCAGTTCACTTGTTTGAAGTATTGTAATAGGTTCCTATCATTCTTAATTTGAAGCTAGGCTTCATTATTATACACTTTTGTTTTATTGAACCTTAACCCTTGATTACAGAAAAGTATATACTGGAAATAGATATGGTATGTTAAAAAGGAAGATATGATGTTCTAATTTTATGTAAGTATAGTTTTTATATAGTTAGTGATGGTAATGGGCGAAAAAAGTATTGAAATAACAATAAAGGCTGATTGATTTCTCAATGAACTTGTTTGAATTATTTATTTTTACTTTCTATCATTCTGAAATTGAGCCCTTTTTTGGTCTTTTAAATGAGTACTAAAAAGTATCGATACTTTTCAATTGATACTTTTACGAGTACGATACTTTTTTTTCGATACTACTCATGAGTACCGTATCGATACTTTCTATTCGATGCCGTGTCCCTACCACTGTTTGACATTGACACACAAATTAATAGACATTTGATGCCCCCAGTACACGATGGCCGATCATGGTCGGCGACCATGATCAATACATCGTACATTGACACTTTTGAACGAACAAGTTTAAAAAGGTTCTTTCAAAAGTGTCAATGTACGATGTATTGGTCGTGGTCACAAATTATATACTAGTGGTCGCCGACCATGATCGGCCATCCTGTACTGGGGCCATGACAATATGTGACTTGAATGTGACATGACGACATGACAGACAACACCACAGACAGAACGACAACACCATGGAGCTAGACTTGTAATGCCCCCAGTACAGGTTGGCCGACCATGGTCGGCGACCATGACCAATACATCGTACATTGACACTTTTGAACGAACAAGTTTAAAAAGGTTCTTTCAAAAGTGTCAATGTACGATGTATTGGTCATGGTCGCCGACCATGATCGGCCATCGTGTACTGGGGGCATTAATAGCCTCTACACACGTTCCGATCCGACCACCGATTTGGTCTGCTCCAGACTAAATCTGGACGTGTGTAGCGTAGTCGTCCGACCATATTCGTGTTTGACGCGGTCGGCCGGATTTGGTTCGCACGAACTTCACTTCCTACCAAATCGGAACGTGTGTAGGCTTGCGACCGGACCAACTTGGCAGTGTTGACAATTTTGGAGGTTTTCCCCTAGATTTAGGGAGAAAATATGTAAAAGCGGAAATATTTAAAGCAGGTAAATTACGTTTAGTTTAAGGGATTTTCAGAGGATTCAATTTAATGCTCGTTCATGAGTTTTACGTAGGACTGAACGAACGAAAGGTTTAAATATGGCCATTTATGAAAAGATTCTATTTATCTAATTGTTTTTTTAGAATATTTTGTTTAAAAACTAGCAATTTGTCGTAAAACTAAATATATATAAAAAGGGCATAACACCTCATCAATAAGTGCTACTTTTAGTAAATATTTAGCATGTTTCGTATTTTAATGAAAATAACAGAAAATTAATAAATAATGAAATTGTTTTTTTTGTAGTAATAAAACATTAAAAACCGATAATATTTTTATTTTTAATTTATTTATTGCAAGCAAATTGATGTTTTCAGTATTTATAAATAATAATAATATTGGGAGATTAGCAGTGGCTGGCAACACTGCAACAACGGCTAGAGGTCGGCCAGACCAAATCGGAACGTGTGTAGCGCCGACCGATTTGGTCTGGCAGATTTGGTTTGAACGTGTGTAGGCGCGGATCAGATCTGCAGTGAAGTTCGCCCGCACCAAATCGGTGGTCGGATAGGAGCGTGTGTAGCGGCTATAAGACCCCTGTAGGGCTAGCACAACTTGAGCGCGACTCGAGTGAGATAGAGTCGCGGGCACTTTCAACCAATCAGATCGCTCGTAGATAGCGGGCGTGACTTAAGACGACGTGCTGAATGGTTGAAAGGAGCGTGACAAAGTGTCGCGCTAAGTTGTGCTAGACCTACAATACAGGGGGGCTACCGGCTAAAAAATATGGGTTCACAACGACCGACCGACCTCACAAAACAAGGAACTGATAACGGCTACTTTCTTTATAAAATTGACTTAAAGTTCCCAAAAACGTATGAAGTTCATACCCAAAAAGTTACGCGGTATAAGCAGTATAAGGTGGGATTTATGGGAATTTTACAACCTTTTTCTAATGCTATTAAATTATTTACTAAAGAACAAACTTATCCTTTATTTTCTAATTATTTATCTTATTATTTTTCTTTGACTTTAATGAGAAGTTTTCCAGTAGGTTCTATAATGCTCAATAGATGTCGCTGCGACCACTTTTCTTTTTTTTCTTAATTTTCATGTATGGTATGTTTTTTTGCGTTCCCCAGTTTACGGGAAAGTTGAATGTATTGTTTCACGAATTTTGTTGCGTATATATATTAATGAGTTATCGTTTTTTTTCTTATTTTACCTGATTTTGATTATATTTTATGTGAAATAACTGTTAATGTCAGAAAGAAAAGAAAATGTTTTACTTCACATTTGTTTATCTGGTCTAAAGGGGGTGCAAAAAACACATCTTAGATTTCTGGGCGAACTGTCCATATAAATAAAACACTTTCACGGATTTTTTCACTCAATTTATTCAACAACTTAGTTAAATTTTAGTTGTTTTTTTTTTGAGATTTTTTTGTTTATCCGACGTTTCGGCACCTTTATAATATAACAATAAATTGCGTGAAAAAAATCCGTGAAAGTGTTTTATTTATATGGGGTGCAAAAAGTTTGATTATGGCAACACTGCCACAAAATGTCAACAACTCGTTCTTGATCGCTTGTTGTTTGTGTTTTCTAAACTTTACGTAAAACCTCAGCTAAAACCTACGATTACTACGTTGTTGAGTTGAGCATGCTCCTCCATACTACCGTGTCGTTAAGTTTCTAGTTTGAAGATAGACTGTGTGTGAGATAGGACTCTGTTTGTGAGATAGGACTCTTGTTTATTTCATTGTTATAATACACTAGCTGACCCAGCGCGACTTCGTTCCCGTGGCCCTACCCCTTACTCCACCCTACCCTACCCCTACCCTACCCTACCCCTACCCTACTTCTACTCTACCCCTACTTACCACTCCTTCCCCTATTTTCTCTCCGTTAAAACCTTTCTTGGACTTCCACGAACATTTCAAGACCAAAATTAGCCAAATCGGTCCAGCCGTTCACGCGTGATGTCGTGACCAAGGGAAATAGGGATTCATTTTTATATATATAGACTAGCTGACCCAGCGCGACTTCGTTCCCGTGGCCCTACCCCCTGCTCCACCCTACCCTACCCGTACTCTACCCCTACCCTACCCTTACCCTACCCTACCCCTACGCTACGCCTACCCTACCCCTACCTAACCCTACCCCTACCCTACCCTACCCTACCCTACCCTACCCCTACCCTACCCCTACCCTACCCCTACCCTACCCCTACCCTACCCCTACCCTACCCCTACCCTACCCCTACCCCTACCCCTACCCCTACCCTACCCCTACCCTACCCCTACCCTACCCCTACCCTACCCCTACCCTACCCCTACCCTACCCCTACCCTACCCCTACCCTACCCCTACCCTACCCCTACCCTACCCCTACCCTACCCCTACCCCTACCCTACCCCTACCCTACCCCTACCCTACCCCTACCCTACCCCTACCCTACCCCTACCCTACCCCTACCCTACCCCTACCCTACCCCTACCCTACCCCTACCCTACCCCTACCCTACCCCTACCCTACCCTACCCTACCCCTACCCCTACCCTACCCCTACCCTACCCCTACCCTACCCTACCCTACCCCTACCCCTACCCTACCCCTACCCTACCCCTACCCTACCCCTACCCTACCCCTACCCTACCCCTACCCTACCCCTACCCTACCCCTACCCTACCCCTACCCTACCCCTACCCTACCCCTACCCTACCCCTACCCTACCCCTACCCTACCCCTACCCTACCCCTACCCTACCCCTACCCTACCCCTACCCTACCCCTACCCTACCCCTACCCTACCCCTACCCTACCCCTACCCTACCCCTACCCTACCCCTACCCTACCCCTACCCTACCCCTACCCTACCCCTACCCTACCCCTACCCTACCCCTACCCTACCCCTACCCTACCCCTACCCTACCCCTACCCTACCCCTACCCTACCCCTACCCTACCCCTACCCTACCCCTACCCTACCCCTACCCTACCCCTACCCCTACCCCTACCCTACCCCTACCCTACCCCTACCCTACCCCTACCCTACCCCTACCCTACCCCTACCCTACCCCTACCCTACCCCTACCCTACCCCTACCCTACCCCTACCCTACCCCTACCCTACCCCTACCCTACCCCTACCCTACCCCTACCCTACCCCTACCATACCCCTACCCTACCCCTACCCTACCCCTACCCTACCCCTACCCTACCCCTACCCTACCCCTACCCTACCCCTACCCTACCCCTACCCTACCCCTACCCTACCCCTACCCTACCCCTACCCTACCCCTACCCTACCCCTATATCCTTCCTTGGACTTCCACGAACATTTCAAGACAAAAATTAGCCAAATCGGTCCAGCCGTTCACGCGTGATGTCGTGACCAAGGGAAATAGGGATTCATTTTTATATATATAGATTAATTCATTTTTATATAAATAGATTAACAGCTATTTGTGTGTGAGATAGGACTCTGTTTGTGAGATAGGACTCTGTTTGTGAGACAGGACTCTTGTTTATTTCGTTGTTATTACATTATATTGTGTGTGAGATAGGATAAATAGCGAAGTACAACAAAAAATTATTAAAGTGAACGTGAAGTAGATATTAGATAAAAGAAAAACAGTAGTTTTGTAAGAGAATCGAATACAAATACAAATACAAATACAAATACAAATACAAATGTCTTTATTGTTAAATGTAGGTAGGTACATTGTTAGTGTACAAAGAGTGTAAAATAGGTTTTAAGTTTCACTACATTTTCACCTTTTACAAGGTATACAATAATTTCGTAAAAATTAATTAATTAAATAAAATCAAAATTTCAATTTAACATAATTTATAAAAAGGCTTATTAACGTATTCGAGCGATGTCAGGAATTAAATTAAGGATAAGTACCTACAATTAATTGTGTTTTAAATATGTCAAACAAAAGATAAAACTAAATTGTGCCATAATATGTCAAATAAAAGATAAAAACTAAATTGTGCCATCATAATATGTCAATATAAACTAAAATTAAATTGTGCCATAATATGTCAATCAATGAATTTATTTAATTAATATCCATTTCATTTAAGGAAGAGTCAGTGAGGAAGTCTACAGTTGTGTAATAAGCTTTATCAAGTAGAAGCTTCAATAGCCTTTTTTTGAAGAGGTTAGTTGTCAAGTTTTTTATATTATTCGGGATTTTATTAAATATTTTTGTAGCCATACCAAAGAAACTATTGCTAAAAAGTGCAGTTTTGTGTTTAAGTGTGCATAATTTATTAACGCGTCTCCTTCTATAGTTTCTATGCGGATTGGTTTCTTGAAAAGTGGAAAAAGCATGCCGATTCTGCTTGACAAATACTGCAACTTCGTAAATATACAAGGACGGACGGCAGTGTTAAAATATTAAGTTGTTTAAATACTGGAAGACAACTATCCGTAGGCTTCAGACCCTTTATAGCTCTTATGCATCTTTTTTGTGCTTTAAATACATTAGTTTTATTGGTGGAATTTCCCCAAAATATTATACCATATCTTAATATGGATTCTATGTATCCATGATAAGCTATAATAACCGTTTTCGTGTTTGCTATCTTGGAAAGCTTGTATAAGGCATATCCAGAACTACTTAATTTTTTACAGAGCATTTCAGTATGAACTGTCCAGTTTATTTGGTGGTCAATTTGGAGACCTAAAAGTTTTATGTCAGTGACAGATTCTATTGTATCGTCATTGGTTTTTAAAATTACGTTTGGTGCCGGGGTTCTCTGTCTAAAATGCATAATTTTTGTCATATCAGTATTAAGTATCAGGTTGTTTCGTACTAACCAGTCATTAAGTTTCGTCATTGTATTATTTATTTCTACTTCATAGTTTTGGCCATCAACACATTTGATTATAGCGGTACAGTCATCCGCAAACGTTACCATAGGGTGGTTAATAGTAGCTGGAAGGTCATTTATAAAAATAATAAAGAATAGAGGTCCTAATATGCTACCCTGAGGTACCCCTACCTCTACATTTCTGCAGGCTGACGTGTAAGTCTCTCTTATCCTTGATTTTTCATCTAACCTCGTTATGACAGAATACTGTTTCCTATTACTAAGATATGATTTGATTAAATCATTCGCTGACCCTCTTATGCCATATGAATAAAGCTTTTGCAGAAGCAGTTTGTGGTCAACATGATCAAACGCGCTTTTCATGTCCATGTATACAGCACACACATGTTGTTTACGGTCTACTGAGTCTAATACAGGTAACAGAAGTTGATGGATAGCCATATTTGTGCTCTTTTCTCTGCGAAAACCAAATTGTTCCTTAGCTAACAAATCGTACTTTTCAAAAAAGTTATATAAATAGTCACGGATGATTTTTTCGAATATTTTAGAAAAAACATTTAATATTGCAATCGGTCTGTAATTTTTTACATCGGTGCGTTCTCCTTTTTTAAATAAAGGTTTTACGATAGCAATTTTTAAGTGATCAGGAAAGACGCCCGTTGTAAGCATTAAATTAATAATGTGAGTTAAGGGATGAGCAAGACTTCCACAAGATTCTTTTATAACCTTAGTGGGAATACCATCAATTCCAACACTTTGTGTCATTTTTAATGATCGCATAATTTTCATTACTGTGTCAGTTGTAGATTGGGAAACAAATATAGAATTTGACACATTGGAGGACTGTGGAAAAAGCGGATAATCACTTTTAAGACGCTGTGCTGCATCCACAAAGAAATAATATATATTGACACTATAAAAACAACAGACAAGTTAAGCTGCCATATAAACAGTATGTTGCTAAGCGACAGACAACCATAGTGAACTCAACCTGTCACCTCAACATCCACCCCTGTTGATGATGATAATGCCAGCCATCTTCTTTAGCATTTCAAGTCTGGGCCCATATAGCGGTTTTGTAAGCATGTCAGCTATTTGTCTGGTTGCTGGCACATGGCAAATTGTCATACTTCCATCTTGAATACATTCCCTGACAAAGAAAGATCTTATTCTGATGTGCTTTGTCTTCTGATGAAATTCTGTTGGATTTTTCGCCAGTTTTAATGCACTTTCATTATCTATACTTAAGGTCGCAGGGCAGTGAACACCAGTTAGATCTTGTAATATCCTTTGTAGCCATATAGTTTCTCTAGCAGTTTCACTAGCTGCTACTATTTCTGCCTCTGTCGAGGATATTGCAACAGTGCTCTGCCGTTTGCTATACCAGGAAATAGCACCTCCAGCGTATATACAGAGAATGCCTGATGTAGATCGCGCAGTTTCCATATCACCGCCATGATCTGCATCGCTATAACAATCCAAACTATGAACATTATCTGTCCTGTAACGTATACCTTCGTCCATAGTTCCTTTTAGGTATCGCATTATTCTTTTTACGTTCAAGATGTTCTCTTTTGTTGGTTTCTCCAAATTTCGTGATGCAACACTTATTGCATAGGCAATATCAGGCCTTGTGCTTGTCATCAGATAAGACAAGGCACCAACGGCTTCACGGTAAGGGAATTTTTCCGTAACTTCATCCTCAACCTGAGCATTATTTGCCTTTAAAATTGGTGTTGTCACTGGCTTGCATTTGTCCATACCAAACCTCTCCAACAAGCGAGTGACGTATGCTTTTTGATGCAGCAGAATGGAGCCATCAGAGTATCTTTTTACCTCCATACCTAGAAAATAGTTTGCGGGTTTTACTGTTATCATATAGGAAGGCTGTAGACACATCGAATTGTGATAGCTTCAGTTTCTCCTTTGCAGCTACACTTAAGACGGTTCGTATCGTACTGCTCCTAGCAACTGGACTAAAGGTTTCATGGAAATCAATATCTTTCTTCTGCGAATATCCTTTTATGACTAGTCGAGCCTTATATTTATCAATCGAGCCATCGGGATTCGTCTTTATTTTGAAAATCCACTTGCATGGGATGGCTTTTCGACCTTTTGGTAATTCGACTAGTTCCCATGTTTCGTTATCTCTTAACGAGTTTATTTCGCTCTCGATAGCCTTTGTCCATTTCTCTTTGTCGTTACATGATATTGCCTGCTTATAGGTTTGAGGCTCATATAAATTGTTGGCTTCCAGAGCCATAATATAATCATTAAACCTTACAGGAGGCTTTAGATTTGCTCTATCTCTAAGAACCATGCGATTTTCTTCTCTTTCGACGTTTTCATCAGAATTATCGTTACGATTTACTTCTGTTTCAACGTTTCCGTCAGAATTGTCGCTTTCGTTTCCTTCTTCTAGGTTTTCGTTATCTTCTTCAAAGGGCAAGGGTTCGAAATCTCCTTCATTCATACCATCTACCGTTTCATCATTGGCTTCAATATATGCCCTTGATGACGAAGGTCTTGAAATTATTGCGATATCATCCTCTGAAGCACGTCGTTCTCTAATCTCTCTATTAACATTCATCTGATGTTCACTTTCAAAACTTGGGAAATTATGATTGACGTTCTTTTGAAGAACAGGCGTCGGCTCTGTCGGTCTAGGCATGTCTAGGTACATCCTCTCTTGATTTTCCCAGTAGCGGTATCTCTTGGAAAGTCACATCTCTGGATCTAATCAATTTGAATGCTTCTTTGTCCCAGATCCTATAGCCTTCATCTCCTTCATAACCAATAAGTATCCCTTTTTGAGCTTTCTTGTGCAGTTTCTTGCGATTAGCTTTAGGAACATGGGCATAGCAGGTACAACCAAGGATTCTAAGGTGTTTGATCGCTGGCTTCTGTGCGTACCACAGCTCATGTGGAGACTTGCTTGGCACACTCGTTGGCCCTGTGCGATTCAACACGTAGACTGTCGCATTTACTATCTCTGCCCATAAACCATCAGGAATTTTATCATGCGCATGCATGATGGCGCGTGCGGCTTCTACGACCGTCCGATTTTCACGCTCTACGCAGCCTGCTTGTTCTGGGGTGTGGGGCATAGTGAATCTTTGCTTAATTCCGTTTTCAGTTAGAATATTTTTAAATTCCGCGCTAACAAACTCACCTCCGTTGTCACTTAACATTTCTTTAATGACATGTCCTGCCGTTCTAGTTTCATTCAAGAA